>JAKUHH010000064.1:0-140413 GCA_022701365.1 Mycocentrospora acerina
CAGCTGCCTGCTGCAGGAGCCTTGACCTAAAGGCCTACTATAACAAAATAGACCTACTAGAGAAATAACCTATTATTAGCAAGCTATGTAGTAAGAGCACTACTACTGTTTTACTAGGCTTCTAGGGCTCTAGAATAAGAGAGCTTAGCCTAGGAGGAAAAGCAGCGCCTTATAGACTAACGTCTCTATAGGCATTATTGTATTTAGTCTAGCTAGTTAGATAGATTAATGCAATATAAATAAAGAAAAAAAAAATTATAAACACTTAGGCACCTGCTTTTAAATAATAAATACTATAATCTAGAAAGAAAATAAATATAGAAAGAGATAGATAGGCTAATATTAGCTGCTATTTTTAATACTAAAGCAAAGTAAATAGCACTGCTTAAGTTTCTACAAAAAACAGAAATAGCAATAGCTAGGTAGCTGCTAGCTGCAGGAGCTCTAGACTAGAAGAGATTACAACATGCAACAGGGGCCTAGCAATAGGCCTCTGCAATGCACAACAGGGGGGTAGCAATAGCCCACAACAACGAGCAACAGGGGCCTAGCAACAGGCCTCTACAACACACAAAAATAACAAATAGCAACAGCCTAGATAGCTGCCTGCTGCAGGAGCCTTAACCTAAAGTCCTACTACAACAAAATAGACCTTCTTTAAAATAACCTACTATTAGTAAGCTTTGTAGTAATAGCACTACTACTATTTTACTAGGCTTCTAGAGCTCTAGAAAAAGAGAGCTTAGCCTAGGAGGAAAAACAGCGCCTTATAGACTAATATCTGCATATGCATTAGAGTATCTAATCTAGCCTGTTTGATAAATTAATGCAATATAAATAAAGAAAAAAATAATAAAAAAAAAGCTTGGTGCTATATGCTCTTGTTTGCAGTTTCTCTAAATAGGAGATTAGTGCTAGCATAGACTTCTTGTTGTGCTGCAATCTTTGCAGTTTATATAATCTTTTATATAGTGCTCTAAGCTATAGTATTTGCAGCCTATTTCTTTACAGCTATCTTTTATATATCCTTACTTATAGTAGCTTAATTAGATCTTTGCTATGCTAAGTATCTTATAAGCTACTAGTTTAGCTCTTTCTTTTATAGAAGCTATTAATTTTCTAAGAAATAGTGTGTTGTACTCTTATTTATTTTTAACTTTAATAATATTAGAGGTATATCTCTTACAAAGAGTAATTCTACTTAGTTTTTTTAGTTTTACTATAAGTGTTAGCTACTTAAGGTTACCTTATATAGTAATATTATTAAATTGTTCTATTTTTATTTTTAGAAAAGCTATATTTAATAAAAACTTATTATGTGTAAAGATATTCTAAGTAACTACTTAAATCTAACTCTCTAAATTCTAAATATTTTAGTATTAAAATAAAAGGCTAAAAATCTAGCTATCTTAGTTTTTAAGAATAAAATAAGCATTATAAATGTCTATTATTATAAAAATAATAATAATATTAGTAGTATAGCTAATTATAGCTACTATAAGAGCTTTATGTATAATAGCAGATAGGGTAGTATTTATATTATCTCTCTACTGCAGTATATTTAAACAATGTTAAAACTCTTAATTTATAATTATAATTATCTCTTTTTACTCTTGCTGCCCTAGAGTATTTTATAATTATAAATCTTTAATTTATTAAGTATTTTTACTTTTACTACTATTAGTAGCAAAAGTAAAGTCTGCTAAGCTTGCTAATTAAGTTTATAAATTTATATTTTATTATTTATTATTTACTATATTTTCTTGTTTTTTTTATTTTTAGTGTATAGTATTTTTATATTATTATTATAATTAAATTTAGATAGGTTTTATATCTCTTACTTACTTATAAGTAGCAGTATAATTGCAGATAATCTAGCTTTCTACTACTACTTCTGCTTAAGCTAGCAGCTCTTTAGTAGCTACTCTAGTATTATTATCTGCACTAAGAAGTAGTGTATCTTAAAAAGCTTTAATACCCTATTTTATTAAGTATTCTTATCTTTCTCTCTGCTTAGCAGTGCTTATCTAGATTAATAGTCTTTTCTAAACTCTCTTTTTTAGTAAGTGTTGCTCTGTTATTTATTTTTTAAAGCTCTAGGCTCTTGCTCTATACTAGCAGCTAGCTTATCTTTACTTTCTACTATTTTCTCCTTGTCTAAGTAGAGTATAGCAAAAAGGTTATCTACTCTAGTACTAGGCCTAGGGCTAGGACTTGCCCTAGCTCTAGTTCTAGGAAATTAAAAATTAGGTAGTTAGGATCTATTTTTAGTATTAGCAGGAGGGCTATTTTTAGCTTCTTAACCTTCTAGTGTTGTTATAGTCTTAGTGTTAAATATTAAATAATTAACATTGTAAAATTGCAGGATTGTAACCTAGCTGCAAACTACTACCTTAGGCCCTAAGACTCTAGAAATTAGAGGAGAGACTTTCTGATGTGTGTTGAGATGGTATCTGATAAAATATTGATGCCGCAGGCGTTAGAACAGACGCGCTAAAAAAGGCAAAGTTGGTGTTTTTTTAGCTTTTTTCTAAGAGCTAGAGTAAATAGCTTTATAAATCTCTATTTTGTCTAGTTTCTTAGATTAGGCCTAAGCTCTGTTTTGCTTATTGTTATTCTAATCTAGAGAGACTGTAGAGCTAGGTAGATTAGAAAACAGGGTAGTACTAAAAGCAGTACACTGCTTACTAAACTCCTTTATAACTAGCATCTCTGGCTACCAACAGGCCACGACAATGTGCAACAGGGGCCTAGCAATAGGCCTTTGCAACGCGCAACAGGGGGCTAGCAATAGCCTGCAAACAACGTGCAACAGGGGCCTAGCAACAGGCCTCTACAACACACAAAAACAACAAATAGCAACAGCCTAGACAGCTGCCTGCTGCAGGAGCCTTGACCTAAAGGCCTACTACAACGAAATAGACCTGCTAGAGAAATAAACTATTGTTAGAAAGCCACGTAGTGAGAACACTACTACTGTTTTACTAGGCTTCTAGGGCTCTAGAATAAGAGAGCTTAGCCTAGGAGGAAAAACAGCGCCTCATAGACTAACATCTGCATAGGCATTATTGTATTTAGTCTAGCTAGTTAGATAGATTAATGCAATATAAATGAAGAAAAAAAAAAAAAAAACTAGCATCTCTCCTCCTATTGCAGAATATTATAGAGAAGAGACTGTTCTAACTTTTTTTTCTTTTATATAGTTAAAAGCCTTTAAAATATCTTTTCTTTATACTTTTTGCAGAAATAGATTCTAGTAGTTAATTTTTACTATTTTTTTATATTTTTTAAATAGCTATTATATAGCCTATTTACTTTTATTTTATTTTTAAGCTATAGTATAAGAGGTAGTGTTATAAGGCTTTGCTATAGAGTTTCTTCTAACTTACTAGCTCTTTACTTTACTAATACTTTAACTTTATACTTAGCTTTATACTTAGCTTAAGCTTAGAGATTAATTTATTTACTACTATATAAATTATTAGAGTAAATAGCTCTGCTATACTATTAGTTTTTTTAGTTATGCTAGCTAATATACTAGATCTTCTAGCTATTATTATTTTATTAAAGCCTCTATTTCTAGAAGCTTTTATTATATTTTATTTTTAGTAAATCTTAGAGCAAGCTTTATATTAAAGATTTCTTAGTCTACTTTTTCTAAAGCATAACATAGGTCTAAAATAGGATTTAAATATATACTCTATGCAAAAATAGTAAAGTAGCTAATTAGAATGTAGTTAGATCTAGTGTCCTTACTCTTCTGCTAATTTTCTTAAAGGCTATTTCTAATGCCTGCACTAAAAGCTAGGTTATTTACTTACTTTACTCTAAGACTAGACTTATAGAATATTTACTTCTAGTTATATTTAATAGCTATTAATTATGCTTTTCTAACTACTCTTTTAGCTACTTAGCCTTTTTATTTAGGTTTTATATAGCAGAATTCTACTATATGTAGTAGTTTTTAAAATTACTTACTAGTAAAAAAAGTTATTTTAAATCTATGCTTTAGAGCATTTTTTAATATAGTCTTTTAACTATTAGATTATATTTTAAAGTCTTCTACTTATTTTTTCTTATTAAAGAAGTTTAGTAAAAGAAAATCTTCTGCTAAGTTTATTATTTTAAGAACTTTTAAATCTTTATCTTAATATATATTAAGCCTTAAGCTATACTTTACACTAGATTTAGTATTAATATAAATAGAAGTTTTAAGCTTTCTAGTAGTTTCTAGTAAAACTAGAGTATAGGCAAAGTATTACAGTAAAAATTACTTATCTTATCTATCTAGCTATACACTAAGTTCTTGCACTAGAATTAGGTCTGCTTTTCTAGCAAATGCTAATTCTAAGAGAGATTATTAAGTCTCTTATTTTCTTCTTATATTATATTATTAAATCACAATATCTCCTTTTCTTTTAGATAAAGGAGAATCTAAAATGTCTGTGCTAGAATAAGCGCTTTTTTGTGTACTTATTGTGTAGTAACTAGAGGAGGAGTAGTGTTATTTTTATTGCTATTGCTGTTGCTATTGCTATTGTCATTACAAAAATAGTTTCTAAAGCTGTAAGTAAAAATAAAAAATGAATAACATTCTAGTTTCTATAAAATATAAGAAAAATTATAGTAGCAGCCTTTTTATTTTTTAAAAAAAAATAGAATCAAAACAGAAACTAAATAAATAATAATTTAAGTAGTCTCATATTAGCTGCTATCTTTAGTATTAAATTATGGCTATTATTACTACCTAGGTATTTACAAAAAATAAATTAATAGCAACATTGAAGTAACTGCTAACTGCAAGAGTTTTATTTTAAAGTTCTATATTTACAATAATAAACTTTTAGAACACTTTATATTAATAATGTCTTTTGTAAGAGTGCTACTGTTGTTTTTACTTATCTTATAGAACTACAAAAAGGTGAGCTTAGCCTTAAATAAAAGATAGCGCCTTAGAGACTAGTCTCTACACAAGCATTATTATATTTAGTCTAGCTAGGTAGATAAATCAGTTAAAGAGAATTATTATAGACAAAAATTTAATAGCCGTAACTTAAAAGCCTTCTTTAATAAGAAATAACTACTTAGAAGACTCTATTTTACTAAGCTATAGAGTAACAATACCGCTACGATTTTACAAGGCATCTAAGGCTTTAGAAAAGAGAGCTTAGCTTAAAAGAAAAGTTAGGACTATATAGAAAATTTTCTGTATAGGTGTTATAATAATAACTCTAGCTAGTAATGTAAATTAATGTAATATTAATATATAAGAAAAGCTTAGCCTCCACGTTCCTCTGGTTAAAGGGTTTGTGCCTTCCTTGTTCTAGCCTAGGGGTTGTAGACCCTGATCGTAATGGTTGCCAGCAGTACTACCAAAAAATAACACGACGGCTAGCGTTTGCGACGCCATGTTTGATGCACTTGAATCTGATGTCAGAGAAGAAGCTTCCTTGGGAGGTCGCAAGAAGACTTGAAAAGAAGGAATGGAGACTGACCTTCCAATTGCCACATGGGCATCAACACGCTGCACTCGCCACAAAAGAAGAATCACTCTTCCAGGCAAGAACAACATCTCTATCTGAATGTTTCGCCAAAAACAATGGCAAGTGATTTTGTTTTAATAACCACTACCCTGAAAAGGCACTACAAAAAGTGAGCACCATAGATAAAACTTGTGCTCCACGTCGCTAAGAATCATGGGAATAATCACAATAAGTATAATGACGAGTTCAAGGAGGTGAAGGTTGCAAAGTAAACCCTGCCCTCGTCTTTGCTTTCTTCTGACTACAGAAATGAAGCTGTTGTATCAACAGCTGACATGCAATATAAATTATTTGTCTCACCGGACCCGATGCGTCGCTTTGTGACATCATATCCTTGCAATCTGAGAAATTTTGTCCAAGATGAGGTGAAGGCATACCGTTTTCCTCGGTAACGTAAAATGTACAAGATCAATTGAAAGAGGCAGATTGGCGCTACGAAGCAACAAGCAAACCGTGAGAGCGCAGTGGAAGAGTATTTCGACAATGGAGAAAATTCAATAAGATTATTGGCGTTATACAAGCAGAATCTTAAGCCCTGCAGTATGATGCGTAAGATGTGATAAACAATCAGGAGAGGTCAACATACTTTGCGTCGTCGATTGATGAATGTGTTAAATTTGCCGAATAGGTCTAAACCGAGCTTGTTCTTTTTTCCAAAGCTTTCTATGTCATTCGCCACTAGAAACTGCCAGACTCATGATGATGTGATGAGAACGTAAGATCATAAGGAGAGAAAACGATGTAAGCAAAGCAAAGCCCTCATCACCTATGACCTCACCACCATGTGATCACGAGCCGGTCCAACACCAACCCACTTGACCTTGACGCCTACAAAGTTCTCAATGTACTCAATGTATTTCCTTGCATTAAGTGGGAGGTCGTAGTAGCTCTTCGCACCTGTAGTGGGCTTCTTCCAGCCAGGCAGTGTCACGTATTGCACCTCGACTTGGGCCAAGACATCAATGTTCGACGGGAAACCTTCGAGAACCTCGCCGTTGAAGGAATATGATGTCGCAATCTTGAGCTCGTCAAAATCGTCCAGAATGTCGAGTTTTGTCAGGTTGAGGGCAGTGTAGTCATTGCAGGCATGCGAGTGCTTGACTACAACAAGATCGAGCCAGCCGCAGCGTCGCTTGCGACCTGTTGTTACGCCGACCTCGTGACCGACTGATTGGAGTTTTTCGCCTAGCTCGTTAAGCTGCTCAGTGGGGAATGGGCCGCTGCTGTACATTAGAGGCTATTCTACACTTTCCAGGGCTGGGGAGTACTCACGATCCGACACGAGTGGTGTAGGCTTTGACGACGCCGATGACTTCGTGCAGGGATCGCCAGCCAAGGGTGAGACCCGTGAGAACACCTCCTAGGCCAGTGTTTGATGATGTGACGAAAGGATATGTCCCATAGTCGATATCCAGCATGAGGGCGTTTGCGCCTTCGACAAGAATCTTTGCCTTCTTCTCCTTTGCAGATGCTAGCAATGGGACTTGATCGATAACGTAGGGAGCAAGCTTCTCGCGCAAGTCCTAGTGGAACATGTGAGTTGGATTGTCTTAGGCGTCACGATTCAAATGGGAAGTCTACCTTGAACTTGGCAATCTCGTCCTCGGGATCGTATTTCAACAGATCGCCGAAGCGCTTCTGGTATCCCGAGGCCATTCGCCTAAACTTGTCCTCGAAGACCTTCTCGTCGAAGAGGTCGCACATGCGGAGGCCGCTGCGCGTCATCTTGCTGCTATACGTTGGGCCTGCGTCGGGTCAGCCTCACAGCACGAGCGTCTCTTGCAGCCGCATGACTGACCAATGCCCTTTCTCGTGGTGCCTGTCCCGCAGAGTGTCAGCGCTTCGCCCTCAGAAGTTCCAGCTGGGTTCCCCACCTATGAAGCCTCCTCCCAGTTCCACCTCCTCGAGGCCATCGGCGAGCTGGTGCACGTCGAACACGACGTGGGCTCGGTCGGAGATGAATATTCTGCCCTCGGTGTTCAGTCCGTGCTTGTCCAGCGCCTCGAGCTCCTTGAAGAAGCTGGGCACATGGACCACACAGCCGCTGCCAATGACGTTGATGCAGTTGGGATTGACGAGGCCGGACGGCAGGATGTGGAAGTCATAGGTGATGCCGTTTGCGACAATCGTGTGGCCGGCGTTGTTGCCGCCCTGGGCGCGACAGCAGATTTGTGACTCGTGGGCGAGTATGTCAGCGAGCTTGCCCTTGCCTTCATCGCCCCACTGGGCTCCAAGGACAACGGTGATGGACATGTTCCGGAGAGTGTGCAGGTGTGCGACTAAAGGTCGGTGGGAGCGGCGACTGGCGATATTTCAATTGCGCATCAATTGCGGGACATGCGAACCGGAGCAGCCCGAGCAGCTTTTGATGCGTTGCATTAGCTCCTTGTCCAATTAAAAGATTTGCGCGTCAGACGTGTTGCGCTGCGTTGCCGTCTCCGCGCCGGCGTGTGCTACGCTGACTCAGAGGGCGTGTTAGCAGGCACGAGGGTCGCTTGTGCACACAGACAACGAATGCTGAGACATTGGTTTGCCTGTCTGCCTACTTGCCTACTTGCCTACTTGCCTGCCTGTCTGCCTGTCTGTCTGCCCTAGGCGCGGGCAACGCAGTCATTTCTCGATGCCCCGCTATTGCCCCGCCATGCCGACATGAATTCGCCATCTCCGCTGGACTCCAGGGACACGGACCAATGATGTCACGCGGATACTTCGCTCAGAGCCTCCAGCGTGCCAACTCCATTTGCCAACCCCCCCACGAGGGCTGGGTCGATATAGGTAGCATTGCCAGGTTGCAGGCGACACGCACTTCAGCCCAGAACTGCAGGAGCATTACGCAAAAACGATCGAGGTAGAATCAGGAAACGACTGGAAATTGTATATAGTACCTAGTGTGCACTGCGACTATCAAGGAACGAATCTAAAAGCAATAATATCACGCCAACGCTATGCATAGCAGCAAACAAGACAGTGCCCATCTAACGTCCCACAACATCTCCATCTCTAAAGTCCTCCCAGTGTTCCACCTGTAGATCCCGTCACTCATAGAGGCGGGTTGGGCAGAATCCAGCCCCCCTGGGATTTCAGAGGATCGACCGCTGGCTGCACAGTAACTGTGTTTTTTGCTTTCGCTTTGTATGCCGCAAGCGTCTTGTCCGAACTGAAGTTTTGGTTGATGACTCCAGACATGCCGCTCTGGCAGTGATTACCAACTGTTTGGGAGCAGTAGTACCAGAAGGGATTCTTGTCCTTCACCATAAAGCTGAACACTTTGGGAGCCTCACCAACCATGGTTGCGAAGTTGAAGCCAGAGAACACAGATTGGCCGCCGCCAAGAGGCTCGCAGGGTTTGTCGAAGGAAGATTGAGTAAATGTGTGGTTCTTGGGCAGGAAGTGTACTTCAATCATGTCGCCAATCTCGGCCACAACATTTTCAGGCTCAAAGTGAAGCCCAGCATTGGCGGTGGTACTGCCGGCAAAGATACGATGAATAACGCCGGTGCTGCGAGTATTTTGTGGTGCAGCAGCAGTGAAGCCCAAGATTGCTGAGGCAGCAATAGCAATGAAAGTGAAGGCAACCATGATGATCGTCTGCGTGATTGGATATTTGAGTAAAAAGCTGATTTTGCTTTTAAAAAAAATTAAAAGAATAGGGCACTTGGCAGATAAGAGAGGATGTTACTTTGCTACTGGAACTGCTGTGGATGATGTGATGATGAATGTATTCGAGCAAGATTCACTTAATATACATATCAATCAGGTCGGCCTCTATCACTGTCAGCAAATGCTGATGCCATCTATAGCCTCCGGATGTGGTAGCTGCCGTGAGAGTGTATGTAAGCTGCAACTTATGATTGCTGTTTAAGTAAACTCAGCCTCAAGCGTTGAGGTCAGATGGAACGGCGGAAGGTCTGAAGAACCAGCACGTCCTCTTGACGCCCACGTCACTCTCAAATTTATCGAATTCAAGCCAATAAAAGAATCGACCCAACATGACGGCATTGTAAATAAATCAAAATTACATTATTGACATGGCTCAGCCATAAGAAGAGTGTTGAAATAGGATGTGCTGACATACACTCAGCCGCTATTATTAGTCGCCTAGTTTGCACAGCTTTCTCACCCAGCACGGCCATGAATGACATAAGCGCATCTCAACCTCTCTTGAGTTAAACATGTTCGTCGAAATAGTTTTGTGTCCTCTTAAATTTACTTTGTATTGACAAATCTGACTTAGTGCGTGCAAATCTCACTCGAGAAGTCACCATGTAGCACCTCAAGCTAAGTCTGCTCATGTTCAGCATCATCTCATCCCAAGATACTAGTTTGGCTATTGAGATGTCATCGATAAAAGCAACTACACGGTGTTCCAGCTGTCCCCGGCTCGCGGTATTTCAGCCTCTACGTAACGATCCCATCTTTCTGAACACGACAGCATGCTGCACTATGGTAGCTTGCAAATGCCTAGACTGCACCGCCTCGTTTCGCTAGCAACTTGGAGATGCAGCAGTCGAGATTACGCCCGCCGATCGACCGGCGTCAGAAGACACCGTGTAAGCGCTGAGCGCGCACCCCACTGTGCGCACCCCGTCATCGGCTTCATTTGTGTACGAGGAAGATTTAGCAGCACAAGATATTGCAGCATACACAAACTTTCGCCCGAAGACTAGAGATTTACAACCGAGCATAGTGAAGCAGAAGCAGCATACAGTTTTCACGATGCGACACTGGTGTTGGGTTGTCGACAAGGGGCGAGATCCTTCGTAGTAGGGCGGCACAGCATCCACGTTTCACGGAACATCATTGGTGTTCATATCACATATGTGCTGAGGTTCTAACCCTTCGGTTCGTTAGCAAGGCTGTGCCGTGTCTGCTGTCGAGAGATCAAAATGCCATCGATTCCACCATATGTCTCCATGAACGTGTCGCGCCGCCAATATGTCGCATTCGATCACCACTCCGCCGCAGCGGGGCCATGATTCTTCAGCGTGGACTGCTATCTCGACTATAGATGCACACGCATCGGAACTGCTTCTAAACAAAAATGACGTTGTTCAAAACACTCGTTTGCGCAACGATAGCAGCTCTTTGCGTAAGGCGTGAGCAATTCTGAGTCGAAAATTTTGTCTGACCGCCTCGCAGTCCAGCCTGAAGCCACTCGGTCCAGAACATGGCTCCCTTATACTTTTCGACGAGCTTTCTTGAGCGGTATGGCTGTATTATCGTTATTTTTCTCAATTACGCTTGCCGCATTGTGCGTCTATTCTGCTCGCAACCACGGCCTGGGAAAGGATGACCGTTCCGTTGGCCTTCTTATAGCATGGCGTTACACGCCGACTATACTCGCCGTTCTCTTCACTCAAGCTATGGTTATGATTTACGATGACATCAAGCGAACCGAGTCTTTTGCGCGGCTCGCGTGCCCTGACCAGATCGATGCAAGCTATGCTCTTCGATATGTGCCCAAAGCTTGGTGGAGATCAGTCGCGGAGGGATGCTCGAGGAAAAGATACACTGGACACGTTGGTTGGGTGTTGCTCATCTCGTCGATATCGACCGGTCTCAGTATACTGGCTGTTTCAGCGCTCTCTTCTTCTCTCCTCGTCCCAAAGCAAATTCTCGTTCGAACTACCGAGAACATGAAAAGGTTCAATATTGTGCAAGATGGGACTTTTGATTTGATCCCCCAGAGAGAGACGTACTTCCATACCACAAGTGGGTATGTATACAACGTATCAAATTCCATGTGGGTATCCGACTCTCATGTTGTCCTGCCATTTAGGCCGAACAAATTCGACACACATTCTGACTTATTGCCTGAGGGAGTATGGCAAGCTGAGACAAAGGTGTTTCAAATGGAATCAAGCTGTATACCAGTTACATTTGTTGGGCCGACAGAATCAAACATCTCGTATACTTATGAGAGCGACAACATGACCTTCACATACAACTCTGCAGTCCTCGATGCTGACAAAGCCTTTTTCAACCAAACAATCAATTCTACCTTAAAAGGTATGCTCCTCCAGTCTGACGATGGGTGCAAAATCGAGCTATACGACGACATGGCAGCACGATCTATACCGGACCAAGGAGGGCTCTTTTGGTCTAATCTTTCTGCCTCTTACGTCTCGTGGGGAGACTTCAGAGAAGAGCGTGGAAATCCACCGGCCTACAGAAAAACAACATGGTCACCCCGTGACAACGACGCAACAATGGAGTTTTCTCAAGAGTGTCTCGGTCGAAACCTAGTCTTAGTTACTACTCCATGGAGAGTTTATCGTGCAAACCTCCAGGATTTTGTGTACTGGGGAAACTTTTAGTACAAGGCAGAACTTTGTACTCCCATGTACTATGAAGCTACCATATTTGTCAATGCATCAGTATCAGCAGGTGACAGACGTATATCCTTCGATAAGGATGAGTTCAAGAAGAATCGGATACAGCTTGACCAAGGCCAGCTTGATACTGAGGGCATTGAGTTTTATACATTTAAAGGCAACAAGCCTGGATATGTCACTAAGGCTTCCATCTTCAGAAACACTCGTGAATTCGACGGACTAAATGAGAATTTACAAACCCACTTTTCTTTCAATACAACAGCGATGCTTCAAGATCCCTCGGTGGCGGTGCAAGCATCTAGACTCAGAGCACGCTTCTTCGCCGAGCTCCTATTCTCATCTGTCACAGATCAGAAATCTCCAGTTATCGAAGATGTTGTCGGTCATCGCATGTTACTGGAGCGACGCGTCGTGGTGGTTGCTGAAGTCGCAATCACACTCGCCGTGCTGTTCTTTTGCATGACTTGCTATCTAGTCTACCTAGCATGGGGAGTATCTATTCAGCGAAGGCCACTTGATCTATCTGTAGATCCCACCACGACACTGGGAGTTGCTGCATTCTTTAATCAAGTACAACCGGTGGTAGAAGCGGAACATACCACACCAGGTCGCAAGTGGCAGGGGAAAACGGTGTTGACACAATCCATGTCAGATCTCGCTGTTAGCAAAGTCCACACGCCCAAATATCTTGCAGGTAAGGTGAATGGCCCACTGTATCCAACCATCTGACCGTCTGAAGGGTTTGCAACAGATACAACAACAGATGTTGTAGCGCCTCTCAAAGATTGGAGATCGCGAGTACTTCGTACGAAAGGATTGACAGTTCTATGCTTTCTAGTTGCTGTGGTTGCCACAGGACTTTCGGTGTTGCAGAAATACGCGGATAAGCAAAGACTTTATCGTTCGGCCTTCGTATACGAGATGGACATGGGTGTTTTCCAAGCCATAGTCTCGCCTGCTTCCCTATGTGCAACTCTGGTCGCTGTCAGTCTCGCACTTTGGTGGGATATGATAGATAAGGAAATGCGGACTTTGCAGCCTTATTTGTCAATGGCTCAAAAGCCCGTCGATGTCAAATATGGAGCCATGATGTCCTATGAATCATCGTACTGGGCCTGGGCAGCCGGGAAGGCAGCCTCAAATAAACATTGGCTTTTAAGCTTAGTCACTTTAGGGACGACGCTCTCTCAGATTCGTAAGTCTCTCTAAATTTTTCAAGTTGCTTTTTTCCCCAAAGAATAAGGTGCACGGCCTCTTGGTGGTGGATGTCATCTTTGTCAATCCTCGAACCATTGTTGTGGAAACCTTTACTGTGGGTCGGAGTTATTTGACCTTCTACAGCTGCTGAACAAATCATCCAGTTATTGTTGCCATGGCAGCAGTCTTTGAAATGCAAGCTGGAGTGTACACGCGATCAATAACCGTTGACAAGGCTTTTGCGGCCAGACAAGACCACCTCACTTTTCAACACACTGTCTCGTCAACAAACGACTCAATGGATGCCGAATTTTTTCAGGATACTATGAGAACGGTTACGGGAGATTGGCTGTACGGCGCTCTTGATCAGCTAACTTTGCAGACTGAAGCCCCTGCTTGGAGCCGAGATGGATGGAGTTTCACTCCTATAGTTATGGAGTCATTGCCTGACATTTATCTACGATCACAGAAAGAAGGATCTAGTAGTAACCACGAGAATACAGATCTTTTCTCTTCTGTTGCAAACGTTTCGCTCAGTACTTCAGCTATCAGGGCACGATTGGAGTGCCATCGAATCACGCCTATGGATACGTCTTGGTACAATCTGAACGAAACAGCTGTTCTCGAAGCAGAGCTCAGTAAAAGTGTGAAAAATATGACGGGACGTCTCCATGTCACTGGTCATGTCCTACCACGCACCATCTTTGACGATGACCCATACCGAACTACCATCTTTACAACGCCATCTAGAGTATTTTGCTGCGCTAATGGAACCGATAGCGACGCAAACTCGGCTGTTGGATACTGGTCTCATGTCGACCCAGATAAATGGTGGGGGAGTCGTTCGTCTTTGGTTGGCTTTGGCCCCAAGATATGGCCTGGCAACTTCACAATTAAATGGATTGTTGGGCCAACGACCACAACAAACTTGACTATTTACACCAACAGCATTCCTTCGTACTATAAACTAATGCAGTTCATTCAAATTCCAGCCATGGAAATTCTGACTTGTCAGCCAGTCATCGAACAAGCAGACGCGCATATAATTGTCGCACGTAACTCTGGTAAAGTGCTAGATTTTGAGCTATTGGGAGATCCGCAACCACAGCATGAAATTTGGAAGATGAATTTTGATGCCATCAATCTGAATGAATCTAAGGCAGAGCGGTATTTGAAGAATTATACCGCCGAGATGAGGTATGGACTCTCCTTCCCATCGGTGACCCGCTGGTGAAAGACACCAACTGCCCTCGAGTCAAGCCTGACAAGCCTTCGCATTGGCATTCCCCCGAGTACTGTCGCCATAAAGAGCGAAACCCAGTGGAATGAAAAATGGACACTAACTCCACGCAGCTATGCAGTCTATTTTATGACACAGCTTCTTTACGCGGCAAGTTCCCCAGCAACTTCTTCAAATCTCTTCAACTTTGAGGACCTCGAGGACGAACGCTTCAACATTCGCGATAAAGATAGAGGGTTGAATATGGATTTCATGAGTTTCTCCAACTATTTTCAAGCCGGAAAAGACTCCATGGCGCTACTCAACCCCGACAAGCTATTGAACTACTCTCAAATCACATTCCAGACATTTTTCCAGCATTTTGCCAGTCAAACAAAGTGGATTCATGGCGAGCCGATAGCACATCAAGCAATAGAGGGACAGAAAGCGGATGTGGTCGCCACCGAGCGTATTGAGGTTTTGATCATGGTCAAGGGTGCTACTTGGCTTTGCCTTGTAATTTTGTTTCTTCTCATATTGATTCTACTTGTGCTTTTAGTAATGCTCAAGTGGATTTATCCTCCCACAACGATACTTCGCGATGTAGAGTGTCTGGCTGATGTGCTGGCAATGATTGAGAACAGTCATCAGTTGCGAGCACGCGTTGAGAAATACGGGTTAGAGGAGTTAAAGCAGAGCGGGATGCAAACGAGATTGGGTTGGTTCAGGGATGCGGAAGGGATTGCGAGATGGGGCATCGAGGTCGCTGATGGAAACGAGGTTGAATGGGTGGAGAAGGCTAAGGGTTCGACTGAGGACGAGGAGGATATTCTAAGGAGATGACCGAAAATCGCATGTCGCTGTTTGTAACGCTACATAAGGCACCGGTCTTTATGAGTGGCGGATGTACCATTGGCATGTCCCGTTAAGTGCACTTATTCCGGAGGGTTTTCTTCCTGATAAGGTAAATTATTGAGATAAAAACCAAATATGACAGTAATCTCTAATAAAGCTTCTCGGGTATTAGCCATTTGAATTTGCGTCAACTACTAGCGTTATTAGTTTGAAAAAACAAGACACATGTGTATGGCGAACTAAAATCAGAATACATGTAGGAGACAATCTAGTATCATTGTTTTACAAATCTTGCGCGGGTAATAAGAGCTCGCATATAGTCCTATTCACATACGGTTGTTTGATATTGTCAGCGCTTTTTTCAACGTTTCCAAGTCGTCGCCATAGTGCATGGTGATGGACACTACGTCATCAGGAGAAAAACACGTGACACAACACGAAGCTACAACCCGCGTGTGATTCGGGTTTATTCCATTATAACGTTCCTCAAGTCGTTGGTTGAATGACATCACCTTCATTGCATCGTATAATCTCAACTTCTCTTTTAAGCGGATGATGTAATCTGACTTGACACTGCCGACTTAAAGAGCCCACGCGTATTTCCTGTCCGATATTTCTAATCATTGTAATCCCAAGAATGGCCCTCAAGAGCTTTCCGAGAAAGCACAAACGGAGGATAGGCGAGCTATGGCCATAGAGATATAACATAACATAAAAAGTTGTGTAATTAATGACACACGTTATAGAGTTCACTTCGGCGGCCTCAAAGCGAAGGTTTGCTCTGGTAGTGCAATGGGTTAAGGCATGCATGGCCATTTTGCCCTAAACCATATTCGAATTATGGGCTTTTCTGGATTCACAATCTGAACCTCCATCCCTATTTTCACAGCAACCGTTTTCAGCGTTAAGGCCGTAAACGAGCTTTGGATCGTTTCACTTGGCGACTGTGAGAATCGCCTGGTTTGGATCGACCTAGGGTCCCACTTTACCACCTCACGCTACCCCCATATTTCGGACACGCAACGAGTACCATTGACACAGGACGCGCAACCAGCCAAGCATGTCAGATGGGGCTCGGCGGTTCGTTAATTTTGACGTTCCGTTTGTCGCAGATACCGGCTTGTGGGGCCTCGGCGGTCATGCTCAGGGTAGTCATATCGGTGTCCACCTTTCTTGGCTGATATAGCATGCCAGCGCCCACCCTGAAGCCCACATACAGATATGCAGAGACGGGATTTTTAGTTTCATCATATATCATTTCCTTAGATACAGGTTTTCCCGCCCCCTCTACACCTGGGTCTTTCAACAAGCCTATATACCATTTCTCCAATTTCTTGTCTATCCTTTAGCTATGGATGTCTATCGTGCTACATTTGCGGGTTCTCTTCTTCTGAACAGTCTCGTTCTATTCCGGTCTTACTCCACACGTACCATCGAACTTCCGGAGACTGCGAACCCCGAAAAGATAGAGCACCGTGGCCGTGTCGAGACGGATAAGGATAGCGTACGCAAGTTGAAATGGCGCTTCTTTCCCATATATCTTCTGGTGAACGGTGCAGACTGGCTTCAGGGTCCCTATATTTATCCTATCTATAAAGGTTTGTCAGAAGCGAGATGTAACCCTGTTAAAGTTTAACCAAGCTGATCTTTCTAGATGAGAAAGGACTTCCGGAGGAAACCGTCGCATTTCTCTTTCTCGTTGGTTTTGTCTCGGCCGCCATTTCTGCCTCGTTTGTTGGGTCATTTGCCGATCGCTACGGCCGCCGAACAGCATGTCTGGCTTACTGTGCGATTTACTCACTTTCCTGCCTTACGATTCTCACCGATAATATTATGATACTATTCTTCGGTCGTATTCTTGGCGGCATATCAGGAACTCTGCTTTACAGTGTATTCGAGAGCTGGCTTGTTGCTGAATTCAACAACCTGGTGTTGGAAGACGTGGGCTCAACTCTGAGTGGCATCTTCAGCACAATGACTACACTTAATAGTGTTGTTGCCATCTGTGCGGGCGTCTTGGCTGAGTGGTTAGTTGATACTACTAAAACAGCAAAAGCTCCTTTCCTTGCATCAATTGGCTGCATGTCTCTCGCATTCATGGCGATGACTAAGTTTTGGGTAAGGGATCCATGTGTGCTGATTAGAAACGCAATAGCTGATAATCACAAGGGAGACAACTACGGGACCAATCATCGGGACTTGTCTGACGAACCAACACTCCTTCAGCAAGAGGAGGCAGGTTTCGATAGCTCCACAACCTCAAGTCTCAAGTCCATTTTGCAAGGTAAACAATGGTGTTCACCTCTTAGCGCCCGCACAGTGCTGACAATTTCCTTCAGACGTCAACATTCTCGTGCTTGCCTTAGTTTCCTGTTTCTTTGAGGGATCAATGTTTCTTTTCATCTTCTTCAAGTTTCCAGCACTAAAACAGTCTCATCGGCTATCAGGAGCGACTGATGGTACGTGTAATCTCGAAGTACATTTGATAAAGACTTACAGGTTGCAGAACTTCCTTTCGGACTGATATTTGCCATTCTCATGTGCTCGATGATGCTCGGCTCCATGCTTTATAACAATCTCACAACAGCAGTAACTCCTCTCCCTGCCAAACCTATTCTCACGGGGACGCTGTTTGTCGCATCTTTATGTTTCTTTGTCCCTGGTCATTTCCGTGATGAGCGTGCAACACTTTGGTGCTTTTGTATTTTCGAGCTTTGCTGCGGTATATACTATCCGGTCATGGCATCTTTAAGGGGAAAGCTCATTGCAGACGGTTCGAGAGCTAGTGTGTACGGAATGTTGCGCGTTCCACTCAATGTGTTTGTCGTGCTAGCACTGAGCACAACAAAAGAAGGTATGTCGTTTATTGGAGACGAGATTGTTCAGACGATTAACTATTTTCAGGCGAGGCACATCGCGACACGGTCTTCACCACGTGCAGCATCTTGTTGATGGTCGCTGCAATAGTTGCATTTAGAACATTAACCTAAGGCGCACTCTCTTCCCTTGAATTTAAATAGACATTTTACCCATGCGACGTCGCAAAAACAATCATAACACAAACTGTTCCTATCTTGTTTGTATCGTCATCACTATATTTAACTGTAATAACATCATAGTTTGCGGTACTTTCTTGGAGCACCTTGACAGCCGCACGCGTGTCGCCGCCGATCCTCGCCTATCACTCATCCTTTGGTGAAACACAGTTGTGAGATCGACACCCCACATCCCCGCAAGTCTAAAACGGTGCATCGCCGGTGGAGCCGGTTGTGCTTGCCGCCAACTAAGAGACGTTACATACCGGTGCACGTTTCATCGGCAATATATAGGAGGCTCGTTTTAGAAGTCACCTACCAGTGAAGCCAGTGCGGCCATGCAGATCCTCATCATGATACTTGGGTAGTCGCACCTCTGACAATGGCATGTGTCCCGCTGTCTATTTTGCCTTGGCCTACGATTGGAGTTTTGAATCGATGTGAAACTTGACACATGGTCCGATTTGTTCGAAGTGTTACCAATACATAGCTCGCTCTTCCATTTCATTTCAGTTCCCATCCTCTAGCTGGTCTACTGTTGAGTCAAACTACTTCTTCTGCTCTACATTTTTTTATAGATATAGTACCAACATAGAGTTTGCAATGATACGGTCGTTCACAGGTTGGTCTAGCGACAAAATTGCAGCTCTGCTGTGCTAACCAGTTTCCAGGACGCGTTGTCACGATCGTTGTTGTCGCTATTTTCCTCGTCGCCTTTCTCAATAACGAACAATCTGCCCTCCTCCCATATTTTCCTCTGGCGCAAACACAAAGCTCATCCAAGCTCGTTTCTTATCCACCATCATGGCTGCACGACCGCATGGCCCTCTCCGAAAAGTCTTGGGAGAAGAGCGTTAAGCAACGGGAGAAGATGGCTGCTTCGCATCCCAACAATCCCAAAGTCCCCTTCTTCCCCACAGACTTTCTGAAATATCCTTTCACAGTCTGGGACTTCTTTCCTGCCACGTGGACATGTCCGCATGACTTTCAGCGCGTGGGTAGGATGGGTGACGGTGGGAAATGGGTCTGTGGTATGAGTATCTATGAGAACCTTTCAGCCAAGAGACCTTCCGTTGAAGAAGCAGTGGAAATCCGCGAATCCAAGTCTGCTCTCACTGTCCAACAAGAACAAGGCGGTCTAGTCATATACTCCTTTGGGATCAATGGCGAATCTTCATTTGAAGCTGAGATGCTAGATCGCGTACCTAGTGCGCGCTTCTGGGGCTACGATTTCTCAGTTGAAGGCTGGGGCCCACAAATTCCTATCACGCAGCGCCATCGAACATTTTTCAAAAAGGCAGGAATTGGTGCAGAGGATAAAGAAGCTACAGATAAGCTGCCACCGTTCTTCAGCATCGATACTCTCATGAGGCAAAACAATCACACATACATTGACATCCTCAAGATCGACATCGAGGGTAGCGAATACGATGCCCTGGACGCGTTTATGGACTCGCTGGACAAAAGGGGACAAAATGTCATTCCGATCGGACAGGTAATGATTGAGCTGCATCTCGGAAATGGAGATCCAGGAGAAAAGGTTGATTTTGAGCGGCTCCGCAAGTGGTGGGAGAGACTAGAGAAGATGGGCATGCGACCTGCTTGGATGGAGATCAATCTCTTTGCTGTCACGCTTGGATCGAAGAAAAGCAACCCAAGGTGTACGGAGTTTGTTTGGGTGAACGCGAGGGATCAGCAGAATGTGCTTTGGAGGGGTTAGCAATCTTGTGTGGACATAGATGGATGAGCTATAAAAAACAAACATGAAGACGTATCATCCCTCATCATTTGTTGTGACAACACAACTTTGGATAAATTTTAATCTGATGGTGACTCTGTCTTGCAATATTTTTGAAAGAATACTGCCACTTAAACATTGTTCTGAAAAAAACATCTAATAGTGGTCCGACTAGGGATTTCAGAGGTTCATAGTCTCTCACCATTATGTTGCAACGTTTATCGATAATTGCAGATATTTACATGAAATTATTGTAGTCTCAAGCAAAGTTTTTAGTACAAACTCTATCATACTACCCTCCAACCTTGCTTTAGAAAGTTTACCTCAATCAACTCACTGTAGTCCACGATTTTTTCTGTTCCAAGGGTCTCACTCGTTCACCATTACGCTAGCATTGTCAAATCTTTGACAACATGGATGAATGACTTCCTTCTTTCGATTCATTAATGATTAGTTCGACGTTAATCAAACGAACGTAATAGCAACTCTGACGGAATGAAGTTACAGGAAATTAATAGGTTAAGCTCAGTGTATGTGAGGCAAACGATTAAAATCAATTGAGACCAGTATAGTCAAAGGAAGACATTCCCCCTTTGGAACAATCCAAATTTGGTGCCTCGCGGGTTTGTGATTAAGTATTATCTAGATGACCAGATTGAGGTTACGAGATCTCAAGGTGAAACCAAAGCCATCATTTCCAAAATACAAAATGAACATGTATTGATAGATAAAAAGCCATGCATGATACAATAAACGGCAATCAACGTCAATATGACAGTTCATGAAAGCTAAACACTTGTATCAATCCTGGTTTCAGCGAGTCAAGAATACACGCTCCAGAGGACTGCTGCTAGACGAGCTTCCTACCCTGAGCCGGAGAGAACCAGGGCGAATTTAAAAATCTATCCAGATGCCATGTTACATGCCGAGCACGTTCAGATGCTGAGAAACGCTCTGTTAGGCCAGAATTTGGAATCATTGGAAGCATATCGACGATGGTGACAAGGGGGCGATATTAACCGTCTTCGGCTAGCGCGATCGACATGTTATCTTGTTAGCGCACTTCCAGTATTTTCCGACTTATCGATATCGCACCCAGAACCTCCAACAAACAGACAAGGTTACAGATCACATCGATTCACTAGTGTCATCGTGTAGCTGCCATCCATTTCTTTTTGTAATCACTGATGCGGAGTCGTCGTGCATGGTGTTTTTCCTATTTCACACATTTCGCCGCTTCTTCAACACCTTGAGCTCATCGTCATCATACGTCACAACAAACCACCGACCAGCCATAGTGTGTAACCAATTGCTCTTACCAAAAAGCCTGGACGCGCCTTTTTGAGATCCGTAGGTCTCACATGTCTGGCCTGACTTCAAACCCAGACTGGAAGCCTACAGGCAGCTCCGCATATGGCACCTTTCCGCGACCGAGACTAAGCTCGGGCTTGAGCAGCCAAGACAGCGTCGATGGTACTGCCGTGCAAAGCAATGGCGGTGACATTTCGCCAAAGCGCAAACCCTCTCCACCTGCACGCCAATCATCAAGACATATCGAGTTTAGGAACCATATGAAACGACCACACTTGACTGATAGCCAACGTACGCTCAGCGATGCCTTGAGAGCCGCGAAAAGTAGGGAGGACCAGGAGACGCTGATGCCAGGCGACGTCGATGCAGGCTCGGACGGGTGTTTTAATGCTGGCGGTGAGCCTGTAGGACCAAGAGAGGTGTTTGCTCCTTATCAGCACTCAGAATTGAAAGTGTACTATAACATCCATCGGTGAGTACAAAAGTCGCTGTATCGGTAGGTAGTAATATGCCACCGAAAAGAATATGCGCACAACCCGGCCATAGGCGACGTACGGGTCTCATATAGCAGCGTTAATGGTGGGACTTTTTAATTGTATCATAATCTGACACTTGGTAGTATACGTAGGCTCCTCTTAGCCGTTATCGAGGATCCTTATACGGTTGAGCAGCTCAGAGAGCCACGTATGAATGTTCTCATTGTCAAGCCACTTGTTGATCGGCTGTATGACGAGGATGATATTTCCATTGGTAGGCTTTTCAACCCTGCACAAAGAATACATTGCTTATAAGAGTTAGTGTATTGCCTCCTGGTCAATCGTATGCAGTTCTTGCGCGAACAACAATTTCAGCAACACCATCAAACAGTAGATCTTACACGCGCCAATCTCTGCGAACTAGTAGCGATGAAAGTCCTGCGTCGACATGACGAAGAAAGCACTGGCAAGGCAGGCCTTTTACTTCTTGCGCAAATTCTTGTCGCGCCATTTCAACCTTTCCAAGGAGCCCCTGAAGAACGCTGTCCACAGAGACACATACCGTCAGAGTACCAGGGAAAAGGTGATTACGACGGTAAGCTGACGGCTCTGGAAGTTGCCATTGTATCTGAAAGTAAGGTGCTGCTAAGCAGTTCTGCCTCTCAGAAGGTGATTGACGCTGTGTATCGCGGCCGTATCGTGTACACTCCGACTACTTTCATCGACATCATCCCTGATCACTATAAGCACAAGGCGATCTCTCTTTACGACCCACGGAAGGCTCCGTTGCTCAATCAGTATCGTCTAATGGTGCCACGGACACGCAACGCCATTGAAGTAGTACAGTTCGTGCTGCTCCTGGCATCTTATTGTTGGTGCATGCATAAGCGGCAAGATCATGCATTTACTACTGCTGAGGCCATATTCATGCTCTATGGCGGTGGATGGGTGCTGGATGAACTCGCTTCTTGTCTCGAGCACGGATGGGAGGTTCATACACAAGAACTTTGGGCCTTTCTGGACGTTACCTTTTCTGGCATCTACATCATCTACTTCGGCATGCGAGCTCATGGCTGGATGATCGGAAACGACGAGACGGGTAGGCAGGCGCTTGATGTCCTCGCCGTCGCTGCTCCCATACTTTTCCCACGTATTGCGTTCAACCTGATGCCGGAGAATATGCTCTTCATTGCCTTGAGAGCCATGGTCAAGGAATTTACAGCCTTAAGTCTTATCGCATTTTGGTGTTTTGGTGGTTTTCTCCTCGCACTGAAATGGCTGAGCCTTAGCAACCCGGAGGTCGGCTCCGAGCAATCTCCAAATGTCATCACCATCTCCAAATGGATGCTCTGGATTTGGTTTGGGTTAGATGGCACAGGTATTGATGAAGCGCCCAGGTTCCACGAAATCCTCGGTCCTACCCTCATGGTTATCTACGCCTTCATTGGGAACACGCTGTTTTTGACGGTGTTGGTCTCGATTCTTTCGAACACGTTTTCCAAGATCGCCGTCGATGCCACAGCAGAAGTACAGTTTCGTCGTGCCGTCATGACCTTTGAAGGCGTAAAGTCCGATTCTCTTTTCGCCTATCGTCCACCTTTCAATCTGCTGGCCTTTGTCGTGTTGCTTCCACTGAAATTTATGCTCTCCCCACGCTGGTTTCACAAAATCAACATCACGGCTGTCCGCATACTTAACGCGCCTATCCTTCTATTTCTTGCCTACCACGAGCGCCAATCTCTCTGGAAGCCCGTCCGACGCCGTAGTGTCAGCGGTCCCGGGCCTACTAAGCGCTCAAAATGGCTCTTTGACGGCGGATTTTGGGCGTGGAGCAAGATGAGTCCACATGAAGACCTTCGTGCTGTATTTGAAGACGAGCCACCGCAGAACATTGTGCAACAGATTGAGGAGGAGGATGATCTCGAGGATGCAATACTGGAAAACAGTTTCGCGGGCGCAGCGGGCGCGGGAGCCGCGAGCCGAAGTATTAGTCCCGGCAGCGTGCTAACAAGGCGGAGGAGATTGAGCAGTGTGTGGCCGGGTCCTGCGGGATAGGGTCTTCGCACTCGGCCACCGCCCAGTACGGTGATGAGCACAGAACAAGCTCTTATCGGTGGAAGAAGTGGTCGTGACGTGGGTATACTTGTGTAAAAAGTGTATGTTCTGATTGAGCAGCTTCGGTCATGAATTTTTTTTCCCTGAGATTTTTCGTCAGAATAAGATATTCTTCGTGTTGTCCAAAGTGGTGTGTGTAAATGTGTTGTTTTTATTTACAGAACGGGGTGAGCGATTTATATTTCGGATTTCGGATCAACAATGTAGCGGAAGTAAATATTCCAAACGAGATGCGTGATTATTCCGATGACGATGTCTCGCAAACTTCTCTAGTCATTGAATATATCAGAGTCTTGATGGAAGGTCGAGTTAAAAAATTGTCTAAAAGTCTCAATTCAGTTGTACGGCGCTACTTGAGTGAGAATGTGACTGATATGCACCCGTTTACCCACAAACAGCAAGCCATCCGGCTCGAGACATCCATCAGCGTCATCCGGTGATTTACGCAAAGAAAAAACCTCGACTCTGACTAGGAGCGGGTGTACTTTCATTTCACGGCGGACAATCAATGTCCACAGATCATGGTTGAGTCATCCACGGCCGAACCTCGCTAGTCGTCTTCCCGAAAGGCAAGCGCGACGCGTGACTTGTCACGGACCAATCAGGTTGCGTGATGTGGGTTGCTTTGGTGGAAGTCTACAAGGAATAGCAGAATGAGTGCAACCACGACCGCGGATGATCAGTCGGCCAAGCACATTTCAATCATACCGGAGCGTGGAAGCAAGTAGTTGCAGGTATTTGGCCGTGTGATGAGAAGTATAAAAAAAGGGAGAGCAAGCCAAGTTTAGTGTTGTTGTATCAATTGTTTGACCTGCAACATTGCTGTTTCTGCCCTCTTTAAGAAACCACTTTCCAACCCCCCTCCATCCCACCTCCTATTTCAATCATTGGAGTATCTGTTGAAAACACAAGAAGAAGAAGACAAATATCAACAACCTTGGGCTTAGCTACCTCACCCTGACCAAACAACCATTTCTCTCCATTTCCCAACATGTCGCCTCAGACTCAAACTCAATCTGTCGCCAACTACCCCCTCGCGCTTCCTTCTACCCTCTCCACTCAATTCGTCGGCAAGAAGCTCGTCGATCTGCCCACCCCTGCCGTGGTCTTGGACCGCGCGCTCCTGCGCCGAAACTGCAATGCCATGTTGGATGTGTGCAAAGAGTTGGGCGTTGGGTTTCGTGCGCATGTCAAGAGTCACAAGGTAGGTGTCGTCATTTTTTATTGCTATTGTTGTTGTTGTTACTGCAAGTGTGATTGCAAGTGTTATTGCAAGTGTTTATGCTATTGTTATTCCTATTCCCTTTATCGTCGCTATCGTCAACAACATCACCATCACCATCACCATCACCATCATTTCGTTGGAAAGTAATTTGTTCACAAGAGAAAAAGTTGTACAATGCTAATAGGGAGAATTAAATAGACGTTGGAATTGTCTAAATTACAGGTCGGAAGTGATGAGAGTCGGCCAGCAGATTTCATCGTCTCGACGGTCATGGAGGCAGAGCAATTATTCGCACATGTAGAGGCTTGTCAGAGTATTGGACGAAAGAGCAGTGTAAGTCAACCTTGTTTTAGTACTGGAAAAATTTCTTATTTTATTTGATTTGATTTGGTGCTGCAAAGTACAATCATTTGCTTACTTCGACGGAAACATTCTAGATTCTCTACGGCGTACCTGTCTCTCAATCTACTCTCCCCCGACTTCTGCATCTTGCTAGTAGCCTTGAACCGGGGTCAATCAACGTCATTATCGACAACCAAGAAGCATTCCTCAAGTTCCACGACCAGGTCAAAGATAGCGATAGGCGAATTGGCGTCTTTATCAAGATTGATACAGGCTATCACCGTGCGGGTATCAAGACCTCATCTCCAAAGTTTCCAGCGCTTGTGGAAACTGTAGCAGCACATGCAGGGTCCGACTTTCGGGGATTTTACTCGCATTTCGGACACTCGTATGCGGGGAATTCGCAAGATGACGCAGCAGATGGACTAATTGAAGAGTTGACACAGCTGAACGAGGCTTGTAAAATCGTGCCAAATACATTTACAGGCAAATTGGTGTTGAGCGTTGGGGCGACACCTACTGCTACTGCCGCGCAGAATATGGTCTCGAGTCAATCCCCGCGCGTAAAAGAGTTCCAAGAGATATTGGCGAGACTCAAAGAGAAACATGTAGTCGAGCTACATGCGGGCGTGTACCCGTTGCTCGATTGTCAGCAGGTGGCTACGCATGCGCGACCTTCAGAGGGTGTTGCGGGACTGTCCAAGGACAATATTGGGATCAGAATGCTCGTCGAGGTGTCGAGTGTATACGACGAGCGTGATAAACCGGAAGTGCTGGTCTCGGCTGGTTCGCTGGCAATGGGTCGTGAGCCGTGCAAGAGTTATCCCGGATGGGGGATTGTGACGGGTGCATTGGGAAACCGAGCGACGAAATCAGTGTATGATGAGAGTGGTGAGAGAAGGGGATGGATTGTTGGGAGGATTAGCCAGGAGCATGGGATTCTGACTTGGGAGGGTGACGAAGAAAAGATGAATCCATTGGCGATTGGAGATAAGTTGACAATCTGGCCCAACCATGCTTGTGTGGCTGGCGCGGGATTTGGCTGGTATCTGATTGTTGATTCGGACGAAAGCGAGGGCGAGACGGTTGTAGATGTGTGGGTGCGCTGGCGAGGGTGGTAGGGGAATCATCTCGACGTGTTGTGCAGGCTAGATGTGGACAGAGAATGACGCACAGAATGGGTGGAGCCGGGGAGACGGACCATAGAAATACAGTCAGTCATACATGCAAATGTGCAATTCCAAACATGATGACACTTGCACCTTTATTGTCACCGCTGATTTGGCTAAGCAGAGTACTTGGACGCTGTCCTTGTTGTCACCGCTGATTTGGTTGAGCAAAGTACTTGGACGCTGTCCCTCTATTGCTGCTGCCGCTGCCGCTGCCGCTGACGCTGTCCCTCCCTGCTTGAGCGGGCACTGCTGGCGGGGCAGGCTGTGTGGGGAATGCTGGTGGAGTGGAGACGGCGAGCGAGGGATAGGCGAGGTGAGTCGAGGGTGTCTCCCACTTGAGGTTCTGAGCATAAAGGCCAATGGCTTTGACTTCGTTCAGAATCTGATTGAGCGTGTGGGAATGCTGGCCCGACTCGTGCAGGATCCTGTTTTGAAAGTTCTCGCGGTCCTGGCGCTGGCGGTCGTGGAAGCCGGCCGACGAGGTGCGCCATGTGTCCTCGCGTTTGTCGTGCAAGTCTGCGGCGACGCGGCGGCAGTCCTCGACCCACTTGATCTGGGTGGAGACGAGCTTGGCTTGGTGGCGCACAATGTTGGGTATCGAGGCGCCGAGGTGGTCACTGTCGAGGTGGTCACTGTCGAGGTGGTCATTGTCGAGGTGGTCATTGTCGAGGTTGGGTGAGGGGAAGGAAGTGTTGGTGGTGGTGTTGGCGATGGAGGTGCGCAAGGGCTGGCGTGTATGCCGTGGGTGTTTGTCTGGGTATGGAGGCGGGTGTTTGTCTGGGTGTGGAGGTGCATGCATGTCTAGGTGTGGAGGTGGGCGTGCATGGTCATCCCACTTGGACTTGCCGTCGTCGTCGTCGACAGTGGCAGAGAGTCTGCGCTTCTTCTGTGACACGACAGGCTTGTTGTATGCAGTGGCAGGCTGGAGCGTGGCGCGGACGGTGACGGGATACTCGTCGCCGTCGTCGTCGGGCACAATGGCCAGCAGCCACGTGTGGGCGTGGCTCCCGGCAAGCTGGAGCTCGAGGCTGCCGTGCGCCGTGGCCCAGGTGCCGTCACGCCTGTCCAGCTCGCGCTTGAAGTCGTTGATGGCGAGGGCGATCTTGGCGCAGGCGGCCGTGACGAGCGCGTCTTGCCCGTCTGGCCTGTCCTGCGCGTCTGGCCTGTCCTGCGCGTCTTGCCAGTCCTGCGCATCCTGCCTGGCCTGCGCGCCTTGCCTGCCGCGGCTGTCTTGCCCGCCCGTGTGGGTGTGGGTGTGGGTGTGGATGACGGCGTCCATGGTGGCAGTGGCAGTGGCAGTGGCAATGGCAGTGGCCGTCCAGATGCAGGTCCCGTCCACGCCCGGCGTCTACGTGCAGGCTCGGCGCGAGAATGGAGTCGCGCGTGCTCGACCTGGCCTCCCCGCCCTGCCCAGCGCTGACCCGCCGGCCCGCCATGGAGCTTGAGCTTGGGCGCCGCCGCCGAGTCACGCATCGTCGTCGACCGGCCGGGCTCTAAGTGGCTCGACGCCCGCGCCCGCACAACGTCAGACCCAACGCCCCTGGCCGTTGGCCTCGCCTGAGCGTTTCTTATTCCGCTTGCTCCCGCCGCCGCCGACGCGAAACGTCCAGCGACCCTTCCCTGGCGCTGCTCTCCGCCCCCCCAGCACCACCACCACCACCACCACCACCATGCCGCCTGCCTCGCCTGCCCCGCCTGCCACGCCCGCCCGTCGATGCGCATAGCACTGCACCCGCCCATCCCATGTAGACAGCCGGCAGCCAGCAGCCAGCCCGGCACGCCGACGGGCCCCACAGCCATGGTGCCCTTTCGCAGGCCATCCCAGCGCCAGCACCAGCCCCAACACCAGCCCCAACACCAACACCAACACCAACACCAGCACCAGCACCAGCACCAGCACCAGCACCACCGCGCCTCGCCCGACTGGCTCGATGCCCGCGACACGCGCATCGTCACGGCCACGTTCCCCATCCACCCGCTGCCCTCGATGCAGGCCGCATTCGAGGAGTCGATGCTCGATGCCACCGGCCAGACAGGCCATGTGCCCTTCCCACCCCCCAACAAGAGCGTCAAGGCAAGGCAGCAGCTGCTGTGCAGAGACGGAGACGCCGACGAGCTGTCGTGGAACTTTACCTATTCCTGCCACTGGCGACACTACCCCCGGGGCAAGTTCCACCCCCTGCTCAAGACGGCCGCGCAGATTGTCTTTGGCGTCCACCTGCTGCACCAGCGCATGGAGAAGTCGATTGCCGACGTCGCCGACATCCTGCTCAAGCACGTCAACGAGCTCGACAGCTTCCTGCAGCGCGCAAACGAAGACATTGAGAGCAGCCTCAAGGACATGCTCTTCCGCCGCAAGTGCCTCAAGGTGCCCATGGAGCACGTCAACGAATTCGATCGCCTCCTCGAAGACCGCAGCTACCGCGCCCAGCTCCTCGACGGCAACGTTACCATTGAGCGCACCACCACCCGCATGTCCACCATGCTCGACGACTACCTTGCCGACATGAACACGCTGCGCGACACCAACCAGAAGCTGAATGCATACCTGCAAGACATTGGCCAGCAATGGACATATCACAACGACGACATTGCCCGCATCTACTCGGCCATGTGTGGAAACACTGGCGGCTGGTCACAGTTTCTGCAGAGCCTGGCCGCAAAGGCCGAGAAACTGGGCATTGTGCTGGTGCAGGTGAGCAGCTACTGCAATGAGATTGAGAAGCGTTGCGGAGCTGCAAGTCGAAAAAGCCTCATTGCAACCCGCTCCTCGTCGCGAAATTCCTCAAACTCACGCGACAATCCCCGTATCTTTCGTACCCTCTCCAACAATAAACCTCTCCCTACCGTCCCAAGCGAGCGCCCCCCGTACAAACCATTTTCCTCCACCACCACCAACAACAACAACAACAACAACAACAACAACAACAACAATAGCAGCAGCATACTTTCCAAATCCTCAACCAACTCCCGTGCCTCGACCATACGGACAATACCACAGTCGCAGTCAGATTCCAACATGAATTCTAAATATACAGAATCTCAAAGCCGGAATGCAGACTCTGCCTCATCGTCTGTGAATCCCCATTACCGCGCCAAACAACACCACGGACAATCAACTTTGCAGACCGAGCCTCAAGGCAACCGCCTCGCCAACCTCCGACGAGCCAGCGTTCCCCCCGAACCGCTATCCACGCAACCACAACCACAACCACAGCCACAGCCACAGCCACCACCACAATCACAATCACAATCACAACCACTCCAGCAAAAAGCTGACAATAGCCCCACCATAACCTGTCAAGACTCAGCCTACTCCTCCGTTTCAGGCGTCTCCATCACCTCTCCCACCCTACGTCCGGAATCCTCATCATCCACGCAACCGCACTTTGGCCTCTTCCCCAGTACCACCAACAACAGTAACCACACGGCTCAAAACTCGATTTCCGAACTTCGCAGCAGTAGGAATAGTACGAGCACGACGGCACTTCCCATCTACGTTCCAGGGCGAGATGATGAGGCCGCCAACAGGAGGTTGAGCAAGAGAAGCAGTTTTTCATCGCTGAAGCAATTATTTGGGAGGAAGAAGAAGGACAGAATGGGGGACATTGTTGAATGATGGGTGCGATTTTCTCTCATGGTTACACCCTTGAATTTTGTTCTATGCAGGCGTTTGGCTGAGTCGAGTGCTGCGGGCTTTTGCAGCCCTGACGTGGTTGTATACCCCCCCCCCTTTTTTTATATACCTGATCTTTCTTTCCAAGAAATTTTTTCTTGCATTTTTACCTTGCATTTGACATGGTTGGGGTTTTCATCATGTTTTCATACCACTATACATAATCTCCTTTTTTCATTCTTCTTCTTCTTCTTCTTTTTGAGTTTTGCAAATGTAACATAAACAAGTACGCTTTGAACTAAGCCTCATCTTTTCATATTATATCATACAAGTCGTCTTTCTTGATATAACCCAAGAGTGAAAGGAGCTTTGTTATTGTTTTGTTCTTTGAAAAAAAGTCGAGTACAGCAATAGTGCCAACGATCTTGCCCAAAAAAGAATACATCGATCTAGACAATAACATGGCGACTATATCCTACCATTCCACCCTCTACAAGCGCACTTGCCTATTGATGGTCTTGGCCGTGAGGCAGGTACTGCTCAATCTAGTCAAGCAAGAACAACAGAGCAGCAACAAAAGTCATCTCCTTTTGCAGTCCTCCTCCCTCTCTCCCTCTTTCCCTCTCTCTCTCTCTCTCTCTCTCTCTCTCTCTCTCTCTCTTTTTCTTCCCTTCCTCGCCCACAAACAGTCCAGCTTCCATTTCGTCAGCAACACTCACCCCCCCCCCACTTTTTTTGGTAGAAGTTGGTTGACAAAGGCTCTCTCTTTCTCTTTCTCTCTCTCTCTCTCTCTCGTCACTCGCTTGTGTATAGAATTCGATAGTTGGAGAGGACTTTACTCCTTGTTTTGGACATTTCAATACCGCCTACATCTCTCGTTGGAAACATGCTTTCCGAACGAGATCCAAATGGCGGAATGAGTGGGCGCAACAGTCGGACGTCTAACCTCTCTGGCATGACACGATCAATACACAAACAAGGAGTAGGAGCGAGCAAACAGCAAGATTTCATCTCGTCTGTCGGTGGTCCTGGTGTCATGTCCATGCTCCGCACATCGACAGAGATGGGTAATCTTGCTGGTCTTACGAGCGACCTATCTGGAATCAGTAACGTTTTGCGTCCTCTAAACCGCAAGGGTGCTTCAAGCAGACTATCCACTGCATCATCCATGTCTGGTACTTCCAGTCATGCGAGTCGCCATCATCGTCAGTATCCTTCGTCCTCTTCGGCTGTACGACGTTCCACAACACGAGAGCCGCAGTACGTTGCCGACACCCTCTCACCTACTGTCATGAATATCCCTGTCTCGTCGCCCTTGATCCCTATACATAGCATGAGGAGTCGAGACAGAGACTCGGGTCGCTCCCTGTCTATGACGCACACCATGCAGCCAACTTTTCGACTTTCTAGCAACCGCTCTCTAGGAAGCCTCCGCGGCCGCGATCATCCCCCACGATCAAGGTCCCCATATCACTATCCAACTAGACTTCGACGGCCTCCTTATCGACCAGTCTCCCCAGCATCGAGCGATGTTACAGGTACACATCCAAGACGATTTCACAGGTCTCACAGCAGCCACGGACAGCCACACAACTCTGGCCAAATGAGGTTGAGAATTCCATCGGATGCAAGTATTGGCCACCAAGAGAAGATGCATGTCATGCCACATCATTCAAGCCGTAACCGTTCAACTGCCTTCTACAACGGATGGCATAGTGATATCCCCCCTGTGCCGCCGCTTTTTCATCATCACATGGCTATCGAGAATGCTCGTCTGGTACGCAAGTCTGCAAAAGGATCATTCTCCAGCGGCTCCATCAACCTGCGTACTAACTCCGATGCACCTTCCTCTGACTCACCGTCACCGCCAACACCGAAAGATGCACTGTCGTCTATGGAAGTTCTCATCAGCCCGACTGACAATTATATGGCCATTGATACTATGAATGGTGTCTTGAAAGAAAATCCCGTGCATAGGCCGTCGTACTATGACTATAGCGAGCAGTTTGAGCGGGAGCAGTTCGCTGAGCCTGAGATGGCTATGGTTCCTGTTAGATTCACTCAGCACATCAAGACCATACATGAAGAACGAGGTATTGCTAAGCCAAACCCGTCTGAGCATGTGATAGGAATAAAAAACATTAAGGAGCTTACCCGTTCAGAGTTGTCAAGCGTTATAGAGCTTCCTGCCTCCCCTGTTGCTCGACGCATCACTCGCGATTTGATCTTGCAAGCACTCGATCCAGGTTCTACGACCGACGTAGAAGTGTCTGCAAGACTAGCTGCTGTAAAAGGTGGCATTGGACTCGCGGATCTTGATCTGACGGCAGGCAGCCATGTTGATGAAGAGTCGAGCAACCCGCCATTACCTCTTCAAGATCGGAAGGAGCTTCACCATAGCATCTTGTCCCAAACCGGATCAAGTGCGATTAACTCATCAACAATGGATTTTGCTATTCAGTACTCAATTCCCATGGTCACTGGAACACATCTTGATAATGTACCTCGTCCTGCTGATGGAACCCTGTCTGACTCGCCATCTGGGCCTGGAGCTAGCACCGAGGACGGCATGTCGGATTTGATTGGTGGCTATCAGTACTCTGAGTCGAAGCAGGAAGACGACGGTGTGCCAGACTATCAGCCAGCAAGAGTTTACGCGGGCGAGCCTGGTAGACATCTAGAGTCGACAAGGAGTCAACACGCTCAAAATTCTTCTGATGAACAATCATTCAAGTCTTGTACAGACATACCAGAGCCCTCATCTCCAGAGCGAAAGTCCAACGATCAAGACGCGAGGTCGTTCAAGTCTTGCACAGATGTTTTGACAGAACAAAAGCCTTCGGAGACGAGATCGGATACTCACTCAGTCAAGACATTGAAGGAGACTTTGGAGCCAAATTGTATTTCAGTCTTTCCGCCGTCAACATTTCGAGAAATCGGCCGGTCAAACTTGAATTTTCTAACCAAGCAATCCTTCTCCGAAATGGCATTAACACGTCCTGCTCCTACTGGGATTCTAGAACCGTATGCTAGGCAATATGAGCCGAATCTTTCGACAGCGAGCAGCAAACTCCGTATCAGCTCCAAGTCGAACATAAAACTGGGACCAGTATCCGTGTCTGCTTCATCACCCACTCTCGGCATGACACAACAATCACCAGTCGTTTCACCGCGCGAGACCAGTTCATCGAAAGAGGCACAGTGTTCAAAGGACATGGCAACGTACTTGATGCGTCGATTCATACCAATGAGTTTCACCGTGGGACGCAAGGTCACAGAAGAAGACGGGACGGCGAAGTCCGAGAACAATAACGCACCCACATTTGGCGAGCCACCCCATCTACCACCCGGTCCAAATGACTTGGCATCATCCTCACACATGTCTTTGGAAGCGGTCAAGACACCAGAAGTAGCACTCAATCAGCAGCATTCAATCTCCAGAAAGCAAAAGGAAGCTCGCATCCCATTCAAGGAGTGCAATCCTCTCGAAACATCGCATGTCAGTCCAGCGCTTGCAATTCATCGATACTCATCCAGTAGCCCAGCTCCTTGCATCGCTGAGGCTTCGTCCATTTATTCTCCTCAAGGCAGTTCCGTACGATCTCGCGTGCAGTCGTCTCCAGCTGGAGTACCAATGCCCTCTAAGCAGAATCACCGAGACAGCCACACCACGACTCATCTCGTCTGGCATGGTCACAAATCTCTCAAAGTTCCTATTAATCTTGTGAGTGAGTCTCATGTCCCTCTTTCGAATACTCAAGAGGATACAACAACGGACTTGAGATTGTCTGCGTACAAGTATCAGACTCCACTGCACTATCTACCCGACCTTAAAGAGGAGTCGCATGAGGATTCGAGTCTTAATACAAGTGCTAGTAACCTCAAAAATTCGAACTTCCGATTTCCTTTTGGAGCTTCATGTGGTGTGCCAGCGTCGGTCGACGATGGGTTCCTATTCCCGAGGACGTCGTCGGTAGGCTCGCATCGCCATAGCGTCGTTGGCCGAACTGGCGGTCTACCCTCAATGCAATTCAGTCAGATGAATTTGTTCGATAAACTCGCTGAAGAGTTGGGTCTTCGTATGTCGCGTTCGACAGACGTTGTCCGGATTAATGCGCCGGAGATGGACGAGCAGCGGCCAGTATCGGCTGGGAGGTTTCGTAAGAAGTACCGCAGCTTTGTTGCTAAACCGGATAAGTCTCAACAGCCTGACGAGGATTCACAGCATAGCAAACTAACTGGTTTCACTACCTACAAGCTACCGAGTCTACCTGGGAAGTTGAAGCTAATGTCAGAAATTGATCAGCTAACTATTCCGTCGGTTGGCGGCCTCACACAGCGCATCTCAGAGATTCTACCTTCGCTGAGAGATTACTACCAGAACGGTGAACCAAATGAGTTTCCTGCAGAGGATGCCATAATGGAACATGCATTGGAGGAGGTACACAAGATAGACAGGCCATCACAGAAACGCTCATCGGCTCGCCTGCGACCCATGCCCGGTTCTCCACATATGGTTGTTATTGAGGATGCACTTTATGAGGAACTCGCAGGCAAAGAAAAGGAGAGGGTTGGTAATGGTTTTGAGGATCACTGTGCAAGTGCGGCAGATTCTGGCTCTGGAAACGACAGAAAGAGAAGTTACAACGAGGACAGCGTTGCCATTACGCCAACGAGCAGCATCACCCCTATAGCCAAACTCAAAGCTCCGTCTGCTGTTCTTCTGCGTCCTCGATCTTTTACGGTTGGCGGTTGTCACGATATACATGCCTCAGTTGAATCTGCCTTGTCTACGAAGAGATCATTGGGATCATTTATTTCCACGCCTACAGCAACCGATACGCGTCCGTGGAATTCAGACAAGAATTACCCTTGGGCCACCTCATCCTTTTACTCGGTCAACATTTCACTGCCACTCCCAATGGTGACTAGGCATTCGCCTCGACCTGGCCCGTCACACCTACGAAACACGCTCTCGGGCACGTCAACAGCAACCTTCACATCAACACGTACTCCAACTGCCTCGCCGTTCGGTTCCGCACATATGTCTAATGCACAAACACTTCAGTCTCACCGCTTCAGCATCTTCGGTTGCAATAGCGATGTAAGCCATGCCGCAGGTGAACGCTACCCCACATCTGCGCTAACTCCACCAACTGCAATCTTCCGTGACCATTTTTCTGCATCAGATACGTCTGATGATGAGGCTGATCTCACCACTACACGCAAGAGTAAATTCAAGCTTCGCAATCGTTTTTCGTCTGCTCGTGCGCCTGAACATGGCACTTTCAATACCATCGCCACTCCAAACCACAACTCCATGACATCGATCCAGGACGAGGGTTGTACCTTCAACACCACCAACAACCGTCACACGTTTCGCGACGCGGAGGGTATGCCCACTGCAAAGTACCACCAGCACCGAATTCTCACTCTTTGTCGTCGTTGGTGGCGCAAGGGAAGTGTTTTGTTTCGCAGCATCTCTTCGCGCCACAAGAACTTGACAAAGAATGCCTAAATTCTTCCCAATATGCCTCATATGATCTCTCCTTCCCACCCCCTGACGTGCCCAATTCTTTTCTCCGCCTTCGACCCCGCCCGCAAGCCCTGCTATGACCGCTCCTCCGAGTCTCCGCCGGGCCGCCCGCCAGGGCTAAGGTCTATACCACAGCAACATTTATTGCTCCGTAGCTTACTGCTGTAGTTTTTGCTGTTTTTCGTTGGTGGGTGGATGACAAGATGATTGGAAGTAAATGATAACTGTACTAAGTTTAATCGATGATATGACAATGTACTAGTACGTATCCGATGTTTATGTAGTTGCTCGAGTAGCTTTTTAAAAACAGATAGCTGATATCAAGTTCTGAAAATCTATGATAATATTTTTTTATGCTCGTTGGACGCTAGCGTGGTGCGTTCTTGTATTTTGCATTTGCTTTGTTGGGTATTTACATCTCGGATGGTTGTGGAGAGACAGGACAAGGTGAATATTGAAAAGGCGTAAATTGTGTGACGTTTATGAGAAAGGAAGTAAGAGAATGAAGGTTACGATGCTATAGTGGAGAAGATGGTTGGGGGTGTGAGTGTTTATGCAGCATACAAAGTGGTGGGGTCAATGTAGTGTTGCGCGTATTGGAGAATTGTCGGGTGAAGATTATGTAAACGGGGTATGGTGTTTTGCGTATATGTGTGTAGATTATGAGATTATGACGGGAGGAAGTAAGAGTAAATCAAGTAATCTGATTAGATAGATGCATCAAGGCGTTCAACGCAAGAAGGTAGAATCAATGTCAAATGGAGCTTGAGGACTTTACTTTGATTATACTGGTGTTCAAGAGACATGTAAAAACCACAACGATGCTTTTTTATGATAGGTTTTGAATTGATACCAATTTCCGTGGCATATTTATGGTTACTCTCTCTGAGGGATATATCAAGTTGGTTTTGACCATGGACAGTCTAAGACGACTTGATGGGTATTGTGTATTCAAGTACTCTGTGTGCAAGTGTTCTATTGCTACTCAGACCTGGTAGGGGATTCAATCAGTCAGCCACGCGTAAAGTTGCGTGACTGTAAGGCTGCAAAAGTAGTAATAACCAATGATTCGAAATCTAGGGGTTTCGAAACGACGGCCTGGTGTTGGACAAGAATCCAATTTTCTAATTGGCAGACTCTACTACATTTCGGCATGTGAAATACAGCCTCCTTGCATAGTAACTCAACATCGGATCGACTGATGCAAGTGTCTCCCTCTGATTATCAATTCCTGCAGGTCTGTTCCTATCCGTCTCGATTAATCAGTGTAGTCGGCCAATATACAGATGAATTGTAAACACGTGTTGTGCGGTTAGTCTATTTCAAATCAGTCTTGTTTCCATCTTCAACTTGCTTCATCTTTAGCTATACAGCGGACTTGGATATGAATTCGGTTCGTGATCATCTGGGGCCTAGGTATTGCTGAAGCTCAAACATGTGAGCTCTCAAAGGACGCGAAAATGAAACGATGCTCTGTTTCGTGAAGCCGTATTTTATTTCGATCAGTACTCTACGAAAGATTACCGGGCTATACGCGGCGGACAGGGCTACTTCATACAGGACTGCTGATGCCCCGGCATATCCCTAGCTCCATGGAATTTTTCAAGGGTAGTTTTCTTACAAAGTGACATCTACTGCATTGATATTTAGGTTGCCTTCAATAGCATGTAACATATATTTATTTCCTATTGAGATGGAAGGGGTGATCTCTCTGTGCCGTTGGATGAATAGGAATTGCCGAGTGTGGACAGCAAAGAGCACTTCGGCCTATTTTGTTTAGATATCTGAGGTTTTTTTCATTACATGTACATTCTCGTTTTCAAAACAAGAACGTATGACCACTAATGAGGGCCGGAATTGCTAAGCTGGCTGAGCTGACGCCAGCACTTGGTCGTCTGCGCTTTCCTGCAATGAACAAGTTCTACTGATGAGACGTCAACTTGAAATGTTCACAATCTAAATCACGCCAGAAAGGCCGGGCTTTATTTCCTGACGGGAAGGCAATATGGACTCGGAATAACCTGTCGGAGGAACCATGCTTGGTGAGCATTGATCACTTGAGATACATTTAGAGAACACTACCTCGGCAATGCAGGATAATTTTTTTTGCAGTCTGTATTCGAGTATTCTATGTCGTAGCTGTGTAATTTTAATTTGCGATATGGACCTTGCTCGCACCATCCGATTTGCTGGCTTACCTGAACTACACCAGTTTATTTCCGGGGTGCCAGTTTAATACATCGATAGTACAACTGCTGTAAAGCAGCAACTACGTATCACCATAGCGCTGCTTGATTCAGTTAAATATGGTTGCGTGAATGTTGTAATTGCGATGGAAGCCCAGATCGAGCATGGCAACGACTGCGTCACATGCATCCACAAAGACACGGTCGGAGTGGAGACGTTGAGATAAAGACCCAGTATAGCTAACCGATATCTGCGCTGAATAACAGAGTACGATTGACGGATAACGCGAACAGATCGTTGATGTCGGGTTATTCAGGTACGAAGGTGAATGTGTAACTTGACGTCATGCCGTACCACTTGAGTTGGGTATCGTACACGGACGAGGCCCACCTGGCGTACTTCCGAAGAAACTCGGGAGATCAGCATCGACGATGGAATAATCACAACACATACACACCTGCCATAGATATCTAGATGCTAATTCCTTTCGGGACTCTTACCAAAGAAAAATATCCAATCATCGTGTTCTACGAAACCTAAACTAGGATTATGGGAAAGTTGCTGGCGCAGTAATGCCGATGCACGCCCATGGTGTGCGCCAATAAAGATAGTGGATGCAACTATGTCGGACAGGGAGGGCCACAATTGGCCACAGACGGAGATGATTGACTGTATAGCTCGATTTTTGAAACCGATTTGAGTTTAATATTGGTTCGGTCAACAACGACCGAGACCGACTCGAGGTGCCGAAGCTTGTTTTTTTTAAGCCGAACTATATGCAAGTTGCTGATGTGTACAATTAGTCCCAACATCTAATGTTATCACGGAGTTTTTATGTGACGTGTACGCTTGGATTCTTGTGAAGGAGCGAGCGAATGGCCGAAGGAGTGGAGCATGAGCAGGTTGTCAAGAAACTGGTGGTCACGCATCTCGACAACCTAAACATTCAGTATTAAACGCTAGTTAGAAATTAAAAATAAATGCAGCAAACTAGTAAGGGAAAACATCGGGTCACAATTCAACGCCGCGTCTCGTCACAACCGATGAGATATCAAAGATTCGATCCAGAAATATTCCTTAACCTTTTAAGAGTTAGGTGCAGTAGAAAGTCATAGACCTAGAATACGTCATTAGTCTCTGACCGTTGTCTTGTACTTTTCAAAATCAAATTTACATGTACTTATTCAGCACGAGATTGCGACATACCAACGTCGTTGGCAACGTTTAACAGAAATCAGCATCAAACCCACACACGAGTATGGCAAGATCCCTTCACCATCAAGTTGGGAGCGGAGTGTCTATTCAACAGGGAGTCAATGCGATGTTATGGAAATAAATTTGTAGCACTTTGTTGGTCTGCTTAGCCTGTTCAAAAGCGGTGACAATACAATCCGTAGAGATTCTTACTAAAGGGAGCAACTAGCCCTTGTGTTTGCAATTCAGATTGAATGTTGAACCTTGAAGCTTGCTGATTTTGAGCGCGGTTCCTACAAGCTATCACTCACTCGGCTAATATGCACGAAGAACGAGACTGTGCTTACGAACATTACCCAACGTAAAAATTGCGCGTACCTCTGATAGAGTACACTGTAGCATTTGGTAATTCGACCTACGATCGAAAGAATAATTGGTAAGATCTGGAGCTCCCAGAATGCATAATTGTTCAATGACGAGGTTTTAAGTGCTGTATCTCATTGTCTTTTAAATGTCAGCATGTCAAGGAAATTCCATTTGATAGGTAGTAGCTCTCGTCTCTTCGAAAATAACAATAGATTGATGCGACAATAGATGAGAAGACTACGAAGTAATGTGGTAATGTACATTCTACGCCTATAGGGTGCATGCTACAATCATAGTGCTTTCTCAATCATGCTAAATGGAAAGTGGAATAACATTGCCTAGTGGGGTTGGTCGAACCGACCAAGTCCGTCGTCCTGTGTCTACCATCCTCTGTACACAATCTTGCTCCCATACTTCTCTCCTTTCTTGAGAACCGTCATAGATCTGTATTCTGGAACATTAATGGCATTTACATAACGACTGGGTTCCACGCAGAATCCTGATCTTACACCTCTTGCTGGGAGATCCTCGACTGCTGGCACGTCGATGTATTTGCCAGTATAAAACTGGAATCCAGGTTCGGTCGTCGAGATCTCAAGATGAATGTTACTATCCGGGTGATAGAAGGATGCTACCTTCTGTAGGGGGGATGAGCGGGTATCTATCGGCACGCTTTTGGGGTCGGTATTGACAACAAAGCAGTCATCAATATCGGGCTTCTCCTCGCCTAGAGTGAATGTAGTCTGGGGACTGACACCAGGGTACTCTTCGATAGGTCCAGTAGGGATGCCTCCTCCGTCAACCACCTGGTACTTGTTTGTGATCAAACTCACTTCTGTACCAGCAATGGTGGGCTTCCCGGTAAGGTTGAAATAACTACGGATCATGTTAGCGCCACTCCCGTCAACACGATACTACGCTTACCTGTGATTTGTCATGTTGATGGCAGTTTCCTCCACCTCATCGCCGATCAACTCTGCTTCGTACTCGATGTACAGTACCTCTTGCTGCACACCGTTGATTTCTTCTTTTTCTTGCACGTACCACACTCGCACTTCCACAGTACCAGGATAGCCTTCTTCACCGTCCGCGCTGATGTACTTGAAGAAGGTAGCATTTTTGCCGTCTCGTTCTACGGTAGATGGACCTTCGAAAACTCGCTTCCCCCAACCTTCAATTCCGCCATGAAGAGAGTTTGGTCCATTGTTGATTGGTAGCTGATAAGAAGTTCCATTCAAGTCAGTAATGTTTCCGTTTGCGACCCGGTTTGCGATGCGGCCAATCGTCTCTCCAAAGTATGGAGAATTGAATTGCTTGTATAATTCTGCACTGGGAAACCCCTGCACAATATTCACGCCATTGACTTTGAAACTCTGTATAATGGCGCCGAGAGGCAGAAATGTGAAAGCATTTGCTGAAGACATGTTGCGCGGTACCTAGGTAAAGTGGCTTCGTCTCGTGATGGATTTGGCGTTTCAGTCTGCATACTACAATTAGCTTCATGTACAAAGTAAATTGTCGGTGTACCATGTGGCTGTTGCTCTCCTCACTTTTGTCGTGTTTGACAACGGATGGATCGACAGATCATCATGACTGTACCAGGGTTTGGACAAGTGCGGGGTGATCACATTTTACAAGAACATTGAAAACTTACTAGACGATCAGTTTGCGCTGTATATGTGATCTGCGCCCTAAAGTAAATGAAGGAAAGAGTATCTCAAGTAGGAGAGAAAATTGAAAATCAAATAAAGTCATCGAGAAGACCCATACTTATTAGCCTAAATGGTGCGGAGTACATTGTTTCTCTCGGCTCATGAGCTTCCAGAATTATGGGGTATGGAGTCCGACTAGAGCGCGTAGGATGCCTAACTCAGGTATGCCACTGACTGCTAGATTGATGAGACGTTGTGGGGTCAAACGTAGGCGGGAGCGTACAGTACTCCTTCTCGCTGTTGTTCCGCATCATGACTAATACAAAACCTCACAGCCAGCTACAAGCTCTCCAATTTTCATCACCAAGAATGTTCAACGACGAGGAAATGAAGATTTGCATGTTGATTGATTCCTTCCTTCAATCACTACTTATAGTACAACCCGTTCTACAATTCCTGTGCGCATTATGCGGCGCGAATTTTGGAGCAGCCCACCGGACGTGACACGCTTCTCAGCTGCATCTTTATGTCAAAGCAAAAAAAAGACCCCTAGACTACCATGGTATCAGAAACAAGAAATAAGGTCGATGCCCAAATGATAACGCCAATTACCAATTATTGGTCCGAACGCCGTATGTGAGATTATGCAACAATTGCGCGTAATATGAACCGGTCCAATCATTGTCAAGCACCAACCGGATTTTGGATAAAGTTGCTAAAGTCGAGATCGGTGATATTGTTCCAGTCCGGCATAATGGGATCAGCATTGTCCAACACCATTGGTTCGATCATTACGGCTTGGTCGTAATTGAAGCTGTCGAATCCATACATAGGTTTACTGTAGTCCACCATTCCGTCAATCATTGTCGAGTCATTAAGCCATGTCGCTCGCGAAAGAGACAAAGGATCCAACGTGCCCGTGTTCACAAATGCCGGCGATGCTGCAAGAGGTTCTTGTTTTATGCGAGATATGGGTGATGCGATTTGGGATTGCATGAGGAACGGACTGTTCATGGATGGCGGTGTCGGAGGTGCTTGATTGCGTATGAATGGTTCGTTGAAGAGTAATGGTGGTGTAATAGGGGTATTACTTTGGGATGGGGATATCGACGAGTGGCCATGCTCAGAGTCAGAACTCACAGACCCTCGCCTGTGGGTGAATGGAGCCCCGTTTTCCACCAACTTTTGTTGCATGCGATGGCAATCCTCCTCAAAGCCTTCGTGTACACTGTTGTGGTCGTTGGAAGAATGTAGCAGGTCGAGTCGCTCGAGGATGTCGTGTGTGAGAGGGTGGCCGCCGGAAGCTTCGCGCAATGGTTGCCCTGGCCAAGCTTGCCCTGTTTGTAGCAGAGTGTAAAGTTCCCGAAGGCCAGCTACGAGTTGTGTCTGTTGTTGTTCAAGCATCTCAACGTACCTGGAACGGTCAGCAAATGCTTTTGGAAGATAGATGGCAGCAAGTTTCTTACCCCTTAGGATACACCTTGTCTTGTGACTTCTTCCTCTCTCCAAATACACAGATTGCATTATCGGCCTTACAACGACTACAAGGGCTGGCTCCATCACACTGACAGGGTTAGACGGCAGTACATTGAATGTAGCCTAGAGCCAGACATACCTTTGATTTTTTTAAACGACAGCGATCGCAAGCTTTGCACACTCGCTTCCTGATGTTGTCTTGAGCCTCCATTAAGCTCGATCTTCGAGAGGACATGCAGCTAGGGGTAGTTTGTGCGTTTGGTGTCAAGTCACTGAAGTAGGTGATTCAGTCTAGGCAGTTCGAGATGGATGATGCTCTATTAGGTTGGGAAAGGAGGAGGTGGTTGCAAGTTGGACTTATGAGCGAAACTGGGTTGGGATTCGCATAATGGATACGAGCCATAGCTTGGGATTATATCTATTCTCATCGAAGCAGCGCCTGTCGGACGTTCGGACAGTCTTGTCTCCTTCGGCCGCAGAGGCTTGGTAATAAACGGTATTAAATAATGGACGCTAAAAGATGGGCCCCAAACCCACCGACCCCGTCGTCTTTCACAAGCACGTCCGATTACTTTAGTCGAGGGACAGGGTACACGGATTAGCGTCCTGCGGCATAGCACCTAGGCTTGGCAAATGCCTGTAACACCAGCACGGCATACGGAATGTGCCTAGGCTAACGAGCAGTATCTGGGCGCATTGCTAGACAATGGAAGAGCGGACAAAAAGCCGTGGTGCAGCCACACCTTGGTGTTCAGCCACACCATCGCGAACCGTTTCGGCTGCCGGCACCAAACATTTCCACGCCCGAAGTCTCGCGGACTAATCGCAGCGCGCGTCTATGCCTTCCGTCACGGGCGCATCCGCATTAGACACATGGGCTTTCCTCTTTTGGTCCTGAAATCGAGTTTTCGGCGTCATCATTATGAATCATGACCAGCGAAGCGATTCGGACTTGTTGTCGAACTTTAAGTTTAATCCCCGCGCTTCATCATCTCATCGGTCTAGGTCAACATCGGCATGGCACCTTCTTCTATGTGCAAATACGGAGTCGCGTGCAGCACCCGCAACGCTTTAATACTACTGGCTCCCCATTTGCAAAAAAAGTGCAAAAGCCAAGTAAGCACGTTTCAAGGCATCATTGTCGAACATACCACATCACAACTGGCTTCGTCTATGAGAAGCGCTCACCTTACAAGGTCAGAAGGACTAATTTACCATGCAGTACTTTTGATGATCTCGAAGGAAGGACCGATTATCACAATCTGCATCATTACCAATCATCATAGTAGAGTGTGCCGCTTATCGGTAGTTGAGTGATTGCTGACAAGTAGTCGTCAGAACACCACGCAAACATAACTCAGCACCTCTCCAGCCGCTTTTCTGCACCTCAAGACGTTGTTTGGTTGTTGATCGCTTATTGCAACGCACGGCAGATGATGAAGGCTATCTAAGCTGGTAAGAATATGGGTTCGCTAGCTGTTAGGCGACATTGCATGGTGACTAATGCAAAAAAAAAACACGAAGAAACCTTGGCTCGCTTGTAAGCTGGATAGAAGTGAAGTCTTTACGCTACAGCACATCAGATGTGGCGTTGTGATTACATTGTCAAAGAAACTCACCTGTTGAAGTTGTCCTCACAAAAAACTCCTCATTCAGGCGTGCGTTTGGTTCTCCCAGTTAGGTGGGGGTACAGTAAGCACTTTCTTTATGGACGGGAAGTTGTGATCCACTCGAGTTGTCGTCAGACACAGTGGCTGAGAAGATTACCTTCGTATAGAGTTTCGGCACGTGTAAACAAGGCTTACTCATGCGACCGTTGGCACTTAACACCGAATACACTCAGCACGATGTGCCCCATTGAACATGCGGGTTGCAGTAGATTTCACCTTCGAGTTTTGACGCGTAACGTTCGTCAGCCACCTCAAACCACCTGTCAGCGTTCCAGGCAAGTGCCAAGTTTGTACATCTGATCGGTTTCGCTGGTCGAGGGCGCATTCAAACATGACCCACGCAATTTTTACGCCGAATACGCCGTGATCCTTGCAACAAACCCCCTCTTGGCTGCGAAGACTCAAACTATGTAGCATCTCTTAATAACGGGACGCCATGTTTTCGGTCATTTTCTAACTGTAACTCTCCCTTCTTCGAGGGCCTTTGCAATATCATAATTTGCAGAGTCAGGGGCCTATTTCACGGCAGATAACACACGGCGGACGCTCGTAGGGAAAAACCCGAGCCCATGGAATTAGTTGTCAAGCCTCTCAAACTCTGAGGAATGGCCACCGCGAAATTGCCAAGCTGACATTGGTGTTGGCGGCCCATTTTCCCTCTTAGGTTTCGCATTATTACGCCGATACAAAGTCGCATGATCCAAGATTGTTATTCTCGCCTTAGCAGTTGATCGCGGTCCTACCGTGCAGCAGGAACGTGCAACTGGGCTGGAATTGCGAGTTGAATCATTCATGCGCAAGCTGGGATACAGGACATATCGCTGACAACACATCATCGGTCTGTGCCCCTACCGCTGCGCATCCCTGGCCGAAATTGCACAAGGGTGGACGGCAATCGTCAATACTCATTTTGCGAATCAGAGGGGGAGGAGAGTCTTGGTGCCATGAGTCGAGTCGCCCTCAGGCTGACTTGCGATTTGGACCTGGCAACTGCGAGGAACATGTACCATACGCGCATACCAGCTTAGCCATCGTATTAGGAGTGCTCTTATACGGCGAGGCAGTATCGCGCACCCGCCCACTCAAGAGCATGCGACAAGCAGGTTCCTTTGCTAATACGTTGTATGTGAGCGTTTCAGGAAGCGCCCCCGCCTTGGAATCCTTGGAAGGATTAAAAGTGGTGTCTTCGACGCTTGGTAGAAGGTCTACTGACATTCACAGCCTCAGAAGAAACGAGTACGAATACGGAAAGAACATGTATGAAAACGACCCTGTCGAGCTAGGCCAGGGTGCTGGCATCCTCGGCGCTAGGGGGTTCCGCCTTCCGCTCCGAAGCCCTGTTCCTTTCGCGCTGTGACATTTCCGATGCCGAGAAGCTCAGGATCGATGTCTTTGCTAGCGTCCACCCCGTCGAGAGGAAGGGAGAAAAAAAAAGAGATCGACGGTCGCCGGCTGTAGGTGTTGACGATTCTTGTCAAGACCGTTTTCTTGTGTTTTTATTGGTGAGCGTCGATGGAAGCACAATGATGTCAATGCATGAATTAGGATAACAAATTGTCCAACGACGCTCTGACTTCAAATAGAAATAAAGAGGGATCCCAAGTAAATGCCAACTAAAACTCGTGCTAGAAGCTAGAAACACTCGACCAGTATGCAGCTATTACAGTGTAGTGTACATGGGGGTTTCCTCGGCATCGTGTGTGACCCGGTCGTACGAACCCCAAAGTGATCGACGCCCATAGTTTCAAGGCGTCAGGAGAAAAAAGGTCCCACACCGTTGGCGTAAGGCTGAAAACGGTCGGTCGTTGATTATTCAGTTTCACCCTCACATTGCTGGCCGGACGTGTGTATAGGGCGGCTTCGGCTTGACTCGTCCGTCCATTATTTCGGGCGAGCAAAATCTCACTGATCATGGATCGTCCCGCACTGCATTATCTCCACCCGGCGGCGGGCTAAGGTGATCTCGTGGTTTGGCGACTACCAGCCTGGAATCACCGACGGTAATTTCCTAGGCATGATGATGAAGGGTAAAGTTTGAACGTTGATATGGTGTTTGAAGCAGCCTAATGTTCACCAGCAGCTAAACTGTTACTGAGACTGATATTCACCCAAAGAAACGGCAAAGAACTAAGGGAACAACAAAAAGGACCAAGCGTGAGGCTGCATGCCACAAGGCTATAGTTGCCGGATCTGTCTTGGCCCAAACCCTGACTTCTGTTGTCTACTTTGAATTGGTTTTTGACTGATGATGATAAATGACGACGTCTTCAGCTTTCCACTGGACCAGCCCTGGCCTGACCTGGCCTGACTACTCATTTCAAAGGGTCCGCCTTTGCGGAGGGCTTTGTTTGGCACTCGACCGAGGATCGAGAAGGCGTCGATGGAAGACGACCAACAAAAAAAAAACGGTTACGATAAACTCTGAGCATGACGTCCATGGATGCATGGTAGAGTGCGCACATGCCATGCCATGCCAGGCTAACATGCTTCTCCCGATGAAAATGACTGTAAAAGGGCATCTCGCTCGGAGCTAAGTTCCAGCCGGAGGGTTAGAAAAACCCACTCGCGCTCGCGTGCCGAAGAAATTATGCCTCACATGTCGGATGTATCGGCCGAGTTTGGTCCGGCGAAGTTTTGACGCGCTGGTAATTCCGAAGCGCAGGGCGGATGACCTGAGCCAAAGATGTTAAAAAAAAATAAAAAACATATAGTGGAGACCCGAGGTTAGGTTGGGTTGGTACGCGCATAGTAATCGCGATGAGAAAGTCATCGAAAAGCAAGAGATTCCCCGGCTGGTAAGAGTCATAATATGTGTTGGACACGAGCCTAACCTCACTGATGGAAATCTTTTGCATCTTGCAATATTGAATGACGCCGACCTTGAAGGGTTTGTATTTTCGTAGTATTTTGCACTCTGACCCATTTACATTGAACAAGGATTTTATATTTTCATAGTATTTTTGCATTTCTAATCATGATCAGGCAACTAGTGTTTGTCTTCAAGGTGTAGTATTATTCCAAGTTTCTCTATTTCAACATTCACATTTATACATATTTTTATTGTTAAACGTCAAGAGTCTCGTAACATGCTCTACCATACATGGATCAAGAGAAAGAGAGAGAGCGAGAGAGAGAACGAGAGAGAGAACGAGAGACGGACACTCATCATCTAAACAGGGAAACGCATCATTTGAACAACGACATCATTAGCCATCGCAAAGCATATCAGCTCCACTCTTGCGCGAGAGAATTTCTCATCTGAAGTCTTTGGTTTTCTCGGCGCCGAACAAAGCCCGTTTCTACAGCCAAAACACTCGTCATGTAGGTAGCGATCATTCAGTCAGTTGGCAAGCGAGGATTCGATAAGAAAATTACTCAAACGAACAAGAAAGAGCCTGCGCATTTATATCCGTCTATCCAGGACATGGCATTCCAGCGAGTCAAGTCAAGTCAGGTCAAGAAAAAGGGTTTCCGACATGTCAACCCCCACGACATCTTGACCGAGAATAGTGATAACCATTACATTGACGACGGATACCGATTCCAGTAATCTTGACTGCGGACATGAATTCCTGCAATCTTGACTATGGACATGAATTCCTGCAATCTTGACTACGGACATGAATTCCTGTAATCTTGAACACGGTTATCAAATCCCTCAAACTTGACCAAGGATGCTGATCCCTCCAAGCTTGACCAATGACATGAGATCCGTTGAAGCTTGACAGATTTTAAATCGTCTCCAGTAATTTGAAAAAGGCTAAAGAAACCTCCCTCCCCCCCTCTTTTTTTTATTCAAGATACCCATCCTGTCTAAGCCCCTCGCAACGCTATGCATCGATTATGTTTATTTGTGTTGAGTGAATAAAAAACAAGGGAAAAATGTAAAGCAAGAAAAGCAGTGAACATTCCAAAGGAATGTATTTGTAGAAGGGACAAGAGAAGCAAGGTGCAATCATGGTTTGCCATTCTCAAAGGTGAATTGAGCGTCTTGGAGCTCTGCCTCGAGCTGTGCACGGTCGTGACTTTGCTGCTCACTGTCCTGCATCGACTTTTGTCTCTTGAGTGCAGGCTCGCTGTCGGCTAGTTTGATGTGAGTGGCTTGGTCGGGATGGAGGTTGATCCATCGCTGGCGCCATCGTTGACGAATGACGTCGTAGATGAAGACAAATTGGCTCTTGCTTTGGACCATCATGGGACGCTGGTCTCGAAGCGCGAGGACGACGTTTATGATGGGGTCTTGGTCGTCGGGTATGTCATCGAGCGAGCCCTCGTGGAGCTCTTGCAGGAGCCAGTCGAGGGCAATAAAGGTGCCGCTGCGACCGATGCCCGCACTACAGTGGACGATGCGCGGGTTGGTGGAGCAGTCGACGGCCTTTTGGCGGGACATGTCGATGAGGTTGAGTAGGGCGTCCTTGTCAGCGCCCTCTGGCACCAGGAAGTCGGGCCAGCCAGCAAAGAGCAAGTGCCAGACTTTGCGAGACTCTTCCTCTGGAGCGGTCTGCACGAGGTCCAACTCCCTCACGATTGTGCGCGCTTCCTCGTGCATGGAAAGAGAGGCCAGCTCGAGGGTGTGCTTGAGGTCGTCCCCAAACTCGTCGTGCTCGTTGACGTCCATGTGGGGGCTCGAGAGGTCGTCGGGGTAGTACTGGTAGCACTTTTCGCGGCCGGCTTCGTGGGTTTGGGTGAGCATGACGATGACGGCGGGAGCCAGGTCGAGGTTCCAAATCATGCGCCAGAGATGCGACCAGCCGTCAGCCTTGGGGCCCTGGGTCGCAATGTAGGTCAAGGGCGTGTTGGAGCGTGTGGTGGTGAGGGTGATGGGCGAGGCGTTGATGTAGTCGGAGCAGCCGTCGGGCACGTCGAGGTGGACCCTGTTGGCCTGGTAGGGGTCGACGTTGAGGTAGCGATTGCGGGGGGCGTACTCGTCGCCGTTGCAGCGGGCCCATTGCGGCGGGGGCGGCGGTGGTGGGGGTGGCGATGGGGACGCGGATGGCGAGGGCTGTTCGTGCTGCTGCTGCAGCTGTTGTGGCGGCTGCGGCTGGTGGGGGATGCCGTCTCTCAGGCGCTGCAGCTGGGCCCATTCGAGCTCATCCCACTTCCTGTCCACGTCTGCGCGGGCCGAGAGTTAGCCACGTCTGTGTGCACACGACATGCGGGCCGAGTGTACCTGCCTGCTCTGCCCAGGCGCAAAAAGGCGGGGTATGGCGCGTCGCCAGCGGCTTGCCATGGCGATGACGAGGCGGGGCCGGCGAGGCTGTGGGAGCTCCGGGCGGGCGTATTCAGCAGCGTGCTGGCGGCCGACTGGGTGCTGTCTCTGCTGCGCGAGCGCTTGGACGAGGCGGGCGAGATGGGCACCAAGGCGGGGGCCGTGGCCATGGCGGGGGCAGCGTCTGCGTGGAAGAAGCCGCCCTTGAGCTTCGTCTTGCGCCGCAGGGCGCGGAGTTTGTACAGCGTGGAGACGAGGCTTGTGCGCTTGGGGTGGCGAGGCTTGTGCGTGTGCGAGGGGAGTGGCAGTGGGAATGGGAGTGGCAGTGGCAGCGGCAGTGGCGGTGGAGAGGAGAGGACAGCAAAACAAAACAACACAAAAGGGAACACGGCCAAGGCGAAAGGGAGACGGGGAGTCGTGTTGGGAATGGCGACGGCTAGATATCTGCCAGCGACAAGACTGAGCAGACCAGAGACGAGCATGGCACAGGCAGGGGTGCGACTGGCGCAGCGCCACGCCCCGCCACGACACCAGACAAGCAGGCAAGCAAGCACGTGCGCACAGGACATGAGTAGTTGGACATGGCCAGACGACTATCTTGTCGTACAAGTACATGGCCAGACGAGTGCATAGTACAAGTAGATATATGGCCCGACGATTATCCTGTCTTGCATGGCCCGACGATTATCCTGTCTTACATGGCCAGATGAGTACATGGTACAAGTGGGCGGGTCTCTTCCGCGGAAAGGCTTGGCCGCCACTCGACCGCCATCATCAACATCAACATCAACATCGACATCAACATCACTACCACTACCACCACTAAAATCATCGACACCAACATTATCAACACCACCACCACCATAGCGTCTGCAGGCAAACCACAGTCTACCTAGTCTCGAATGAACTGGTTCATCTTTGTCGAGGTGCGCCTTGCTCTACATTCACCCACCTATAGAACCCGCCAAGCTGACTCGTCTCGTGCAGGCTTGGGCCGTTGCAAAAGTACGTCAAACACGCCCACATTCTCACATGAACATTCACACTCTCACACAAACATCTACACTCTCACATGAACATTCACACTCTCACACAAACATTTACACACTCACATAAACATTCACATCCTCACACTCACACTCATATTCATATTCATATTCACACATACTCACACCCCAACCAGCTAGTGCGCTCGCCCATGTTTAATCGTGCCATCCACAAGGCATACCGCAAGATCAACCGGATCCCCGACCATGAGCCCAAGAATGGTGGCGGCAGTATGTTGTACCCAACACCCAACCCCCAACCAACTTGCATCCTCCCTCACTCATACTTTCTCATTGTAGGAACCGGCCCTTCTGCCGTTGATCACTTCAAAGACGAAGTCAAGAATCAATTCCGTGACCTGACCTGGCAAAAGCGTCCCCCAAAGCAGTGAATCTTGTCAACAATCCCACGTCTCTAACAACCCTACTCGACTCTAATCAATGGCCACGCCGCCACTATACTGCAAGTCACACACACAAGCCACAGAGACGAAACATACTTTACCATGACCACCCAGGCTGACACGCTGCGCTGTGCACTGTCTGAACATCTTTGCCACTCCGAGTCGAGTAACATTGATACCAATGGGCATGCCGAGTCGCTACAACATCTGTGGTCTTGTAATATCTTGCTACTGATCTGAGCAACTGAAAGGCTTATGGGTGGAACTTGTGTACAACTATTGCGCTATCGACAAGTCGACGGAAACAACACTGTAATAATACATGAGAAAGCTTTTGATTGGATCAATGATATCTCCATGATGATGCGCATATTCTGCATCTCTGCTCTCTCCTTCTTCTTCTTCCTTTTACCTACCTGTCCATACAATCTAAGCACATGTAATGTTTTTCATCTTCATCTCATGACTGTATTCATCACCAAACTCCTAAAACACGGCCCCTCCAATAATAAATACCCTCTCCTCCTCCCGCCTAACCCACTGGATAATCTGATTCGCGCTCGTTGCCAATGCTGCTCTACTCGTATGCCCCGGCGCCACGGCATACAACTCAAACAACGGTGTACTCCACGCAAGCGCAATACACGTTGTGTTCGTCTCATGATGCACCTTGAGTGTTGATGGTTTGTTGTGAACATTCATATGAAGTTTGTTGTACAAATTGAGTAATCTATTGAGAATCAACATGTTAGCATGGAAACTTTTTGTAATGATTACCATTGTAGCGAATGATGCTAATAATCATAAAAGTAATTGATAACAATGGGTGACAACATACCTCCTCCTTTCAAAATCCGACTGAAAATACGGCGCATAACTAGGCATGGTAAACTGCACATTGCCCCGTGACTTGTACAGAAAGTGTCGCACTGGACTGCCGGGCACAATGTCGGTGCATCTTGGGCGACCATGTCTAACGGCCGTGCGGATCGCTTCAATAGACCCGTTGCGCTGTAATGTCTAGAATGAGTAGAGCTTGTTAGTCAATAGCCCTTTTTAATTGTTTTGTTTGGAAATCTCTCTTTCCTCCATACTACATGGAGGGGGGTCGTGATGAGCCCCAACCGCGTCGTCAGAGACAGAGTCCGAGTTGCGAGTCCGAGTACGAGTCCGACGGTCAAAACACTTGGCAGCCATAGATAGCATCTTTCTCTTTCTTCTCGGACCAAGACAAATTGATGGCATTTCACGCCCGCACCGACACGCACTCGTAATCAAACGAAAACAGAGCATGCACAAGCCCTGCTGCTGGCGGCAAGGAAATGAAATGAAATGGAAAAAAAAGAAAGAGCATGCACTCACCTCGACCAACTCATCTCTCATGGCCCTCATCTCAAAAAAGCCCTCCTTCTCCGCACTGATGAGCAGCACCGCCACCTCATCATCAGCCCCATCTCTGCTCTTGGGCCGTTCCTGCATCTGCTCCGTGGGGTGCTCCAGGTTCAAAAAACTAACATACATGTACAGATAGCCCGTGTTGTTGAACCCGGGAAGACAGAGTGGTATCCAGTTCTCGCCGCCTCCGGCCTTGACGCTGCCGGCCTCAAATAGCATGTTGAAGATTAGATGCAGGTCGCCAGGGTGCAAACTATGCTTCTTGGGACGCACCACGGAAACAAGCTTTCCAGACGCCACGACAAGACCATAGAGGAGGTTCTTGGATCGTGTCTTCTGGAGTGAGGCGTTGATTGTCGTGCGCTGCGACTTGCGCAGCTTAAGGCACTCGAGCGCTGAGAGAAGCGTCGACGGCGAGCCACGAGTGAAGCCGTCTGCGAGGGCCGAGAGTAGCGCTTCGGTGCCTTGAAGGGGGCGGCGCAGGTCGTAGTTTGCTCGCGCAGCAAACATGCGTTCCATGCTGGGGAGGGTTAGCGTGGACAGGACCTGCATGTACAGCGCTTCTAATTGTGCGCGTAGCTGGGCATCGCTCTCTGGCAATCTGGTGATGGCCACCAGGTTCAGCGGGCCTTTGGATATGACGACAAAGCGCACGTCTCCTGCAGTGAAGCCTCGCAGGACGTCGTCGGTCGACTGGTAGAAGGAAATGATGGTCTGGACGACGCCAATGTAGTTTGAGATGAGTTGGTCGTCGCCGTGCCGGCTGTAGATGGGCTTTCCTGCGCTCGACAGAATGAGAAAGTGCTTTAGCTTTGCGCGCCACTGCAGCATGACCGTCTCCTCATTCGCCCCGTCGGCCTGCATGTCGTCGACGTCGTCAAACTCGCTGTCAAACGCCGTCTCGAGCGCGGGGTCTGGCGGGAACAGGCTCTCGGCCTCTGCGTCGCCGAAGCGGTGGCCCAGCGTGCGCAGCAGCTTCATCTCCTGTGCCGACTTCTCCAGCGGCCCCAGGACGTCGCCCAGGATGCTCTCCGTGTCGCCACCCCCGTCTGCAGCGGGCATGTAGCTCCGTATGCTCGCAGCATCGGCGGCGTCATTGTGGATGCGCGGGGGCATGTCCAACTCGCCGCTGTGCTGGGAAGTAGCAAGCGAGACGTGCGTCGTCGCCTTGGAGACGAGGCTGGGCCGGGGCGGCGCCGTGGAATGCGCCGTCGACGGCCGCGGATTGCTGGCCGGCGATGCAGCCCGAGGGCGCGGGGGCAGCGGCGGCGGCGTGCCTTCTCGCGATGGGACTGAGGCGCCGCTGGTGGACGTGGTGCGCGAGAAGCTCTGGATTATGTTGAGCGTGGGGTTGGCAAAGTCTCGCTGCTCCACGCCGTCTGCCTTGCTTGGGCCTGCATCGCTGCCGTCTTGCGTGTGTGATGAGCGGATGCTTGGTTGCTCGGGAGCTGCGCCCTCAGGCACAGCATTCCCAGTCTCGTTCATCGAGCGCGTCGTGCCGAACAGGCATCTAAGGGGGTGACGCGAGCATGACGCGAACGGGGTGAAGCTTGGGCGTCGATGCTGGGGTTCCACCAGCCAATGACGTCACCCCGCCAGTCCATCATGTCTTGTGTCAGTCCGTCACTGCATGTCCTACACGGCAGTCAATCATTCACTCTGCTCGTCGGTTATGGCTAGCACTTTTTCGCTATTGCTAGGACTGCTCAACGTTTACTTTTGCTAGCGAGTTATTACTTCTACCCCTTGCATACGTCCCTCGTGACTGCCGTCACTTCATCGTTGCTGATACTAGTCCGTCATCACTTACACAAGTCCATTTATGCGTACAATAGTCTCCTGTCACCTGTACGAATCAATCGTAAAGCAACCCCATGTTCTAGCCTCTCAGTTCCATGGCAGTAGATATTCTACTCGGTGCGTGAGATCAGCGAATGGCCCCGTCTGACGTACTCTGACGTACTCTGCCATACCATGCACACCTCGGCTGCCATCCCCACTCACTGCTTCGACTTCTATCCTAGTCTACCAAGAAAGTTTCGCTCCAGTCTCGTAATCTCTCCCAAGCACCTCCGACACGCCAACGCCTCACATCCAGGGCATCTACTTGCTCCCACCGACGACACCAGACAGAATACGCAAAAGTCTTCACCGCCAGCTTGCGTCTTCCAGTGACCACTCTTGTAAAAACACTGCTGATGACTACTTGGGTGAGTCATCTTCACTTCCAGGCCGTGAGCTCGGGATATCAACGTGTCGAACAGTCTGGGATATAATTAGTTTCTTGGGTACCTTTTGAATTCAACTATGATGCGGGAGATGCAAGCAGTCACAATGCCTTTATATTCGCCGGACTGCACCTACGCTGCGTTTCTCTCTGGGTGCCTCTCAAAATGCTTTGCATCCCTCACCTGCCATTCCTGATATGCTTTGCTAGACAGGAATTCCATAGCAGTCTCCCAAAGCTTCCTTTGTGGCGGCGATGGCGGGGGTGACCAATCCTCCGGCAGCATGCTCTCATCTTTTGCTATAGTAGCTGCGTTTCTCCACTGCTCGTCAAGGTCTCTGTTCGTCTTCGACCCTTGGTACACCTTGTCGTACTCGGCACGAAAGATGGGATCAGACAGCTTCTCGTAAGCCTCGCGCGCCCGCCGGAAAGCAGTGGTATCCGAGGTACCGGATTTATCAGGGTGGTGTTCTTTTGCGAGCTTGTAAAAGGCAAGTTTGATGGCGGCGAGATCTGCGGTTTGGAACACACCAAGATCGGTGTAGTAGTTGCGGATGATTTCTTCGTCCATGCTGTGATGGTGGACATAGATCGAAGAAATTAGTTCTGCTTACGGAAACAGGCACATGGAAGAGCAAATGTTGGTTAGTACCTGTGCTGTTTGCTGTAGGCCTGTTACCTGGCAGGCGGTAGTTGAGCGCTTCCATGTGTCCAAGCGGTCAGTTGTCGCAGTGAAAGGCACGTTGACGTGCACCACCTTGAGCGACAGTCATTCTCTTACCAACATCTCAGAAGCTACAGAAATACTGCATGACTGGGCAATATACAAAGACGGTTGTCGCTACCGTGCCAGAAGCCCAGGATGGAGTTTACTCCAGCATATCTCAGTGGAAAAGACCTGTTTACACATCCTGTGACCCGAATATGCAAGCCAACGATTCTCACTCAATACGTATATGTAGTTACGAAGGTCAAAACTTTGGTACGCGAGGTACGTTTCCCTTTACAAATTCTATTTACTCAATCACGTCCCGCTACTTCAACACTCTGCTACGCTTTCTCTAATGTTCAAGCATCATATTAAGATTACCTTTGCCAGACAGAGGTGACGGAACAGGCGTGAAGCTAATAAATTCTCGTAAACAATACATTATAGGAAAAGACGATTAAGTTCCTATTCATCTCCGATTAGTCTACCCACTTATTATTTAAGCGCTTCCCTCATTTTGCTCCTCTTTCTTATTTCCACCAGTCACTTTTCCAGCCACTTTGGACAACGTTCCAAAGATTTTTGCAAAGCCAAAATTCCACCCCTTGATCCTGACACTCCACACAAAAAAGTAGACAAGTGCCCAGTTACTGATGCAAAAGGCTAGGAAGATACCAAAGTCTCTCCACTTCTCATCGGCTCTGATGTTCAACGAAGACAAGTAATCGTCACCGGTCGCGTAGGGGCAGTACATGCATCCTGTGTTGGCGTCAGGATTGAGCAAGTATCCAGGTGCCTGCGAGAGGAAGTCGCTGGCATAGCTAGAGCAAGTCTGTCCCGGAGGAGCATCGAATTGAGCCGTCTCAATGGATGTGCACTCGACAGGAATACCATGCAGAGTTGATGCGAGCACACCACCAATCCAGTACGTGCAAGGATTACTATTTGAGGTCAGTATAGGATGGTAATGACAGTACAAGTCAACTTACACGTAATACATCCAATATCTCCAGAAGACGGGCAAATCGGCATAGGGCCGGACGACTCCGTTAAAGAGCGAGAACATGACAAAGAAGAACGGCAGAACGTTGCTGATGACAGTGAAAGACGGCGCGAAAGCGCATATCCACTGACCCCAGCTGCTAATGAACAACCAGAAGAGCATCGTCATGAGGAATGTATAGCCAGCTGTTGAGCTATCGGTAGGCAGACCCGTAGGGAAATACCAGAGGAGCCAATACAGCACTGAACACACAATTGCACTGGGAATCTCGGCGACCACTTGAGCTGTGACAAAGGCTACCCACCCGTAGATCCTAGATGGAAGCTCGCGAGCTTGCCAGAGCGCCATATTCTGATAAAATTTCGGGACAACGCCGTTGACGATCGTAGGGGGGATCAGGATGATCAAGAAGGACGTGAACATCCTGTTCTGCATGTCTGCGATGCTACTGCCGAGCTGATAGAACGTAAACCCATTAAAGATACCAATGATGACTGCAGTGAAGAGCTTCCCATACACGTAGGAAGGATCACGCCATTGCTGAACAAATGTTCGCTTGGTGAGCATGGTAATCTGAAGCCACACGGGGGCAGCAAACTCAAACTCTTCTTCCGCACCAGACTTCTCGGAAACCTTCTGGATGCGCTCCTTCTTAATGCGATCAATCTCTTGTATCATTGCCTTGTTGTCATCAGACTTTTGCCACTCCTCATTCCAATTAATTCTACTTCCATCCTTGCGTTTCACTGGCTTGGCCGCCGTCTCTAAGATGAATTCGGCGACATTCTTGTTCGGTGGGCATTGAACACCTCGGTCACCAAAGTATTTGATGACGTCCTTGCCATTCTCGCCGACCGGGCCAAAGTAGAACGTGTTTCCTCCAGGATTGAGAGCAAGAATCATGTCGAATTGTTGAATAAGAACACTGCTCGGCTGGTGAATGGTGCACACAATGGCCTGGCCTGCAGCGGCTAGCTTTTTCAGGAAAGTGACAATAGAATACGCAGAGTTGCTGTCCAGACCACTTGTTGGTTCGTCGAGGAAGAGGAGCAGGGATGGCTTGGCGGCAAGCTCAACACCTATCGTTACACGCTTCTTCTGCTCGACGCCCAGACTCGAAATCAATGCATCTTGAACGTTATGCAGCTCCAAGAGTTCGACAATTTTGTCGACGTATTCGATCTTCTCTTTTCTGGGGATCTTCTTGTCTTGCCGGAGAATGGCGGAAAACTCCAGGGCTTCTCTGATGGTCGCCGTGCCGTCATGCAGGTCCATTTGCTCGCAGAAACCGGTTCCGCGCTGGAATGCCTTTCCAAGATCTTTTCCATCAACAAGCATCTCACCAGACACTACACCGGTGCTTTGACGCTGTGACAGCGTGTTTAGAAGAGTAGACTTTCCAGCGCCCGAAGCGCCAACTAAAGCAATCATCACACCTGGCTTAGCGTACCCGTTGACTTTGTTGAGAAGTTTTCGTTCGCCGCCTTGGTATGGAACGGTATATTCAACGTCCTTCCAAGTGAAGACACTGTCACTGCTCGAAATGGACGACAGAGCCTCATCCTCTTGTTTAGCAGTGGTTTCGGATCTAGCACCGGAAGAGGCTACATTAGTGTCCCCTGCTACCACCTTCTCCTCGTCTGTAGATTCATTTTTGACGGCCTTCTTTGCTGCTTTTGACTTCTTGAACACCAAGGCGCCCCCTCCCGACTTCGCAAAGGAAAATATTTCGGTTGCGAAAATTGTGACAATAAGGTAAAGGACTGCAAATGCGATGACTACACCAAAGTTGCGCCATAGGTGGGATCTTGAATAGTCGAATGAAGTCTGGAGATAGGAGGCTCCATCAACACTGGCTGAGTTAGGCTGTCCTCCAGTCAAACTGCACCCTTGGTACTCAGGCTGGACATTTGGTCCCTGAGGCACTAGCTGAGATGGCGCACATCCCATGACACGGTTTGAGAACTCGTTGGATAAAACCGCCTCGAATGAGTATGCTATAGGATTGACATGGTACAGCCACCCAAACCATATATATTTACCAAGCAACTGCGGTTTGCGGATGACATAGCCGGTGAAGATGACAAGGATGTTGAGTGCTAGGCCTGCAAATCGTACTGCGTCGTCGATAGTTGGAGATAGCGATGCAAACATTCGGTATAGCGATGTGACGCAAAAGGTGGTGATGTATATAAACAGGAAATATATGAAGAACTTTCCTGCTTCGAGATCAAGACCTGTCATGAAGTACATGATTATCGCTGAGGTTTTGTTAGCCTATATCCCATACAGGGTCGTTGAGATACTCACAAAATGGAATAACCTGCGCTAAAAGTAGAGGAATATCTTGCACCACCCTTGCGAGACTCACAGCACTTGGGCGGTAAAATGCATATTCCTTGTGTCTCTTGATTACCTCTCTCCCGGAGACAGCCTTCATCAATTCAGAGAGTTGGAGCCATCCAAGGAAAAGAATAGAGAAGAATGCCGAACCTCCTCTTGTGAAAGCTCCTGCTGAATCTAGGGGCTGACCGTAAAACAAAGATCCTACAATCAGTGCATTTGATATAATAATGAAAAATTTGGTGTATAGTGTCGTTTTGTCACCCCAAGTCAGCCAGAACTCTCTCTTCGTACAAGCTAAGACTTGGCGAATGTAGGACACGGTGAATGGTGACTTCTTCGATACCGTCTTACTTTTACTCTCGTGAACTGCACCCTCGAATTCTTTTGCATCATTGTAATCATTTCTCTCGAGCTCTTCCTCATACTTTCTGATTTCATGCATGAGTTTCTGGTAAGCTTGCGAGTTTCTAAAGGCCTTTTCCAGATCCTCGGGAGTCTTGGGGGCACGATCTTCGAAGCCCTCGCGGTATTGTCGCTCTGTAGGATCGGTTACGGCGGTCAGAAAGTCTGCAGTTGTTTGCCGTTCCGGGCAGTGAAACCCGAGATCGAGGAAATACTGCTTTGCTTCTTTTGCAGAACCTTCATAGATGCATCGTCCTTGGTCAATGACCATGACTTTGTCCATGACCTCGTAAATACCTTCACCCGCTTGGTACAAGGTGACAAATGTAGTTCGGTTACTGATGTCAGTCATGATGCGAAGTGACTTTGCGTAATCGAGGGCCGTAGAGGCATCCAGGCCTCGTGTACTATTGTCCCAACAAACAACTGGCGGATTTGTTAGGGTAGTAAATCTACTGATGGGTTTAAAACGTACCTGTCGACTTGGATGCAAGAGTTTCTGCAATGGAAACTCGCTTTCTCTCTCCACCACTAACACCTCTAACATATTCATTTCCAACAAGAGTGTGTTTTGTGTGCTGAATGCCGAACATTCTCAATAATGCATTGAGAACGATGGGTATCTCTCCTTTTTTGTGCTTGCGTGTCTTGTTGGTAAGCGCAAATGAAAGTGTCTGCCAGACGTTTAGATTGGCAAAGTGAACATCGTCTTCTTCGTTGTAAGTGACTTCACCAAGAAACTGCTTCTTCTGTTTTTCAGCCGGTATACCGCCATAAGAGATTTCTCCTTCAACAGAGGCGTATTCTTCTCGGTTATTCGATATCGCTTTCAAGAAAGTGGAGCATCCAGATCCTGGGCGACCCAAGACCAGCATCATCTCACCGTCCTTGAGAACACCAGAGAAATCATGGAGGAGGGTTCGAGTCTGTTCACGTCGTCCGATTCGAAGTGCTGGAATAAATCGTGTAATAAGGTGGTAAAGGTCAGGCCCGAATGTGCCTATGATTGCATCAGGGACAGTTCTGGCAAAAGTTGCAGTTGATCCAGCGCCCTTCACAGTAAGTCCTCTGTAGACAACGCCCACTCTTTTTGCAGACACCCCATCTTTCCGTTTCTCGAAGTAGCCTTCTTTCATAAACTCGCTGAGCTCGAAGTTGTCTTCCTTCTCAGCGGCCGTGGCTTCTGAATTACGCCCCTCGTTATCTATTGGGCCGTCCGTGTGCGTAGTCGAACCCCGGCGCAGCGCGTTCTGACTTTGGCGTGTGGTTTTCCGACTGAGCGTTTTGAAAAGTCCATCTGGTCGTTCCGAGTGAGTTGTTTGTGATCGCGTACTCGATAGAATGGATAGTTCCTCCCTTAGAACATGGAGGTCTTCTGCTGCTGTGCGAGAGTCGAATTGCCCAGCGTCCGATTCGCCCCAGGTTCCAATCCTGGAAGTGTCTTCACGACTGTCGCTATTTTCGTGTCTGCCTGCTGGTGTTTGGCTTGCTACATCTAGGATATACTCGCTCTCATTGTGCCATGGGTTGCGCCTGCTGTCTTGGTCGCGCGAATTCTGTAGATTAGAGCCCCACAGCATAATGTAAACTCGAGCTTACAGTCGATAGGGCTATGTATGGTCAATTAAGGAGATGTAGGTGTATGAACAGAGGCGATGACGACGATGAAGAAAACTCAATATCAAATATCATTGCAACACGACCCCCAAAGGAAATTGATCCTACCTTAGGCTGACAAACGCTAGTGCAGACGATAACGGCCTTAACATTAACCGTTTCGTCATACTGTTAAACGATGAGATAGCCGTGCACGATGCCTAACGCTCAGTTGGTGCTAATATCACACACCCCACTGCAGCGAGGGCACTCGTTGGGTGACCGCAATGCGAATTACCAATCCAGGCGCCCACTTTTGCTAACATGTTTACGGGCAAAGGGTGGTGTTCCTGCATATCTTTTCCGGAATTTGAATCCCTGAGGCTGGGAATGAGTCGTGCAGGAGGCGAGGACAGCATACGGCTGACAAGGGAGATCGACACGCTTAAATCCGGCAGGCTTGTGGTAGGCTCGCTGAGCGACGTTATCGTTATGTCCGTTGCCGGAGATAAGAATCGAGGGTTATCGATAACGTTGATTTCTCATCCATTCACAATTGATTTTTTGTCATGTTCGTGATTTGGCGCGATTGATTTCGCATCATATACGTGCTGCATTAGTATTTCAGAGATTAATCAATCTCGAAATGTAATATCCATGTATCGCTGTAGCAGGCGAAGGCTAGGGACACCGATGGCAATGTTGCTGAGGTGGGCATCAGAAATGAATCAATCGATTGACACCTTGAGCTGTGGCAAACGATGCGGTATAAACTCTGGGTTGCAAGACCCCGAACATCGAAAAAGAGCGAAAAAGTCCACAAGTGATAGCAATGTTAGGAATGTTGCATGTGAAAACTGCTTATGCTAGACTATGGCGTGCAACAATTCTCCATGCCCGTTATGGTCTGGGTTGTCTTCTCTGTCGATCCGTGATCTGGAAAGTATACGGCGAATTACCACTTGTTCCTTCCACAACGTAGTGTTTGGACAATTTATAACAAACGCAGATGTATAGCGATATATGGACCAAACGACGTCTCCACGAACTCATGAAAAAATGACACGACGATTCGTTTTCTGATACTCTAGCTTGTTCTCTATTCCCTATATATCATTTTCGATGCATTGTCACAATTGATCGAGTCTCTCAGACGCATCATGGTCACATCTAACCAGGTAAATACCGTTTCAGGTATGAGCTTAGTGGTATTGACCTTCTAAGCATATTTTTATTGCAATTGTTCATATTATGCATACCTGATGCTACTCTAGATGATTACGTTCTTTGCTGGCATTACTAGATTGTATTAAACAGGTCGAGGTACATGAGACATATAGAACGCACTACTTATGAATTTTATTCAGGCTCCAGAGTTGGGTCAAAAAGAATACTCGTTTGGATCCCCTGTAATTGAAAATTGTGAAAACAATCGTGTAAGCCGTTCTCGAACAAATCACTCGACGATTATGTGTATAATCTGACCTCTGAGCTGAATCCAGTTCACCTTTGGCACTCTCCTCGATGTCAAAAGCCTTCCTGGATGTCTATGACAGGCAAAAGTAGTAAGCAGGATGGACGTTTTCGCATGCGATTGCTGTGCCGATCATATCTCTACTCCATAGTGATGAAGCCACCTATGCCCCACAGATTGAAGCGAATACTACAAGACAATAATCTTTAGATCAACAAATAATTTCTCAACTATCGACTGTTCAAAAAATTACGTACTCTGCTAGTAAACTTTTTTCATGCCAGCTACCACAAAAAGCTCCCGATCAATGACTCGTTGTTTACATCTAAAGTAGGAACTATTTCCCTGCATAATAACCTGGAAGGACTAAGTTCTCGAATCAGTAGATCTAACTTAGACTACGATCGACCGCTGGGTCATCACGTTTTCTTATTAATTCAAAATTTTGAGCGTGGAACCCTTAAAATAAATCAGATTATTGACATTGCGTGAACTGCACGATATGCTTGGGGCTGTGAGACGTGTATGGGGAAAGTCACGTTCGATAAGGCTATGGCAACAGTCTCGTTAGGACTAGCCTTCTTCCTTTCTGCTATTGCGTTTTTGCTCCATTTGATATTCAAGCTAGGAGATTTATAGTATTTACTAATCTAGTATCTAACATGTGAGTGAGTTGCGTAGTTTGTAATAAGGCTGTCGCCGAGGTTGGCAACCTTGAATGTTGTGCATATTTGATACGAGCGTAGAACTATTGCTATGGCGAGACGCAGATCTGACGAATAGCCTCCGAGATGGGGTTATTTGTCAGTGAAAGTGTTCACAATAAGGAATGCTCAAAAGGATGATGTTGCCCTGAGGTATTATTGTCGCTTAGAGTAGGGTAGAGTGCATCCAAATTCCCTTGTCCCACGGGATATCATTTGGCTGCCAGGAGCGAAATTTTAAAATGTAGCAGCAAAAAGAAGAAAATTTGGGCATTAAATGCTGAGGATGGACAGTAGGAAATTCAGACAATGAAGGCTTGAGTGGTGAGATGTATGGTGTGCAACCAGTTTGGGCTCACATAAATTGCTTATAAACGTACGAATAAATGCATCTTACATCAGACTGAGTCTAATTGGCTGTATTTGAAGAATATGTACTATTCTAAGCTCTACCAAATATCCTATAGTTTGTTTATTTTCCCAAGTTCCAAATGTCGTTTTGGAAGATAAATGGCTTCGGGATTTTCTCTTCGGTTTAAGTCGATAGTCAAAGGTGACCTTGTCAAAATAGAGAAGCCTGGTACAAAAACTGGACATTGATTGTCTCCAGGTTTCATCAAGAATGTATTGAGACCAAGACATTCAGCAGCAAACTATAGCTCAGAAAGGAAAACTATAGCTTTCGTTAAAAAACTCCACGCGCTCTTCTTTTTTACTCAGCCTGCCATGTACCGTTTGATTCCGTATCGCGACTTTCTAAGCTTTGAACTCAGGTAGGTGGTGAATTTTGTTACATCAAACAAGAAAAAAGAAAATGGGGAAGCGAGGCGTAGTTTACTTCATCCATATGTTCTTTAGCACGATTCGCGCAATCGTTCAGCTTTGTCGTTTTCGCCAGCACGCTTACCATTGGGATTGCTACTTTAGATCTTAATGTCAGGAAGTGGTTCACCCTGAGGATATGAACTGTTCTATTCCAGGATCTATCAGATAGCAGATCATAGTACCTTCTTGGCTTGCATGGCACAGCGGGATAGAGCCGTGTCCTGACACTTACCACATGAATAACCCATTTGACTCCCTATATGTCAGTCTTTGAGAGAGGTTGCCAGTTCAAATACTGATGTGATTGCCTAATTTGGTAGATGGCTTTCACAGCGACTACGGCTGAGATGACTTGGAGAGCATCCCATCAACAATGGCACTTGATGCAAACTTGGAGGGATCGTTATTAAGCATTCAAGATCAAAATTCAGAGATGAATAATGTACATCATGACCGGAGACAAGAAGTAAATGATCTTGTGGAGAGATGTCGCAACGATAAAATGACAAGCCAAATTTTACTTGATAAGTGATGCGTAGTATATTTGCCAGTCGCTTTGGGATTGGCCGTGCCACCATTCATGAAGGGCGGTTGTCCTAGACTCGGTCTGTTGTTACAGAAAACGTAAGCCGTCTTGTGTTGAAAGCAAGATGAGACACTTTTGAGATCATGCAAGTTAAGATCCACAATCCCACTTTTTCGATTCGGCACTCGGACAGTGGGACCGCCGTATTTGGGTATTACTTGTAAAGAATGTGACCGAAGCAGGCTGTTACCTGGATCGACAAGAGGGTGCAGGGAACGCCGGGGTGGCCTGTGTCAGCTTCTGTCATGCAACAAAAGTCGAGAAGATCTGGCGAACAGCGTTTGTAAAACCACTTGGGAATTTGAATCGAATGTGGCAAGTCTTTGCTCGAAATAGATTTAAGCGACCGGAATAGGGGATACGCTTCAATAGTGTGCTATTGCGGAAAATATCAGTGGTAAGGGGCATTTGTGCGGCTGAGCTGATGTCGCGATCAGGCTATCCAGGTTAGTCGAGTGCACAGGGAACCGAAAGCGGGCCTCCGCCAGCCACAAGGGGCCCCGAATGACATCGTAGCCGTAACAACACTCATTTGAATAAAATCTGCAAAGAATTGCGACGGCTTCCGAGGGTCCGTCAGAGTCCGTTTTTCCGGCGTCATTGTAGTTCAGGTCAGCCTAGGGGCTTCTGCGCGGTTGCACATTACGCCAGGTTCTAGCGGCCGGTGAATGGCTGGACTTTGCTCGCGTGTGGGAACCCTGCATAACAACGCACACTAAGAAGCAAATTCAGGGCTCCTGTGCCGCACTAGAACAGGCATGCTAGCCAAGAACGTGGAGAACATACGGTGGCGGCCTCGGTTCCGCTCGTGTGCTCAATCAGCGTTGTGGGCAAGCCGCTGTTGTTGTGGCTGAGCAGCTTGTTGCGAGCACCTAGAATGGGGCCTGACTTGCTGCAGTTTAAATTGTGCGCACGAGACCCCCGCAGGATCCAGCCAAGGCGTCCGTTGTCCGGAGGTGGTGCTGGATTCCGATGAATGCATCTGCTTTCGATCACATCGTTTGTATCCTCTGGCAAGCGCTCTCCCTTCCCCTCGCTCCCTTTCATTTTGCCGCGATTTCTGCAGCCCTCCATCCTCGACTTTTGTCTCCGGTTTCTCTTATTTACGAATTAAACGGCCGCTTCTTGATCCGATGTCATGCAGATCAACATCCTCGCGCCTCTCCAGGCCCTTGTGAGACCCAAGAACCAGTTTTCGTTATTTTTCGTAGCATTTTTTATTGCTAAGCTTCTTCATCTTGGCAGTCACGCCTCGTCTCTGCCCATCTTGCTCTACGTCCTTTATTTTCCGACTTTTCTTATTCCTGATGTCGTTCTTCTTGTCAGCAGCAAGCTCGTCATCTATACGCAACATAGTGGACAGACGTCTGCCCTGAAAAAAATCCTTGGATGTCTTCTTGCGTAAGTTCACACGGTTCAATGAAATCAACACAACAAAGTGCTGACCCTTCACGTACATAGAGTCTTCACAGCAGCTTGCTCCGCTGCACAAATATCATTCTTTATAGAAACTGGCGGTGAGATCCAATGGATGGCCGCTAGCAGAGTCCTAGGAGGTAGCGGAGGACTGGGCTTGATACTGTCAGGCCTACCAGCCATGGGCTTGACATTTACAGTGATCTACGGCATTGCTTGGACTATCACGCCAAAGTTCTATGATTTTGTCGAACGTATCTTGCAGAAGATTGGCTCGTCATTTGGGCGCGTTTACCAGTTGACCAAGAGAACACCAAAGGCTGATGGAGACCAAGTGCCACTAATTTCCCTCATGGAGGAGCAAACTACATCATCTGTCACTCCAGAGCGCTCTGTCAAGCGACCTCAAAGCACCAAAGATGCCATCACTATATCCGTCACTACTCTTACAGCAATCGTCGTGTTGATTGTACTCCAGATCATCCGGCCAATATCACCACCATACGCACATATGTCAGGCTCGTTACCCATCACACTAATCGAGGCTGTCTGGTTTCAGCCTATCAATTCTGAATTCTGCCTACCTCATCCTCTCGAGGCCGCGCTTTTCCCTTTTGAGCGATTCAACAAATTCTATAACCACACTCACTCTTCGAATTGGTTGCCCCAGTCTGAAATGTGTAGTAGAGCTAATAGCCCAGGACCCCCACCATGGCTTGAATATCCAGGAGGCCACGGTCCACAGAAGCGCGATTCCTTTGAGACTGAGGTACCAGCACAGGCGTTTAGGCGCGAATTTTTCCATGGGCCACCACCCCATGATCGTCCTCCCCCAGGTCCCCCTCCTCACAGCCATCCTCCCCCAGGTCCCCCTCTTCACGGCCGTCCTCCCCATGGGCCCCCGCCTGATGGGCACCCTCATAGACCACCACCAGATTTTTTACATGATGAAAACCGTGGGCATCGCGGTCATGGTCATGAAGGTGGCTACGAACCTATTTGCGATCCGCTAAAGATTTCAAATCTCAACGCACGCCTCATCGAGAACTTGGCTGAAAGCATCGTTGACAAGAGACCAAAAATCAAGAATATCCTTCTTCTGACTCTAGAAAGCACCCGAAAAGACATGTTTCCGCTGAAAAAGAACAGCCACATATATAAGACGATTCTATCATCTTACAATTCTCCGAATGCTACTGCTGAGCTTGACGCTAAGCTTGCATCAATCACAAAAACGGCAGCATTTCTTTCTGGAGAATCTACTGGGTTTGAATCATTTCAAGAAAAACATCCAGCGAAAGGCTTTAGAACTTTATTCAAAGAAAAAAGAGGTGGGATTAATGTCGAAGGGGCCATCTCACAAGCGGCGTATACACTGAAAAGCCTTCTCAGCAGCCATTGTGGTGTGGAACCACTGCCTGTCGATTTCACAGAAGAGACAAGAGGCGAAATATATCAGCCATGCATGCCACAGATTTTGGAAATGATGAATTTGGCCACGCATAAAGCAGATACAGGTGCAAACCAAGAGAGTGGAACATCTCATGTGCAAGATAGCGGTAACAACAATCTCCCGGCTGGCGCTTCACCAGAAGCATCGGGATCTGGTCGAATCGTCGGAAAAGTGCCTGAGAAGGACGATTACCGCTCGTTTGATTGGGAGTCGACAATGGTGCAATCGGTCACAGATCAGTTTGACTCGCAAGATATTTTGGATGCGCAAATGGGATTTAGAAATGTCATCGCAGAGACTACCATTTCAAAGGAATCATCAAAACATTTTCCACCAAAGCATCCTTGGGTTAACTACTTCGGTTATCCAGAAGTCGAGACCCTGGACTATCTTCGCGACCTGTTTGTTGACGCGCAACATCAAGGGAAACGAGTCTTTGTGTCGCATCTCACAAGCACACCACATCACCCGTTCGCAACCCCCAAAGATTGGACAGGTAAGACAGCTTACATCGAGAAGCAACGATGGCGGCCTGAGGATCCCTTTGACGCGTACCTGAACACTATCAAATATCAAGATGAGTGGGTCGCGCAGATCTTCGAAATGCTGTACGACACTGGTGTTCTCAATGAAACACTTGTGGTGATGACTGGGGATCACGGCCTCGCATTCAAATCTGTCGATCTATCCCAGTCTGCTGTAAACAACGGCCATATATCCAATTTTGCGATCCCTCTTCTATTTATCCATCCCGATCTGCCCCGCATGCAAGTAGTTGCATCTACAACACCCATGTCTATTCTACCCACTGTTTTCGATCTTCTTCTACAAACAAATTCGCTCGACAACGAAGCAGTCAAACTGACCAATGAACTACTCCCTCGCTACCAAGGTAATTCTTTAATTCGGAAACTGGATTACAGCGTCGCGACAGACGATGGATCCATTGGTGAAGCATTTTTCCAACCATTTCACTTTTCCATTATCAATCCCGGCGGGTCCCTTCTCGCAATCAGCGATGCATCAACAACCTTCCGTCTCATTTTACCACTCTGCTCGGCTATCCCGTTACGATTCACGGACATATATGCTGATCCTAAAGAGAGAGAACCAATTATCGCATGGACAATGGACGAGTTGATAGCTATTATCAAAGTTAGACATGGAGTGAGAGCGAAAGAATGGGTTCAATTAGCAGAAGAGCTCGGCCGATGGTGGTTCTGGAACCAAAGGGCAAAGTGGGGATACTGGGAGAGTACAAGGAGTACAAGTAGGGGTGGCTCTGACGGTGCGGGCAGAGGGAGAGTCAAACTCAAGCACTGGTGGGAGACAAAGTAACCTTCGATCAATGGGTTTAAAAATTGCAAAAAAAATTAACAAACGTATGAAAGTCTGAGCACTAACTGTGAGCATTCTGGCTTTAAAATTTAGCTTGTTTTCGTCGCGACTATTCAATTGAGCACAAGTTGTACCTCCTCTTTGTTACGATGACCCAATTTCCTCGGAATTTTACTTTGTAAATCCTCTTTTTCTCAAAGAGCTCCATGAATTCACGGTGACAACAGCCTGTACGATAGCCAGCCCATACCGCTTGATAAAAGACTCATAACTACTATTCATTCCCAAACTTAAGAGCTTCTGAAAGCTTAAGCAGACTCTACAAAATAGACCAGTTTAGCTACAAAGAAACGATTATTTAAAGTTGGAACCAGAGCTTCATAGTCTTTGCTCTTCGCCATCCTTACATTTGCATTTCATGTGTCCATGCAAACAATACATTTGGCATCAATTCGAGACCTCTAAATCACAATATCATATTACTCAAGCAATCGTTGAATCCAATTTGAAAATATAGATTATGAGTTGCTTGGAATAGCTCATGTGGAGATTCCCTCCTCGATATGGACCAAAATCGCCATGTCCATATCGTATCTCAGCAGACTATCTTGCCTCACATTTAATTACATTGCATGATTGTCGTGACGTTTAACATATCAGTGTCAATGGCCCATGGTTGTAATCAAATGCTTTCAGAAGGCCGACAAGGTGCAAAGCTGCCCCGCAAACGGCACAAACGTGGAATATCTGGTGCGAACTGCCCCATATGTCGAAGACACCTGGGCGAAACCTCTCAGGTACTCTCATCTGTTCTAATTTAGCGAGCGTCTGTTGACATAATTTCGATGGAAAAAAGCTCACAGCATAGATAATCGCCCCTGTGATATATGATAAGCCTTCCGCAATGAAGTACGACCATCCCATCTGTTTATTTGCTTGTTCGATGCCAAACTTTTTAGCAATGTGCGTCATAGGAAATGCTCCTGACCATCCAATTGCGCAAAACAGAATTGCTCTTGCCCACCGCCACTTTGGCGTTCGGAATCGCGGCAGAGAGCATAGTGCGGCAGCAGCGGAGACGATAAGAACGATCTTAGCCACAGCCATTAGCTTGGTTTACTATTGGTTGGTCAGGGGTTCTTTCTTACGCCAATTGAGTACGCGATCCAATAAATCTTCTCGCAGTAGAATCCATAATACGTTCCAGAGTACACTGTACCAGCTATGAGAACAAAAATCCCATACAGGTCCAGCAAGAGCCAAGTGTGGTACACTTCGTTTGAATGATTGCCAAGAGTATGAAAGATAGCGCTAAAGCCAAAGCAGACAATAGCGCTTCCGATAAATATGCCGAAGGCCAGAATATCGTAAATATCCGCAGTAGAGTATCGCGTCGTGATCTTGACGTAAACGTGGAACGCGTAAGCGAAGAAGACGCCAGCTCCGACCAGATGCGAATAGATGTTGCCAGTTTGATTGTGAAGATAAAGAAGACTATTCAAAGACTCTCGGTAGGATCCGGATATGCTGCGGTAATTACCACACAAGTACTCGTTATCGCGTTGCCAAGCTTCTACCTCATGGAAAGTGAACAACATTCGTTTGGGAGATTGCAAAGTGTGCAGCAACCTTTTAGATTTTACTTGTTGCCTCGTCTTTCTTCTTGTGGGCCGAGACATCTCAAAATTAGGCCTACAATTCTTAGGGGAGGGTTGGATGCGAGAAGGAAGAAACGGGAGCCCTACGCGTCTTATACATTACAACCCCCTAACAAGCGTCCTCTTAGTCATTAAACTGTGCCTCGTTTAACAAGATTATTCTGTAACTTTGATTAATCCGGAATATAGTTTTTCATTTTCTGATTGGTCACTAGAAAGAGACTAGATAGCGAATAGGTTAAAAACCCACATTTAGCTTTTACCTGAGAGCCAATATTTTTCTGTTTCTGAAAAAAATACTATTTAGAGATAATTTTCATTAATCATGTCTTCGTACATTCAATTCTGAATTTGTTCGTAACTGGACTGGTAATGTGATAAATGTTTGACTTGAGAACTTTGCATCAGCACTTGCCTCTAAGTTTTAAAAAGAGCCCTTTGTTTCAACACTGTCTCAGCCCAATTTTGTTGATAGGAGATAGCCATTGATCTAAAGAAATTTGAACGACATTTATTCGAGACTAGCACCATCATGCTGTCATAACAGTATTTTGTTGATATTATCTCCACCGAGAATCGAATTTCAACTCAAGCAGTGACATCAAAATTTCAAGAAATATCAACATCAATAGGAGGGAGCGAAAGTTTTCTGCGGAATTAAAGAGATCAAGTTGATCAAATTCTCAAACAAAATCAGGGAATGCCTCTACATCACATATTCGTATATATACAAGTAGTACGGCTCTAAAAACACCATTGGACTGCCTCATAAGGTGTAAATCGAGTAAAATATAGTCAAGTGCAAGGCCTTATATTTTGCCCCCAAATCCCTAGAGTCTCCAAAATCCTCCTCCAGGTTTTTAAAGCCTCGTTCAATGTAAGAGGGCATTTATCGACTGAAAGAAAGGGGAAGAAGAAGAAGAAGAAGAAGAAGAAGAAGAAGAAGAGCGTTCAGTATTAGTGGCACGATTGTCGTTCCACAATGGGCTGTTGCCGCTTATGAACCTAGTCTATCAACTACAGAATGATGTACATAGAAACACGTCGAACGATAGAAGAATTAAGTTCAGGAATCATGATGTGGAAAAGTTTCGTGCGGGCTTCGAGATTTCTCCTAATTAGAGCACACATTGTACCTCTCGGGACGACTGTGCCTTATTAGTGATTAACTCTATTTTGGGAATCTTAAGATGTGATTGAATAGCAGTTTGTTTCTAGCATTGGGCAGGCAATGTCGAGCGCTATACTCGTCTTCGAGATTGAGACTTTGGCGAGAACCCAGAAGAAGACTATATCACTGCCAAAGCTATTCCAGAACTTTATCTACTTACTACTACATTTTTGGCGGCACTTATCAACACGGTGAGGTTGTTGAATATGATGATTTTATTAAAAATAGTAGTGCCTAATCCGTTAGTCGACAACAATGTATTGTCACGCATGAGAACCCATGAACTCCCAACGCCTAAAGAGTCCCCCATTTATACAATCATATTGACTTGTCAATTTCCTTCTCTAATTGATTTTTACACAATCGCTTGTCACTAGATTGAGCAACGTCCCTAACGAGGTTAAGAACTATGCATAAAACATCCTGAGTTGATCAACTTCTACGGGTACCTTCACTAATTTTAGCTACACATATGGTGAATCATGTATCTATAAATACTGTGCTGATGAAAATAAGCGCTTGGATGTCTCACGAGCAAAATGGCAGGTCGAATCTAAAAATAACTTAGATCGATACTATGTACATTAACTCTTGCTTCCTGTTGCTTGCGTGGCTTGCCTTAGTCTGGTTTGATGGGAATTCTTCTTCTGCTCATCAGAACTCAAATGTCCATGAAAGACACAGAGCAAGATGCCACACTGACATGACGGTATTCATTTAAATGGCGGAAAGTTGTGTTGTGCGACGGCCGAGTTCTGTACACCAAGTCAAACTATGATTCTACAGCTATCGAAAGTATTCAATATTGATATTTTGGAAATAACATTATTTTAATTTCATCCAGATATTGACTTATTCATCTTTCTTTCGCCTTTTTTTTTTTTTGAAAACTGTACGCGTGAAGGCGAAGGGATCACCACTTATCAGAAAATTTCAACTTCAATTCCCCTTTTTGTTCCAATCATGCTCTTGACAGTTTTCATTATCGGTGTGAAGCTCATTGTCCAAATGAGGCAACAATCTAATGGTTAAATCAAATCCCTGTTGATGCGAAAAAGATGAAGTGCAACTTCACGAAAGTTGTATCGTTTGTTTGGAGGACGAGGAAATTAAATTTGGTTTGAAAAGGATAAAATGGTTTTTCTTGCTGGTGGTAGGTGAACTGTGTATTATGGGTTGAGCCGTGATAATGACCACGACTTTGAGCGCGACCCTAAATATAATCCAGTAATAGCGAATGGTATCAAAGCGGGAACGATAATTATGACAATCGGAAAACATGTGCCAATTAGTCCTGATTATATTGCCAATTCATCTTAAATCTAATAAGGGATTGTTTGGTTTTCTGGGGTTTTTGTGCACTTGATTCACCAACCGAGATTTTTGATTAATACTCCAAGATAACGCTGGAGAGATCGTAGTACTTATCAATAATGAAATTTGATGTCAAATTTTCTGGTGCTGCGTTGCCAGCCAAGTTATCTTACGCCAGCTCCCTCTTCTATTGCATGATTAACTTTCGTGCTCGATTGTCCATGAAAGCGCTCGATCGCAGCAGTATGATTGGCCTTGCTGGTGACGTCGCGACGTTGCGCGTAGTGGCGCTCCTCAAACGCAAAATCGACGAGAGTCTGACTGCAACACGTCATCTCTCACAGCTCGATGATGAAAAATATTATAAGAGAGATATTCAGGATGTATAGCTTAACCTTATGTTTGTTCAGCTAACGATACGACGAGACCACAACCTATATCTGCTTACTTCGGGGGTTTGATTGAACCTTAGGCAACCACATGAGCGGACGAGTAACCTAAATTGCGAATAGATTCCTCCTCATTCGAGCTCACCAGTACGAACATGCCGAAACACCTCGATGAAGAGCAGGTTATTTTGGAAGGCAGATAAGGCACCCCTTCATGAAAGCGCCTCATAAAGAAAATTGGACGCCACCCCGCACTTTCATCTGGATCGAGCTTGCCATAGGTGTTTGTCAATGTCTTTCTTTATGGCGTCTATGGTACAATCACCGCAGCTATCTACGATGTCATCAGCTCCGAATTTGATGCTGCAAATACTGCAAGCTGGCTGACAATATCATATCTCTCGTAACAAGCACCGCTTTCAAACCGCTATATGGCCGATTTTCTGATATCTTTGGGAGGCGCGTGTGTTTCTTCGTCTCTACTATCACATTTGCGGTGGGATTTCTGCTGGTATCGTCATGTCGAGATGGGGCAAGCTACTTGTGCTTATCAAGATTGGGGTGACTCTCATGGCCCTTGGAAATGGATTGGTCACGTCCTTTTTTTCGACAATGATACCTGAAAGTATATTGCATTCTTATTCCCTACCGACCTTGGTCAGGGAATCACTTACCCTGCCATACTGTTTTCAACTCTCGCCTTATTCGGTCACTCAGGTATATTCGCCTATTTCACGACTAACTATGCTAAAATCTACCAGATCACGCAGTTTTTCCATCGACTATATATCTTATCCGCTTCTTGGGAAGTGTGGGGCGTTGCACTCACAGCCTTCTTCACGCAGAACACATTGGGTTCAAAGTTGCCCCATGTGCTTGCCGATATTCTGGATTGGGAGAGGGTATGGAAAGGATATTTTCCATTTTCAATGTTCATGCTGACTGATCAATAAGATTATCAAAGAAGTTTGACCATCTCTTTCTGCGCTTCGCGGGCTTTCTCCTGAACTTGAAACTAAAGTCCGTCTTGTGTACTACGATGGAATTCGCCACTCCTTTGCTGCATCAACAACCGTAGTAGTCGTTGCTATCTCCGCTAATTTCTTCGCGTGTAATACTGGGGTTCGTAATACGCATTAGGGCGCAGTAAACGGCAGTGATCGGGCTATGGTGGTTATAGGAAGGAAGGAAGAATAAAAAATCTAAGATCCTTGTAATGCTACCCTAATCTTTATTATATGTAGTATTATTATTACACACTTAATAGTAGCTAAAAGTGTCGCATCCATTTTGTCAGCCAATATTCGTTCACAAGAACGTGAGCGTGAGCGTGAGCATGCAAGCCCTCAGCGCCTACGTAGTCTTCAAGTCCTACTCGTCTAATATTACAATAGGTTCCTTCTGATTGTTCCATCACAGATTTCAATCTTACATGTTAGCTTGGGGACGAACTAAATCAGACCCTGCACATGCCTCATGATTGAGTTGGCCATCTGTTGTGTATATTTGAAGTATCAAATCCAATAATTCTACAGTCGCAACGGCTTCGAAATGCTGCACATATACTGTCACAGCCAAAGACCAATTGATCTCTGGCTGTGAGGCTAGAAGATCGATATAATATACTCGATGTTTCTCTTTTAAAGTAGAATTTCATAGCCACTTGTAATTCAGAAATCTTTAATACAAAATGTTTTCTCGCAACGTCACAGGTAATGCAGCTATGATTTACATACTTTATATATGCAGCTCTCTCATTTAACAGGTCAAATCAAAGTACGGTGTGTTACTATCCAGCGGTGTGAGAGCAAAAGAAAGATCTGTCTGCGCCACGTTTGCATCCTTCAGTGTATACCAAAAAGTATTGCGGGTACCGAAAAGCGAGCAACCAATCTCATCCCAGTAACGCTTCGCATTGTCGAGAGAAGCTACAGCAGAGCCAGAGTTCGGTCCAACTGGTGTATTTGTTAGCTTGCGAACGCATTGTTACCATGGCGTAATAATTTTTACCTCGTGGCCAACCCGTCTCTGTAATCCAAACCGGCTTCCCGCTTGATACACTCTCCGTCTGCCCAACAGCTGTGTACAAGTTCTCGCGGGCTTGATCAATCGCATTAGGCTTAGTGGTCTCGAAATACGGGAACGAGTTATGTCCAAGCCAATTGACCGTGTTTGCAACACCACGATTCTCAGGCAGGATCCATGCGGTCCATGTATCAACGTGGCCAATAGGCTTATTCTCGAGAGGTGTACCCTTTATCCAATCTCGCATCCAACCAATGTATCCCTCAATCTCCGAGCCAGTAGCTCCGACACCAGCGTTGTTGGCAACACCCTGCGCGCTGCTGCGGTACAAATCTTCAGATCCAACGCTGATTCCGATGATCTTGTCTGTGAATTCAGTGCCGAGCTCTTTCGCACCACGAATCAACGCGTTCAGCTCATTTTGGTATACGTCACGACCTGCACTAGCCCACAGTCCTACAAGAATAGAAGTTTGGGTGTCGATGGCAGCTCGAAAGGCTTCAATAGGGTCAGCAACAGAGCCACACTGAATGGACGTATAGAGGCGAGCTGTATTGAAGCCTGTAGCTCCAGGAAGGCTTTTCGCATCATTAAAGAAGCGGACGAAATCATTGTATCTGCGGCACGATCCGTCGGCATTTGTCGAGCCATAGTTGAAGCCCTTGCTCTGCGCAATGACGGCTGAGGACAAGGAGAGAAAAACTGCAATTTTCGACCACATAATGGTTAAAAACTAGAGAAAAAGAATAATAGAGACACAGGTCCAACAGACGAGTTCGAATCGTGAAGACAAAGGTTCGAATATAGGCTCAACGAAAAACAATTTGCCCCCAGCGCATCATCATTTTCTGTGGGCTAACCCACATGACGTATTGAGGCTCGTATGTTCCGCGCCAAGGGCTGTTGAGTGTCGATCTGCCGAACGCCGTCAATATTGACAAAAATCATGCTGGCCATTGTGGGGAGCGCTCTTCCAATTTGGGCCGTAAGCAAGCTGTCATTCGATGAGGGGAATATTGTGGTCGTATTCGATGTTGTGATGTTGCGGAGAACCTTGGAAGTTGCTGCGCACATGGCTTAAGGTCTGACTTTCCACGCGAAAGGAGAGCGCAGACTTGTGAAGTCAAAGCGAGCGCTCGCGTTGTCACGTTGGCCGTCAAGACTTCTCTTTGGGTGAATTACTTTTATCACGTTACAATTGGTGAGACTCGCGATGCTTTTGAGGATTGCGTTTTCTCTACATAATTGACATCATTCTCTGTCAGCCAACGCTGGCTGCTATCACGTGTGTGAACACGTGAGCACTCAACTCCTAAATAGTCTCTTATTTCTGTACTTTTTATAATACAATAAGTTCTTCCTTCAATTGTTCCTTCAGAACCTCAAAGAAGAATGTGAGGTGACTTCTAAATCAACTGCACCAGAAACTAATGCGTCAAATACATCAATCGACATACCCTGTGAAGCGCCTTGAGCTTGAAGTCCGTTTGTAGCACTCCTGAATAAACCTGCACTGGTAGAAGAAGTATTAAATTGTCGAAAAGGAGACTGAAAAAGCCGAGCGATTTAATGCTCTGCAAACAGACCTTTTAGCAAGTGTGGCCAAAGCAAAAGCGAAATTAAAGATGCTAGGCATGATTTCAACAGGGCAAGGATGACCAAGAGTTGGCTAAAATATTACTGTACAACAGTACTATTAGCGACAAAGATAACAAGAATGGTTACCATAGTAACGCCATTCATTTTGAACGCGGTCTTGGAAATGCTTCAAAATTTGAAAAATTGCAGTTTTCAATTATTGAGCAAATTGTTAGTATATTCTAGAAACCATTTGACAGGTCAATAAAACCGTCCATGTGTTTGTGAATATGAATCCCATGAAAATGGGCACACCACAAGCAATTACTGTAACGAAAAAATCCCGATTGATATTAGAAAGACAATTGGTGCACCCCTCATTCACAGAAAGTCTCGATAGTTATTTGTAGGCATACAGCCTGAACCTGAGGAACCTCTACTGTATGCCTTCAATTTCAAAAGGTAGTAGTCTCTATCAAGAACAGGTATCCTACTAAAGTATTAATTTATTTGAGGGAATTGATTGATTGACCTTGAAATGCGGAAGAAAAGCATTGAATAGTAATTATTGGTCTTCAACATAGATTGTCTGATTTATAGTTGAAGACATTCGATGCCATTTTAAAGTGCATGATGACAGTATCGTGGTAAGGAAGTGGCTTGCCGGCCGATGAATTCTCAAGAGCTGTGGTTTTCATCACGAAGAAAGCAGCCCATTTTAGTGAGGTTGCATATGAATATAGAAGACTGACAAGAAGAAAAAAGTGAATCCTACAGGAACTGTGCGACTCACCTTAGGCTGCTACCTATGTTGTCATCTTGCAATATCCTAGTACAACATATGAAACACACAGCAATGTGATTGTAAATCTTCAAACAAATCATCTTTAGACATTTAGCAGCGGAGCGGAGCGGAGCGGAATGGATAAACTTCACCTGTAGCTCGGGGAAATAACGGCTTAACCTTGGGTCTCAAGTTCCTATAGATCGCCGAAGTTTATGCGAAAGTTCACAAATCTGATAACGCTGGAATTTGGGAATGAAACACAATACTATGATTAGGAGGCAACGCAGGATTGTGCCTTGAGTTGACCTGGCAACCTTGAATCGCCTCACTCAGACTTAGACCTAAGCTTATACGCGAGCCTCGATTTGAGCTCTTACACAATTCTTAAGTTTCACTTTAACCCGGACCTTGATTCATGATATTGCTCAACTTGTAGGAAGAATTTTTTTCTATCTTAACAAGATTCAAATTATGTGCGCTCTTGACGGTCTTTACGCTTGAGTGCCTCATAGAGCCTCTCTTGTGCATGAATGCGGTGTAAAGTTTGGCCATGAAGTAATATTCAATGATGTTTAACTAAGTTGTCTTCTTATCTTTAATTTTGGTTAAATGTAGTGTCTGTCATTTTTGTCTGATAGCTGCTTAAGTACCTCCTGGTTCCCGATCCGAGCGCCTCTCGGTTACTTCCCCTTGGAGCGACTCCGGGATTGCGGTTCAAGTGCTACTCGGACATTTTACTTCAGCTACTCTACCTTTAGTTAATAGTTGACCTTACCAATATATGCGTCTTTTCTCTCACAATTAAATTCAGGAACACATTCCTTCAGGAACACATCTAAGGAGGTGGGTAACAATAGATACGAATATGGATAAACTTCGGCACATTAATCCTCGGGCCTATATATTGAGAGCTTCCTAAGCAGGCCAAGCTGGGTCGACTAATTTAAATTTCAATAGCAAATCCTGCTGTCCGGAATTGTAATCCAATTATGAAAATTCGCAATTGGCTTTTGTGCGGTGTTCAGCAGAATTGTGCGCATGAAATTTGAAAGATCTATTTATTCTCTGTAGAATTAAGGCTAAATGCCCATTACAGAGCATAAATGAATACTTATTCCAGAGAAATGCTCAAATTAAAGCACGTCATTGGGGGAGCTGTTATCAACTAATTGATCTACAAAGCTACATAAATCGAATATGATTTAGCGATCTATTCTATAGTTGCCGGCCTATCTATTAACACACTTTACGTTGGACCCAATACGTACAATAGTTATGCTGGATACCCCAGCAGTATTGAAACAGTAGTATGGCCAGGGTTGGCTGTTAGAGTGGATGGGGTTGCCCAACTATTGTCAAGGAAAAGGTTAAAACATTGAAATACCCAACCCTTCTGTGACATCTTGGTTAGTATTTCATCCCATAATGCAACTTTTTAACATTTTTACTCTTGGCATCTTTGTCAGCGGCATCACCGCGCTTCTCACTGAAGCCGAATATCCCTTTCGCGCTCCAGGACGTGGAGATCTGCGATCGCCATGTCCAGCATTGAACGCGGCCGCCAACCACGGTCTGCTCCCTCGCTCTGGCCGTGATATCGATCTCGCAACAGTCGGGAGGGCGGTTTTGCTGGGGTACAATATGACGTACGAGACGATGCTGGTGATAGGAATTCCGAGCCTGCAGACTTCAACGACAGGCAATGCGTCAACATTCCACTTGAGCGATTTGAAGCAGCACTGGCCCCAGGCTGTGGAACATGATGCGAGTCTGTCAAGAACGGATGCGTACTTTGGAGGGAAAGGTGACTTTAGTAAGGTGGCTTGGAAGAGAACATTGAAGAGTTGGGGGAATATCGAGATTGTGAATGTACGTAAGAATCGAATATGCATTGTTCAGCGTATGTACAGGATCACTAACGAGTTTTTGGGGTCTTAGATTGCAGCAGCAGCGAGAGAGATCAAGGACCGCTTTGCATACGGTAAAAAGTATAATCCTACATTCAACGGAACGTTTGCTAGGGTGCCCTCATTGCTACAGTATGGACTGATGCTATCGACATTTGGGAACACCGTAACTGGGGATGGCAACTTAACGCTCATTCGATATTGGGTTGAAAAGGAGAGATTACCGCTAGAGCTTGGGTGGCAACCGTCAAAAGTTGAGCTTACATTGCCGAGAAATCAACTTCTTGCTGGGAATATTTCTACGCGGTGGGATTCGCTTGAATGAATACTAAGAGAACAGGGCGAATGAGCTTAAAGACCAAAAACAGCTGCTTGACAAGCTCTAATATACCAGCAACAAGCTGGATTTACTTTGGTGTTGCTAAATATAGACGTGCGGCAGATGTAGGTATAATAGGCCTCGTTGCTCTGCCGTAAATCACGTATTGGTGCTCAGAAAAGAGTAACTGTTATCCTGAACTAGATTGAAACAGCTTTAATTTTTAATTAAGGTATTTCTTTTATAGAGAATGTCTTGATTCTTCCTTGTCAAGAGTATAGCTTTGTATTTTGTAGAGTTATATGGGGAGAGAAGTTCTGGTGGAAAATCCACTTTGGCATTATCTTTAACAATTAAAAATGCACATATTTAGAGGAAAATATGAAATTGGATCTGGATCAAGACTCATGTGGACTTGTCGTAGGCCAAGGGATTTTGTCTGGGGTCATCTTGACTCAGATGCACATTTGGAGAGAAGATGAGTCGAAGATGGTTACCTTGAAGCTATTTCCTTTAGTATGCTTAGCCTAATAATATCTGTTGATCATAAGAATCTAAGACTCCTCCCAATGCTTGAATTGAAATTCACTCTGAGTGAAGGCAAGCAGAACAACCTACTGAACCTTGTTTTTCATCTCGATTTTATTAACTACGTCGTTGGCTTGTAGCAATTATGGAAATTCTTCTCAACAAGCCAGACAAGCCAGCCTGGGGCCTGAGCTTGGCCGGCTTGAGGATAAGCAGGCGTCAGATTAGCTACCTTAAGGCTTAGTACCTAAAAACAGACAGCTTAGCTTAGTAAGCTTGCTACTTAATCAAAATCAGAGTAAGAATCATTGGTAGTAATTAAAGTGCTACCTTATTGCTGATAATAAAATAAAGAAGACATAGCTCAAAGGAATTAAATTTTAACTAGATAGAATATAAAATGCCCCTAAAACATTCTCTCTAAGCATGCCTACTTCTAAAAAAGACATGCTAAAGCTTATCCCTGTTAATTGTATCAATCTTATGAAGTTTTTCTGAATTTATAGCTGAGCATGAGTAGAAATTTCTAATACTTGGTTTAGCTGGCTTAAGGCCTTAAGCCTTATGTCAGCCCAGCCAGCCAAGCCATCTCATCAAGCCGGCTTGTAGTTTAACAAGTCTGACTATGGAATTAATGAGTCTTGAACATTAATGTATGTCACATGTTGTCCTTGTATTCACGCCTTTGTCTGAGGATGGAAGTTTCAATTAGACGGTGTCTCTCAGTATATAAAGTTTTAGTGGGAAGACCCCAAAGCCTTGTTGTTTGGCCACCCGAAGTTGTCCGGACAGTCGATGTATGAAAATTACAAGATCTTGATGACCTTTGGGGTCTGGATTTCTCAAAGAAAGGAGTGTAAGGAGGTCAACTCTAGCCCAAACTCTTCTGCACCTAGTTCTGGCCTGGTATCTGTTAGCATTGAATGACTGTAAAGTTACCTGAAGTATTAGTACTTATATATCTTAATAGAGTTATGCTTTAGTTTTGAATAGTCAGAATGTAATAGTGAAAAAAATCACTAGACTCATTGTTCTAGGGCTCTGTCAGCTTTTCGATGCTGTCTACACACCTCGGCGAAATTCAAAGAAGAATGTAAGTTTTACATACAGATAACATATATTCTAGCTAAACTAGATTTTTAACCGGAAGCCTGAGATTGTATGTAGTATTAGAGAATTTCTGATCAAAATTGCTGGGATGAAAACAGGGGCAACTTGCCGCTATCTTTATAACGTGCGAAGAATCATAGACGTCTAATTTGAGGGATGTTACAACATTCTTTAGTAGAGACTGAATTGAATAACGCAGAGTGGCTATAGGTATTTAATTGCCAAGAAAATGTTAGAAGGCTGAGTTGGTTGAAATCAACAAAGAGCCTGGCATCTGACTGAACTGCTTTAGGGCTACATTTTGATTGAGTGAGATCATCTACCATGTCGCTTAATACTAAAATCCTCGTTTAACTTTGCTAGCCAGGAATCTCGGCCAAGACACGATAGATTACGTACAGAGACACTACAAAACATAACATTACCTAAAACAAGGGGAGAAGCATCTGAAAGACATTACACATACAAAAGGTCAGATATTAGAAGATAAAATAGATAAAGCTTCTTACAGGCTAATTTTAGACGAAAACAGACTCAAACAAGCCGTATGTTTAGAAAGAAAACAGAATCATGGCTTTGCGGCCAGATTGTTCCGTGAAATCGTCTGTGTACTACCCGTCCCGTGTGGTATAACGTATGCAGGAACGCGAAGTTTGCGTGTTTCCGCCTATATCCAGATAAGCTGAAGAACATGCAAGCCGTGCATAGAGGCTACCAAATTTTCATCTTAGGATAAACTAAAAGAGTACTAACTGGAGATGTCCAAACCAACTTCATTATAATCGTTTGGGATCCACACCACTACACATCATTCTCCTTCTTAGGTGGCTTAAACATTAATAATCAATAACCTCCTAATACCACGTAAATTGAATAAACGTCTAGTATGCCCATCAGTCTTTTACCAACATTGGCGACGCTAAGTCGCGCTCTATGATTTTAGTTATTGGCTTTGGTATTTTGTCAAGCTGCTGTCAATCAATACTAACGTTGTGACTATTTTATCTGAAAAACAAAATTAAACCCATGCAAAATTAGTGCTACTGCTTTTTCATGTGTTTCATCTAATAGTAGCTCAGAAAATTCTCCTAAATCAAATTCTATAACAAGTCAGACTAGATAAGCGTCGTCAGTCATCACAAACGGACCGGCCTGAAAAAAGGATTTGACAGGCGAGACTTCAATGTTGAAATTTCACGGAAGTAGCGGTAGCTCCTTCACAGGAAGCGCATCTGAGTGGGTATATAAACGTATGAAAATATCCAAAAAAACACAGTTTAGCTTAAGGCTCGTAATACTACTACAGTAACCCTTAACAATCTCAGCTTTGTAACAAATCCAGAACAAATAAGAGTCTCGGATTCTTAGATAATCACGATACTCCTATTTAAGAACTTTAGAATGGTCCTTAGGTGGGACAAGATTGTCAGGTCCTAATCGCAATAACTCTAAGGGAGATGAAAAATAATAGAATATTAGTTAAGCAGACTTGCAGAGTGACTGAGGCAAGTTTTGAAGATTCCCTAGTCTTAGTTTCAGCAACAGAATCAGAAGCCTTGATGTGACTAAAACCTTTCAGAAAGCTATTTTACTTAGATCTAGTAAATCCTCTATATAAAACCAACAGAAAGCAATTAACATTGTAGCAAATTTTCGATCCATGAATTTGATCAGCTAATATCTCTAATAAACTGAATCGTTCTCAAGTTTTGTGTTCTGTTACGCCAGCCTGCAATATATATACCCTCTAGCCTTAGCAGCAAGAAGATCGGCCTTTTTGTAGCTTCACATGTTGTTAAACCTAGAAAATTCAAATAGGCGTCTTCTCTAGTCAAAGCAAAGAGAACAGCGAAAAAGTTCAAAGAAGTTGAAATTCAATCCGAACGAAGTTTAAAAGCATCAAAGCCGTTAAGATAAATTGTTATTCAAATCCTGCTTCTAAATGCAGGGGCTCCAAACCTTGGATACGATTAAAATTGAAGTGTTACTACTTTTCTGATGCATCTCACGAAGAGGAAATGAATTAGATATCACAATTTAACTTGTTTCTTCTTCCTGCATAATTCGAACGAAAAATAGTTTATTGATACTATTTTATGGAACGTTTAGAATTGTCGTAATAGCTACAATCGCGATCTTTGAACAGGCGAAGTAGATTTTAGAGAATGGCTAGGAATAATTGATAAATCAACAGAGACTTAGCCGCATTCTACAGCTCCAAAGGTTCCTTTGCAAAATCGAGAATGGTGAGACTTCCCTAAAATCTTCAATATAGACTATAGATAAGAATGAACTGACAGATCATGTGCTATAACTAATAACGCTTGACGAGGTCAAATCAAAGCAGTTAGAGTCTTTGAGATCTTACACAGGATTTTCTTTAGATCGAAGGGTAGTAATGTAGGTAAGTCCTTGACAACAAAACTCCTGTGTGATCGCGCAATGACACTGCACTTTAACTTCTAGAGTAAAGGTTCTACTTATGTAAAGCCGACTGTTTATAAGCCAATAAATCCCCTCTAGAGCGCATGCAGCAAACAAATAAAAAAGTTCCGTTTAAGCAGAATAATTAGTTAGATTGCCGCGCAGTACAACTGTTTCTAGCTGAAAAAGCATGGTCTTGTTCTGTCCTGCTATTTCCACACATTTTGTCTTTACTCATGCTTAATGTCTATTGGAAGCTTGAAATTCGTATTTGTGGAATCTAAGATAAGATTCTAAGTATTTTACAGCCACACGGAGAAAACCGATTTAAAACATTGATTGTTATCTGCACTATTTAAGTCTTCTAGACCACCTTGACTGTGAAACTGTTTCAATAAATAACCAAGACATCAAAGAGGCCTACTTTAAGACAAATTGTAAAAACAAGTCAAAAATTTGTATCCCGCCTTAGCAACTTAAATTTTGCTGTTGCAATCATTCTATACTGTATCAAATACGTTTATTACAATTATCAGAAACTAAACAGATTCCTATTTGTCACAAAACAGAGCCCTGCTCACGAACCTCACCTACAAGCCACGCTCATGGGCCTCATCTACGTGGCCTCTCCTTGAAACTTGGCACGCTCTTGGCACTATCAGAGGAGTAACTGATACTCCTCTGCTCTACATATGGAGTATCTATTAGATTCTTCCTAGTCTGACCAATACGCTAAGTAACCACACTTACTGCGGTCTTTCTTAAAAATTTAAAAGGGGCTTTACACACATAAATAGATAGAACAGTGATCTATCCAATAAATCTTCTTAATACTACTTTTGCATCTTCTTTTCTTTCTATACTACCTTAGTAAGGTAGAATGCGTAATTGCAGAACTCACTTCAAATATGTAGCAACCAGGCATACATGGTATATTGGCTAGAATAGTAGTGCCTCGACAAATGTTTTTCAAACTTGTTGTCTTACATTTTCAGCCGGGCGAACGAGAAAGTCCATGAAATATTAAACTGCAGAAATGCTCATTTACAATTCAAACTGACCCGTAAAACTATACCATGAGAGGTTCGGTAGCACAAGTAATAGCAGTTAGCTGCAGTGGAAAATCTGATTTGAAAGTAGTCATTGACCTTATGATGAACTCTTAACTCAATTTCAACACGACTTACAGCTACAGCCAGCCGAAAGCTTCTTTACGAATCTGAAACCTCAAAGTGTGAATTTAACCACTGAACTATTCATAAATATCTTTAGATTAAGTCTTGAGCATCGCATTTGCCAATAAATGTTCTTGGGCCAAGCAAGGAAGATGCGTTGCGACTGAGTATGATGATCGCCCATTTGGCTTTTGCAAGAGCGAACATTTTTTGATTATAGTCGACTGAAAGGATTCAGTGTAACAGTTTTAACCATCGTGACATATAATAAAGAGACTATAAGCCTTATCTACAATTATTTGCTTCACCACTAAACGTGCATGGCTCTTCGACCTGATCAGGAGTCCACCCTACGCATTCGGGACGGCCAGGAGTTCCATATGACTCGCACTTGCCAGCACTGAAGTTTAGTGTACAGGTCTGTGCATTTGCATCTTCAACCTGACAAAGAGAGAATCTGTATAGCTATATTAGCAAATTGAAAAGCAGGAATAGCTCAATCATGACCTACGTGTGCGGATTTGAATTATTCACGTAACAGTCAGTCCCTGGGTTCTTGATGGTGCATTCCCCATTTAGGAAAAAATACACTAATTGACCACGTTGAGTGACTCGCGACTTAGAGTGTTAGCAAAAGCACCAATCTCTAGTTTATATAGAAACTTACAACGAGTGTATCTTTGTCTCTGGGAGTGCGGCCATTTAGACACGAGGAGGGAAATTCCTCCTTCGTAGTAATATTGTAGTTGCCATCAATGAGAGCATTCAAATCAACCTGTGTTTCTCTTACACTTAGCCTAGTGCCATCAGGGCACCTGAAGGGTACTTGAGTACGCCAGGTTGATGTACTACAACCTCCAGCATTGTTACAAAGATTTTGATCCCATGCTGCGACAAGGACGGGGATAGAAATAGCGATGAAAGCAAGAGAATGCATAATGGGTTAAAAGTTTGGACAGAAATTCTGAGGGACGTAGCGTAGGGGATGGGATTCGTGACTGAATTACGAGACGAGAGTCAGCCTTATATTTCAACGGCCAAATTCTGCAATACGCCGCAGCGAGGCCAGAAATTGCCAAGTCTACCTATTAGCCAAGTTACTTGTCCACCAATCTACATAACACAAAATTATTAATTAATAATATTTCTTTTTCCAAGCATTGCTAATTTCTCCAATGAACGTACCTGAGAGCAGATACCCTTGTCTAACCTTTGATCTAAGTTGGTACACGAGAGAAATGAGAGGGGCAGGTTTGTAGCTTGGACGCCAGGTTTCAATTAGTCAAAGAATAGTCTACTGAGGTTTCTATTTACGCATATCTATGATTTGAGTCAGGAACGTGACACATATTTGTCCCACTGTATTTCTAACCATGTGAACACATGTCATCAAGTAAGATGAATTTAGCAAAGGAAACCTTGGTAACATCCTGTCTTGGCGTGCTAGAATTAACAAAGAAGTCAAAAATTAATAGGCCTTTTTTAATAATAATATTAACATTTTGATATAGCGATTATTTTAATTTGTGTAGTTGCTAAGATTTTTTTTATGTTCAATATAAGACGCTTTTTATTAAAAGTTTTATTCACCTTTAATGCGTTAAATATTAAAATTATTAAGAACTTTCAAGAATTACATCAAACAAATGGGGTCAGTTAATACTTCTGTATTATTTACCTGTTTGAGTATCCTGCTTATATACAGTCTTATTTTTGGACAAACATAATTAGAGAACAAGTTCTACCTTTGTGTATTTATTTATAAATTGTTAACAAGAATAGACTATTTATTTTTGCTAAAGCTAGGAACTAAAAAAATTAAAACTATAATGCTAGTATATAAATATACTACGCAAGGAAATATTTAAAGAACAACTTTTCTTTTAAAGGGAAGCAAACATTAAATATTAAATTTAATCACCACGCATGTGCATACGAAAGGTAAATAATAATTAAGAAAGAAATATTCATTTAATGATATAAACTATTAACAAGAACAATTTAATTCTAAGAAAGGAGCTCTAAGTTATTATGAAGAACTAAAATATTCTTCTTTGCTGATTAAGCGATTCTCCTAATAGACTGCTATATAGGCTGTCGATTTAATTTCAAAACTAGTGTAAGATACAAATCAAGTGCATCATTCTAAGTTATGTGTTAAGTAGAAATTTATGCGTAAGAGCAAAATCTACTGCTACTCATGTTGGCTGTAACGTTGCTTAGATCGCATTGGTTAATGACATGATACGTTGTGATCTGGGTGAAGGGGAGATGTGCAACTGTAAGGCGTGTTAGTTGCATGTAGAATCTGCTATCTGAAGAAATTTTCATACGGCATAGCGGTATTGTGTATAGATTATCTACTAAAGTCTAGAAATTACAATTGGGCGGTCTTAAGTTGTTATTTGACGTAGTAAGTGCGCAATTAAATCTCCAGAAGATCAGGATGTTGCCTCTTAAAGTATGAAAGAAACCATTACAACAAAATATTACGCTGTCATGATGAAGTCAACGCAGTTTTCGTACGTTTGTTGCGCGTTGGTACCAAACCAGAACCACTGCATCGTGCACTCTCCTGGCTGTGTACATTGTCCAGGAGCCAGATTCTGCGGCATTGTTACACTAAATTGCGTGTTGTTGAGCGGTAACTGAGCTAGATTCTCATCCGCGTATGAGTCGAAGACTAAAAGTGTCTTGAGCATGGTGTTTGTCGCGGCGTTGATTATAGAGACGTTGCATGGCCCCTCATGAGGAATAGGCAGAACAGCAGCGAAGTTGACTTTTTGTCCAGGCGTGTACTGTTGTATGTTATTTTGGTTGTCAGCGAATTGCGCGCCTTTGCACAACCCGATATTGCATTTAGGTGAACCGTTGCTGGGTATATTCTCAAGTGGACCAGTACCGTCGGCATTGATGGCTGCGACGGCTGCTTGACCGCAGATTTTTGCCATGGCTGGGCCAGGAAGACGTGCGGGTGGGCTTGTGATGTTGCCATGGGCGAGGATTGTTATAGCAAACAAGCCAATACTGAATATAGTAGAGATGGACATCTTATGAAAAGTTATGATTAAATTTGTGAAAAACTTAATCTTAGGAAGAATTTCTTGATCAGAAAAGATGACACAATTAACCGGTGACCAGCACGAGGTAAAATTAGTTTGGATTGGCAGTAAATGGCTTGCGGGAAAATGAGCGAGAATATAACAACATCGAGTTCGTTGATCTTTTCGCGACCACAGTTCTGGATGGAAGTTTACCCGAGTCTAAGCGGCGTCCGTTGCAATCTGCGTTTGTAAGAGGTGTCATGAAACATGAGAGTTCGTCTCCATGGTCTCTGCTCTGCGATAAATGCTGCAGCTCATAAGATCGGCGAAAATTGAAAATGGGAAAGCCGCACTCTTGCTTTGACTCGTCGCAGGTTAAAGGCTTATCGATATGCTTTTTAACTTCTTGAACAGTTCTACAGTGAAGACTGTGAACTCAGTCTGGATTTGGGAAGTCGATTGAGTGGTTTTGCGGATGCTAATACGTAGTTGGATCATCGCTAATAAGCTTTTTTCGGAAACGGGTGGCTCTGGCCCTGTCGACTTCGTGAGTGTTTATCGTGCTTTTGCTGTCTCATTGACGTTTGGACGAAACTTGGCACAAGACCAGAAAGAAATTACATACCTACCTAGGTATCGAGTCCGTGCGCGTAACGCCTGTTTCCAATGACACCTGGAAGCAAAAATCTAAAATAAAACTGATAAAAAGTTAACTTTACACCTAGAGTAGATATAAATGAGAAGTAAATCTCTAATAAGGCTACTGTATTTTTATAATAAATCTATTCTTTTGTTACCTACATGCTTTAAGAATTTTATGATAATTCTGAAGTACAATCTTTTTTGTTAGACTTATAGTTTAGGATTAGTTTTAGACGTGCTTTTACACTTCTAGGAGTCAGAATCTACTTCTATTTAAATATGTTCAATTCTTAATCTCTAGTTACACGTTGTTAATGCGACTGTATGGGAGGAAAAGAGTGATCTTCTAAAACTAAATGAGATAGATCAGAAGCCAACTTATGTGTGTTGAGATTACAATAGGCCTGATCTACTATTAGGTATATGTTCTTTGGCCTGTTCAACCAACTACATAATTAGATCACGTGTTCAAATCACATAACCTAATCTGGAACCCTTTGTACGTGCTCTAGATAGTTCTATTCTATTGCTAAAGGAGACAATTACAAGCTATTAAATTTTTTAAAAACTGTAGGAAACAGAAAAAAAGGAAAGTAAGATAAAGTATTTGTTAGAAATGAGAACTTATTAATTAATTAGGTTCGTGTTGGAAACAATTTTAACAAAACAATCTTAACAGTTTCGCAAAATATCTATACAATGCAGAAATAAAAAAGACACTAGAAATTAGAACTGGTTTTAATTTTACTAAGAACTTGACTTGTAAGAACTGCCTTTTCTATTTTTAACAAAAACTCACTTATAAGATATGTAAGGGAACAATCAGGAAGAGCTTGTTGTATTATTAGGAGTGTAGGATTCGGAGACTATATTTGAACTGAGTGTTCACGTGTTTGCACAAGTTCTCACACACATGCAGGCTGACAATATATAATCTACAACAGGCTTATTTTTCAGCTCACTGTAATCACCTCATTGTGGATATTTTTTGACATTGCAAGTAATTCTCAGCATATGAGTTCTATGGTAAGACAACTATCAAAAAGGAATTAATTCCCCTCAACACTCTCCATCCATAATATCAAAAGTAGATTAACTTTTTTCACTTCATTACCTTAACGCTGAATCCCTCGAGACCCCCTTTTGCCATGTATGCTTCCATTCTTTCTTGATAGTCAACAGGACCTGTACCCCAGAACGAGTTCCTGATACCATGGGACTTTTCGTTCTCTGATATTTTTGGGTTTTGAAACGCGGCGCCCTCACCATTGAAGTAGCCTGGGGTGCATTGGTTTACCGCACTAAACCATGCCGCCCTCTTCGCCACCTCCTGACACCAGAGCTCCTCAGCCTCTTCTAAAACTTCGAGAACTATCTTTTGGCCGTCTTTAGCCTGGTCGTGTGCGTGCTTTAGAATGTACGCCAGCAGTCTCGCATGGACGTCATACATAGATGTTACGTTGTACGAGCCTGCACTACCACGGCCAAGCCAACCGAAGAAATTAGGAAAGCCAGCTAATGCTACACCGAATAGTGTTCCAGATTTAGTATCTTTCCACCACTCACTGAGGGACAAACCATTGCGGCCCGTGATCGTTGCATCAAGTTTCCCAGCGGGATCACCCCAGCCGCCGCTTGAAAAACCTGTTGCAAGGACAAGCGCGTCAATTTCATAATCTTTTCCATCGAAAACAATACCGTTCTCAGAGAAAGCATCAAGGCCCCTGCCCTTAGTGTCAATGAGCGTGACATTAGGTTTGTTAAATGCTTCAAGATAGTCGTCGTGAAAAGTAGGTCGCTTGCACCAACTGCCGTACCATGGCTTCAACTTCTCGGCAGTGTCCTTGTCTTTAACTACCTCTTCAATACGCTTGCGTAAGAGTTCCGTGCGCGGAAAGTCAATGCCATGTAGATAGTTGACATGCTCCTCGATCTTGTCGGGGTCGATGATTTTCCTACTCGATCCGATGAAACCGGCGACAGCTGGAGTGTGCGACCACCCGTCGTTAACCAAGTTGGGTTCATGCTCATTAGGATGGTTGCTTAGATGCGCGTTCAGATTTACTCTTCGCTTGTTTTGCCACCCTTCCTCGCTTGAAATGACTTTCCAGTTTTCCTGATCAGTCAAGGCTTGATTGCGCCAGCCGCAGTATGACGGAGTTCTCTGAATCACATACAAATGTTCGGCCCACTTGGCCAATTCAGGAATAATTTGGATAGCAGTAGCACCCGTCCCAATTATTGCAATACGCTTTCCCTTAAGCTTAACCAGATCTTGTTTTTCTTGGTTTCCGCCCGTGTAGTCGTAGTCCCAACGAGCGGAATGAAACACGTGTTTCTTCTCAAGAAATTCCTCCCAGCCAGGAAGCTTAGGAATCTTGGGAATGTTGAGGGGCCCACCAGCGGTAAAGACAAAGTCGGCATATACAGTTATAGCTTCAGGAGTTGAAGACTCTCCTGATGTACGAGTCATTTTCACAACCCACTGCCTCTTATCTGCATTCCAAGTCTTGGATTCAACCTTAGTACAGAACTGGCCTTGTAGGCCGAAGTGCTTTGCGCTGCGCTCAATTTGCTCTCGAATCTCCTGACCATACGAGAACTTGTGTTTAGGAACATAACCAGTTTCCTCAAGAAGGGGGAGGTAGCAGTACCCTTCTATGTCACACATAATGCCAGGGTAACGATTCCAGTACCTATTGTGTTGATTAGCGTTTAACTAAATTCACTTCAAGAAGTGGTGCCATACCATGTGCCGCCGAAGCCACCAGCGACATCGACGATAACAATATCTTTACTGCTAAACCCAGCTTCAACCAAGCGGGCAGCGAAAAGGACACCATTAAGGCCACCACCACCACTGACCAAGAACTTGATGTTGCTACCATTTTTAAGAGGAGGATTCTTGATTCGAGGATCATTGTAGTCAACCCATGGATCTTTACCAAGACCTTGTATGTTCTTCTCTCGAACATCGACATACTGATCATTACCATCTTTTCTAAGGCGTCTGTTACGTTCTTTCTCGTATCGCTCCAACAGCGCATATTCGGCCTCCGAAAAAACTTGTGGTTGAGCCATTCGATTGGTGCTGGAGAGAAACAGTTGATTTTATTAGAAAAAGGGAGTGCTGTGTTCAAGGTTTTCGTTTGTTATCATGAATTAGTTGCATCTAGTGTCTGTTAAATACAATTTTAATGAAACTATGCACTTCTCTACAGCTGCATTAAGAAACATCAAGCACGTAATACTATGTCATTTCAAGCATCCAAATTTAAATTGAAGTAGTACTCGGCTTCGGTATTTTCAATGCCCCATAAGTATTTCCAAGATCTGCACAAGGGCCGCAACGGAAGTTATAGGTTCCGTAGAACCGAGCATCAGGAATAGCAATTTTTCGCAAAATGGAGAAAATGCTGCAGATTACTTAACTGTAAAAGGTAAACAAATTCGAAGCTATTTTATTTTAAACAATGCTTTCTCAAATTACTTCATAAGACGATTCGTGTTAGTTAATTGCAACAAACACGTCACATCTTGTTTGTGCACTTTTGTTGATAAGAAAGGAGCTGAAACAGTAAGACCTAAGTAATCTATTTTGTGGATTACTGCTCACTCCTATCTAGCAAAATCGAGCAGCGAAATACATTTGTTGGGAATTGTCACCCTAACGTATGTTGCAGAGCCTAGTAAGCTTGTACACAGAGGATATGTACTGTTCTATACAGTACTTTATCAGACAATAGACTATAGTACCATTATAACTTGCATAGAACAGTGCGAGAGAGTTAGGTCCTTATAGAATACGTCAGAAAAATATATCAGAGACTCTATCTCTTCTCTGAGCTACATGGCATATAACTTAATAGTTGCATCATCTGCAGCCGTGAAAGGTAGCACAGATTAACTAACATGGAGTTACTTCATAAGAACTGGCTGTTCTTTTCCCGGCCTGTCTTCCTAGCGCATAAAAACATGAGTATGAAAAAGAAGAAATAGCCAAAACGGTTGTAACACCTACATAAAAGACAATTTTCAATTAGAAAAATAAATAATAATCTAATTGTAACATTCATAACGTCACATCTCCTTACTACCCCTGAGCTAACTGACACCTATCCAAAAGCCACCTGTTTTGTATCTAAATGAGATGGTAATCCTAGAAAGGGGTATGTAAGATTGCAGGTTGTAAAGCTTTGTAAGAGTAGTTTTCTGTATCCTTTTAAAGAAGACCTATAGGTGTAGAGAAAAACATCTTTAGTATACTCTCTAAACCCAGCACACCTATATGCCTAGTAGTGGAAATCTCAAACCCTAATCAGATCCCTCTCTTATTACCTGCGTTGTAACACTAATCTTAAAATTTTTCTTAAAAAAACGTGTTGTGTTCCTGTGTCTGTGCAATCAACGCCCTAGAACACTAAACCTAACCTAAACTCTAACGCGTAACAACTCTACTAATATTAGTCTAATTAAGGCTTCACTTAAAAAAATACAGCTGCTTTATAACAGATGAACTTATTTTTATTTATTTACTTTTTAAAAAAATATAATATCAATTAATTAAGACTACTTTCAAGGCACAAAGCTACTAAAATATATTTTGCAGCTAATTTAGATACATCTTTAATCTCTACTCTTAAAAAGATCAAGAGCTTAAAAAATATATAGAAAAGCTTAAAAGTTAAAGCCTACTACTACTATAAGAGATAATTTAAAAGTTTGCCTTATGTAAAGCTTAAGAGACGGTAAATAGTAGCTAGCTTTAATAATTTATTTTCTAGAATTATCACTATCGTATACTGTAATAAATAATTAGTACAGATAATTAGAAATAATAAGCTAACTTAGAAACTAGATTTTAATTATTTATTTTATTACTAAGTAAGAAAATTAATAGATATATTAAGAAGCCTTGTAATATATATAATATAGATAAGAGAAGCTTTCTCTTTAGTATTATTAGCTAACTAAAATAAGTGTTAAGCAGGGGAATATAGGAGAAAAAGAGGTTATAGGAGCTATCTAGGATAACTTACATAAGTAGATGACTTATCCAGTATGTATATGTGCAGACAACAGGGGGCTAGCAATAGCCTACAAACAACGTGCAACAGGGGCCTAGCAATAGGCCTCTGCAACGCGCAACAGGGGGCTACCAACAGGCCACGACAACGTGCAACAGGGGCCTAGCAATAGGCCTCTGCAACGCGCAACAGGGGGCTAGCAATAGCCTACAACAACGAGCAACAGAGGCCTAGCAACAGGCCTCTACAACACACAAAAACAACAAATAGCAACAGCCTAGATAGCTGCCTGCTGCAGGAGACTTGACCTAAAGGCCTACTACAACGAAATAGACCTGCTTTAGAATGACCTATTGTTAGCAAGCCACGTAGTAAGAGCACTACTACTGTTTTACTAGGCTTCTAGGGCTCTAGAATAAGAGAGCTTAGCCTAGGAGGAAAAACAGCGCCTTATAGACTAACGTCTGCATAGGCATTATTGTATTTAGTCTAGCTAGTTAGATAGATTAATGCAATATAAATGAAGAAAAAAAAACAATATTTGCAGAGAGATTAAAGCTGCTGCTAATCCTTCTATTAAAGTCTAGAAATAAGAGCATCTGATTAAGCTTAGTTAAAATTATTAAGGCTAGAAAATATTAGATATGTATTTGTAATGGTCAGGCGCCTTGCTCTTGCTATTGATACTACGCAATAACCGCCATTGTGCCAAAAGATAAGCACAAGAACACTTAAGAACGTATTCTCTGTGTAGTAAAATATATATAGTGACTAAACGTTACAATATTAGCTTTTAACTTTTAGGTTAGACTAATAATAATATAAGCCTTGTCTATCTTAATTAAGTTTTTAATTGCGACACTAATGCAAAGGCAGAGAGTTCTTATAGGTAACTTATTCTTAATAGCTATAGATTTTAGATTTCTATAGATTGTATAGATTACTATTATAAGAGAAGGATCCCTACTGCTATTTTTTCTCTTTATTTAACTTACACACTCAAGCTACTAAATATAGCTCTATTTAAGCCTCTCTTAATAGCTCACTTAAAGAAGCACTTAATTTACATTCATAATAGCAAAAAGTTTCTCTTATTTAAAAAAAATAACTTCTTTCCTTTTCTCTAGAGAGCCTAGAATTGCTATTTTAAGAAATAGAAAAAATAAAAGCTGTTAAAAGAAACAAGTTATTTTCTTATTTAAACTAGGCAAGATACTTAATAGATTTACTTAAAACAAGTAGGGGTTACTAATTACTTTTAACATATTAAGTCTGATTAGAGAAATTCAGAAAAGCTTTTCTCTTAAGTAGTATATAATAAAAATAAAGAAATAGAGAGGAAGCTTAGTTATGCATTTCAATACTTTTAGGCTTAAAATAAGCATCTTAAGCTTAAAAACTAATATCTTAAGAAATTACTTATTATTAAGAAAAAGCACTTGTAGCCTAGAAAAGCTTGTAATATGTAATAAGATTAAAAGTACTATAGTTGTGCTGCATTTTAGATATTAAAAAAATATTAGAGAAGTACATATCTTTTAAGCAGTAAAAGAGAATAAAACAAAAGTGCTTTAACTCTAAAAAGCTTTTAAGCTTTATCTTAAAAAGATAGATAAGAAAGGTATATGGTAAGACAGGTAGCAAAAGTAGTTTTAGAGAAAGAGAAAGTAAAGTAGGTAGCTAAATAAGAGTGTAGGAGATAGAAGAATTACACTAGGAATGCTCTTTAATTATCTTAAAAGAGTAAGAGGAAAGCTTTAAGGCCTCTTTACCAAGATGCTTACAGTAGGAAATAAGTGGTAGAGATATTAAGTAGTAGTAAGTCTTATAAAGCTGTTACTGCACTTCTACTACTATAGTTATAAAAAGGCTATTGTAGATTTTAGTAGCAATCACCCTATTAAGAAAGCTATAAGCAGAGAAAAACAACAACAAAAAAACACAAAAAACACAAAAAACACACAAAACACAGAAAAACAAACTTAACTTAGCAGACTAGCTAGAAGAACAGAGAAACACTCTAATATAGAAGAAATATCTATTTTACTAGCAAAGCTGTGGAGCAAGCCTGCAGACTCTTATGCTACTGTCTATATTCCTAGAGAAAACAAAGAGGAGACTGCAAAAGCTTATTAAAACTAGTTACTACAAAAACAAAAAAAACAAAAACAAAAAAATCAGACAATCCTAGCTGCTGCTGCTACTGCTAGAAATAGCAATAGCAATAGCGACAGTACTACTACTACTACTACTACTACTACTACTACTACTACTACTACTACTACTGCTACTACTACTACTACTACTACTATTATTAGGCTAGCCTAACCTATCTTGCTATACACAGATAGGTCAAAACAGGGAGAAGAGACTGCAGCAGGCTACAGTTAAAATGACCTGCTAAGTCTAAATTACCTGCAGGCAAAAAGCTACAACCTAAGATAAGGCCTAGAAATAAAAGATGCTAAGCTATATGCTATTTTTAGAGCGTTAAGTAATTTAGTACTGCAGAAGCTTTTTGCAGGAATAATCTTTATTTGTAGATAGCTAAGTAGCCTTAAAAAGACTGTATAGCACTATATTAAAAGGAAGATAAAAAATTAGCTACTTTATTACTAGGCTTTGTAAGACACTAGTATAACAAGGAAATAGAGTAGATTTTAAGTAGATTCTAGGCTACTAAAAAATTAAAAGATATAATTATACTAATAGGCTAGCTAAGGCAGGTTTAAAGCACATAAAAACAAGGGAAGTTACTACTACTTTAAGCTATCTAAATAGAAAGCTAAAAGAAAAATTTACCTTAAAGTAATAAATAATCTAGCTATAAGATTTAAAAAAAGAGATAAGTAAAAGCTATAATAGTAATACTAAAAAGAAACCTCTATTCTTTCTTAAAGCAAAGCTTTTATTATTTCTTAAGAAGATAATAGCAGCTTACTATTAGATTAAGCTAAAAAAAAATGCTTCTTTTTACTATTTTCTAAAGTAACAAGTAAATATATAAAAAGAGCATATTTTAGTAGTTTTAATATATTAGAAACACCTAAGCACCTGCTTTTATATTATAAACACTACAATCTAGAAAAAAATAAATGCAGAAAGAGATAGATAGGCTAACATTAGCTGCTATCTGTAATACTAAAGCAGAGCAGAAAGTACTGCTTAAGTTTTTACAAAAAATAGACATTGCAACAGCAAGGTAGCTGCTAGCTGCAGGAGCTCTAGACTAGAAGAGATTATAATAGGCAATAGGGGCCTTGCAACAGGCTCCTGCAACGCGCAACAGGGGGCTACTAATAGGCCACGACAACGTGCAACAGGGGCTTAGCAACAGGCCTCTGCAACGCATAAAAACAAGAAAAAGCAACAGCCTAGATAGCTGCCTGTTACAGGAGCCTTAACCTAAAGGCCTACTATAATAATAAAGAACTAATTAGAATACTCTATTTTAGTAAGCTAAATAGTAAGAGCACCACTGCTATTTTAATAGGCTTCTAGGGCTCTTAAAAAGAGAGCTTAGCCTAGAAGGAGAAATTTGCCTTATATACTAATTCCTGCTTAAGCATTATTATATTAAGCTTAACTAGTTAGATAGATTAAAGTAATTTAACAAAAGAAAAAAAAGAGCAAATCTTTTAGTTAATCTTAAAGAAAGGATACAAAAATGCAGTTTTAAGATGCACAAGCATGTAATGTAAGTTAGTCTAGATCGCTATAAACCTTCTAGGCTTCTGTGTAACTTTACTTGCAAAAATAAAAAATCTAATCTGATAAGCCTAGATTAGTTCTAGGGCCTAACAGTTCGCATGGGTCTTTAAAAATATACATGTAAACATCTTCTTTTTCCCTCTAACGCGCAAAAAATACTTAAATAAGATATAAGTTAAAAACTAGGAAGCAAAATAATTAAAAATTTATAAAAGTAAAAGTCACAAGATTAGAAGTAAAATGCAAGTCCAGTTTCTAAAAAAATAATTAGAACTCAACTATTTCCTACGCAGATATTAATTGCTAACTCATAAAAAATTCTTTAACTACTATTGATATTTACTTTAGGTTTACGTATAAAAGCTTGTCAATAATATCTAGGACTTCTCTTGCTCTAATAGAACATACCCTAGGCTACGGTACAGAAGGACGCAGTCTGTAACGACTAAGTACGTGAACAATCAACGTGGCTTATCTTGCTTAAAGTATCTAGTCCGCACAGTCTAGTCCTAGAACTACACATATTATACTACACAGAGAATACTTACTTAGATATTCTTGTGCATACTTTTGTGTAAAACTAAAATTCAGGCGTAATATCAATGACAGGAGCATAGATTTAAATATTAAATCAGCAGTGTGGATTAATAAAGTAGTGTTTTGTATCTTTTTGTACAAGACCTAAAGGTGTGGTTAATAGCATCATTAGTATACCATCTTGTCCCAGCACTCATATATACCTTGAAGATAACATAAGACTTATTTCAGGTTATCCTCTGCTTATCTGCCATGTTACATCATTTTAGTTTAAAGCTACAAAAATTGAATTGACTTCTAAGATTCAAGCTAATGTACAAAATTCTACACTTTAAAGTGAAAAAGTATGAAACAAAATATAGTTATATATGACGTTAGCAACAAGATAGACATTGAAGTCATATACATCTTAGTGGATACTTAAAACAATCAATTTGCTTGCATCTATCGTGGCAGTGTAACTATGTCGTACGCCAAAATTATTTAAAATTTAGCAAGAGACGTTGAGATATAGACTTCTAGGACCTGAGCGCTTTGGCAATGATGCACATCGCACGCTGTCACTGTATTGTTTAGCAGTATCAACCGCTAATCTTTTCAAAACTACATTTAGCTATGTTAGACTAATTGTAACATAGTCCTTTAAGTCTCTTACTTCACAGTCATGTTACATGGTTAAAAAGCTTACTTTTTATTGAACACCAAAGGGAAAGCACGCTTTTTTGACGACAGGCAAGATCAATATCAAAGCAGGCGGTCCATAATTGACAAGACATTGAGCACTATCTGGAACCGCTATATTCAACGCGTCTAAACGCTTGGAAATCAAGCGCATAGCTTTACCTACACTCAACACCGTCTCATGGATTGACCCTCATTCCTACCCCGGCCATCAAGCGTTGCACCCAATTTTATTTCAGGCCGCTTACCCGAATATTTGGCCAATCGCATGTTATCCAGCTGATTCAGGAGAACAGTTTAGTGCATGAACGTGACCACCGCTATGAATGCGCCCTTTCTTAGTCCTTCTGTAAGCTCTAGATCACTCTTTCATACCTCTTTCTTTAGAGAACTACTGAAGCGTGCACTGCCCTATTGACGCAATTCTTTCACAGGGAAGGACACCCGACTGACTGATGCTTATCTTGGTTTAATTTAGCACACGATTTTCTAAGAGATATCTAGAGAAGTCACTTGCAACTCACTCGACAATTGAGCTTATGCGTCTGACAAGGCCGACGACTAGAAGCATTGCCTGCGCATTTAACCGCATCGAATCATTCGGACCGACAGGGAAAAGCGGCAACAAGACTGCGCTGATCGAGATAAGTGTTGAGCATTTAGAGTTAAAATGAAGTTTAGGGCGCGGTGTCAGAGGTGTAGATTATTGAAAATTTCTATTCTGTGCCCTTTTAAGATTACGATCTAGCAACTGCTACTATCAGTGACAGAGCACGGTTATGAGTCTAGTCAATCCTGATATATTGTTTCGTTATTATGGTACCAGGCGTAAGTATTGTCGATGTGGGTGTTACAGGGGTCAAAAAATAGAATTACAGCCATACTCCTTTTGAAGTGAAACGTTGTTTGTAAGAAATTAGCTTTACTAATTGCGACCTATAACGTGTATAAGTAACAAGGTAATAAATGACTTGACAAATTGATTTGGTATATGTTTAGATTAAATTGCAACTATTAGCGTTTGACACTTATGCTTGGTACCATAGTACAAGGTAAGAACACACAAGTAGATATTTAATGACAGTGTAAGATATATTTAAAGATTTCTATTGGTTCAGTGGAGATTTGATGAGCATCTATGAAATTAAGCGATTACGTCGTATTTCTCGCTCGCTCAGGTACCTCCCTTGTACACTATCGCACGGATCATCATGATCATCGGTACTCGGCACTGCAAGCTGCACAGCCACTATGCATAGAATTGGGGAGTGAAGAGAGAGAAGTAAACTTATAAGAGTCGCTCATGTCCAACGAGTAAATCCGACTAATTCACTCTACTTTTTTCTCATCACGTCTTGCCTGGCCTGAATATCAGAAAACTACCATCACAACAACAATGGTGCCTAAGCTGCTCACGTATCTCACCCTTACTGCAGCGATTGTCTCTACCAGCTTCAGCGTAAATATCCCTCAAGCAAACTGTACCGCGATACCAGCGAAATGGCAGGAATCTGTTGAGCAGACATGGGATTTCTCTTTAAAGAGAGGACATGCCCAGACTCCTAACACTACCCTTGATGATTATCAAAATTGGGCTCTGGATCAGATAATGGACGGAAACGGGTAAGTGAACTGATACTGACCAAGCCTTCGCTAGAAATGAGCTGTTTTTCTAATAATCTCAGTACCATCAACGTCTGCATGCGCTGGGGTGGTAATAAAACTCTAACGGAGACAACGCGCCATCAGATTGAAGCAGTGTACAGGAAGCAATACGAGCAGTGGTTTGAATGGCTGCCTGGCTGGGATAACTATCCCTTTGAAAAACTCAACTTTAACGTTATAGGCTGGGCAGTCTCAGATCACAGTTTGATTGAGGGCTCAGTCGACAGCTTTGAAGTGTACACCGACCTCAGAGACGAGAATGGCTATCCAACCTGCGACCCTGGTTGCTCTCGCGATCTGCATCAAGATGGAGATTTTAGCGCATGTTACGGTGGTATTGACCAGCGCTACCATCAATTCTTGTTTCTCGATCCCTCATGGGGTGAACATGACATGGGCGCTGCTTCTGGCCTAGGTGTCTTCATCAGCTTGTTTGGGTGGGAAACTGTAGGCTCCCAGTTAGGTGATTGGCCTGTTCTAGTCCATGAACTGGTAGGTAGTTGCTTAATGAATTATTAGCCCAAATAGCTAGAAGACCAGCTTACATAAATATTCTAGGGGCACACTTTCGGATTTCCTGACTACATTACGGATGGTTTTAGCAACCATACAATTTGCGATATCCTATGGCTCCCGCCAGATGCGCCTCAGCAATTTGTAATGAAGCCTGGGGATGGTGGAGCTAGTGTTCCTAAGGTTACTGAGTTTGAGGGCTGGATGCTACGCTATTGGTGGTCCAGGTTCTCGCGTATGCGCGGCTGGCAGCACGATTCTACGGCGTTTCCGTCGGCGTCTAGTTGTGAGTGGATACAGGAAACGTAACTTGTTATATAAGCCCATCGATGTCAAGACTTATAGTGGCTCTAGAGTAAAGTCTATTTAAGAGTTATAAATGTAGTTAGCACTAACTACGGTTCTTGCTCTGTAGTGTAATAGCTATGTCCTTGTAGATTATAAGTTTTTTGTAAGCTTTACAAAATATACTTAGCATATAGTGCAGTGCGATTTCTGCAAGCAATAGTTTATTAATTTAATATTAGGACACGATACTATTCCACTGTGTCATGAAATCTAGATAGGTACTACGATCTGTTATTTAATAGATTTTGAATGAAAGAGTTTAACTACTTCAGTTAATCAATTTCCTAACAATATCTACCTTTTTTAAGCTGCAAGTCTTTTTGCAATTCAGAAGTAGAAAGATCCCTTGTTCTACACCCTCTGGTAGCAAATATTGCTAACTTTAGCAAACGTCACTATAACGACTCAGGTAAGAAGAGAGTAATCTGAATAGGGTCTGAAATGTCTACTACGGAGCATATAAGAGTGCTAAGACTAGAGGGTATACTGAAGATACTATTTTCTACACCTATAGGTCTTGTACAAAAGGATACAGAGAAACTACTTCTATAAAGGTCTATAGCATGCACCCTTCTTTACCTCCTTTTAGAGATTACTATATAGGCTAGGTACATAGTAGGTAGCTTTAAGATAGGTGTTATTTAACTTAGAGGTAAGCTAGGATGTGACGCTGTGAACGTTTCAGTCACGATTAATTATAAGTACATTAAGAAAGTCCTTATACTAATAACTAGTAATATAAAAGAGTAAACACACAATCTTACAAAGTACAGACAATTAGATTTAATTTGGAAATGATCCTACTCTATTATCTTATGCAACCTAAAAGCTCTAAGATCTTTTTTCTTATAAATGCTATGAAAATCTTTTAACATCTAGAAGATGAAATGTGTAACGACTAAACACTTGCACAGTTAACGTGTTTTACCTAGCTTTTAGCATCTAGTCAGAAATGTCTAGATCAAGCATTACATATATTACACTACATGAAGAATTATAGCTGAAGTGAATTTTAGCTTCCCTAATACAGTACTATCTACATTGTATATTGTCTTGTTATTAAGTTAAATACTCTAAATTTAACTATAGTTAGTATACTAGACGCCTTGCTTGTGTAGACGCCTCGCCTGTAAGACACCTTATTCAGATTACTCTCTTCTTACCTGTGTTGTTACATCTTGAAGCACGAAATACTAGCTAATACAGAAAAATTTCAGTAAGTATTGCAACGAAGCATCTCCCTGCTCCAATAATAACGTTTGATCTAACCCTAACCTGAAAATTATGCAAAATTTCTCTACCTTTTCTCCTTTTAAATATGAAACAAACTTACAACGCATGCGTCTGCTTACACGCTTAATCATGGGTTTCTAACGAAGCTGTGGTAACAGCTTTTGCTTACCCCATCCTAACCCCTGTACGCAACGGCTATGTACACTACTTTTGCCTGATACCGTATTATGCCTTCAGCTTCATGTATGTATGCTAAATATTGTGCGTTCTACTGCTCTTTAAGCCTGTAGGTCATGCTGTAACAATCCTAAAGGCATTGTCATAAATGTTACAATAGTCCCGCAAATGAGAAAGCACTATAACATGCGTAAGCACTTAGAAGTGGCACTTAAGATCCTAAGCTGTAAAGCTATCCCCTGGGATTGCTGAAACGCCATTCTTCTGTTTAGTTGTAGATCTATTTAGGGAAGATCCTGCTCTTATATTTCTGGTGCTTGTAAAAGGGTATTATTAACTAGCTAGACACAATTTGCGAGGAAACAGAAGGCTTCTAAGCGTAGTGGCGCGCTGGGATCTATGGCATGGGAAATTTATCTATATTCAGAAACAATTTTTTGAATTTGAAGTAGAGTAATTAGAGTTTCCGGGGAACGGGTGACCTGGTGCTAGCGCCGGCGCCTAAACCTATTGTGCTGGGTGTTAAAATGCTTCGCAGGAGATGAGAAGCAAACGCCTTATTAGGCTCCCTCAGCCCTCAGGGCTTTCGGAAACGAACCCTATAAGTGACTACCAGTTGTATCCTTGTCTCCCGCTACTACTAAATCAACGCAGACGGACGCATGATTGCCTGCACTTCAGTTCGCGCTAGTAAAACGAGCACTGATTGGACAGATTTAGCGACCAAGCTTAGCACTGTCGCAAGCTCTTGGCTGTATTCGACGTGTGGATTCAAAGTTTTTGAATTTATGATTACTAACTCCACCTTTACACGACATCAACACAAAGCACTCATGGTCGCTCCTTTCCCTTATGCCCCATCTACTGCTGACCATATCGTTGACCACCTTGTCCTCGGCGCTGGGCTTGACTCGTTGCGTTCAGCAGACCGTGACAAAGCGTACCACTTAATTCATAGTAGCGAGTCAGGGCCAATGCATTGAGGTATTTAATGGGCCAATCCGTCGACCTAGGTTCCAAGAACTGGGCGCTCGTGACGGCAGCACTAAGCAACGCAACTGCCTTAGTGCGAACCTTGATGTTGCGGGTAGATCAAGTTAGGGTAAATTAGCCTCCTACATTCGGTACACGTTAATTGCTTTTGGTCAACATGAATAGTCTAGTTCCTACCCCAAGCCCAATTTCCCTAAGTTTTTTTGAATAGTCTCTTCGATCCCAGTCCTTCACCTTAGTCTATAGTGAGACCTTCTCTAATCCAACTCTAAGGTCTCCTCACGAGTTCCGCCATCATGGACCAAATCCCCCCAGCCCAGCTAGCATTTCTGCGCAGCCAGAACAAGGCCCCGATTAATATCGCCGTTTACGTTAGCTTCACTGTCCTAGCCTTCATATTCATCGTCATGCGCTTCTTTACCCGCATTAAGTATCTTCGCGGCGTCCACATGGAGGACCACATTATTGGAATTGCCATGGTAGGCCATCCGCCTCTTGCTTTTGTATCCTCTGCCGTGACCTTGCTAACAGAATCGGACCAGTTCTTCTCGTTATGCATGGCGGTATGCCAAATGTTCCGTATGCTTAGCTCCTCCTGTCTACGGGCAACCGTCCTTCTGTGTGTGTGCGTTAACCCCTCCGCGCTCTAGAGCTTCACTATGGCAATGGTAGACACCTCATGTTCTTGAACCTGCCGCAAATTATCAATATGCTGAAGGTGCGCTCTCACTGTATCCCACTACCATCTCCTCTTTTTTGTCTCCCCCCACCTATACTAATCGATCCGTAGTCCCTCTACTTCTCCATCTTTTTCTACAGCGTCAGCTTGACTTTGATCAAGATGTCTATTCTGATACAATACCTCCGCATCTTTACCTTCAAAGAAATGCGCCTGCCTATCTACATCGTCATGGGCTTGTGCGTTACATATGGCATTGAGAACACTTTAACCAGCTTATTTACCTGCCTCCCCGTTGACGCCTTCTGGAACGTTACTAAGAGGCCCACCGCAAGGTGTTTGGATGACCATGCGTGCGTCGCCTCCCGCCCATATTTTCTTTTGAAGGAAATGAAAAACCTAACCCTGTGCTAGCTTGTATTATGCCAATGGTGCATTGAACATAGCGACCGATTTGCTAATAGCATTGCTCCCTATCAAGGGCATCTGGCAGTTGTCTATGCGCAAGACCCAGAAGATTTTCGTACTAGTCATCCTCACACTTGGTTGGTTGTATGTCTGCATTCCCTTCTCTCGCTAACGACTTGATCCGCTTACAATCGCATAGCGTTTGCATCGTGTCAATGCTCCGTTTGCATTTCTTGATTACTCTGAACAAGCATCCGGAAGATAAGAGCTGGTACAGCGAAACAGCTTATTGTTCCAGCATTGAGGTCAACTTGGCCATTGTGTGCGCTTCGGCTCCTGCCCTAAAGCCACTTGCTGTTCGCTTCGTCCCGCGCTTTGCGATAGGAGGCTACCCTACAAGGCAGTCGGGTCTTAGCAGTATGAAGAATACGAAAGAGAAGAGATCTTTTCTGGAACTCAAAACCCGTAAAATCAATCAATGTAACGTGCAAAATAATGTTGAGCTGGGCAGTACAATGAGTCCGCCCACTTGTGGCTTAAAAATCCAAGTTGTAACCGAACTTGAACAACAATACGATGCAGCTGATAATCAGAGCGAACATGGGAGTCAAAAGGATCTATTCAGTAGAAACCATTAGGAATCGAGTGGGAAAATCCAAGAGGCTACTACTTGATGCAGTACGCAGGGGAAGGTATGAGAGCTGGTTTAATTTCTACAAGTGACAGCAAAGTTGTGCCTGAGTTTCTGCTGTTAACCAGGGTAGGTCTCAGATGCAGAGAACGTCCAGTTTCATAGACCAAAGGCAATCATTCCCCTGTTCCCTACAGAGCCGGATTTTTTCATAGCCAGGTTTTTCCATAACAGCGTTATTCGTCAAGTCTATGAATGTGACCTCGTCGGTATACGCTCCTCATATGTGCAATACGACCGTTATCCACGAACTCTGTGAGCCTGAATCTGCGGTGCTGTTGCGTTGCAAAAGCCGCATTGTTTCGTGTAAACTTCAATAGGGAGCAAGCGACAGAAGAGGGTTTTGGCTGGGTTCAAACAGTCTGAGATGCAGCGACTGGGCTTTCGCGGGAGGCAAATCTGTGAGCAGGTTGACTGACTCTATCTTGAGAAGTGAACGAACACCTTGATTACGCCAGCAGGGAGGATAGCCTACCCGTTCCCGTAACAAGGTTGCCTTTAAGCGTTTGACTTTTAGTGCGTAAAGGTTATCTCATAGATCAGACGCTATAACTATAACAAGACAAACAGATTTATTATAACGTGTTTTACAAGCGAGCGGCACGTACAAGCGAGCGGCGCGCCCCACAAAGTTTGTGCACCTCTACTATCTCAACGTGCTATGGCTTCACGTAACACTACTCAATTGCTATCAAACAAAGCAGATATTTAACTTGCTATCATGTCTATTAATGCTAGACAAATCTAAGAAAATTGTCCTGCTGCTGCAGTCTACAACGTGATAAGGCCAGGTTAGGCAAGGGATGCGCCCTGACCAATCAACCAGCCTCGCCAAAGCTGAGCAAATGAAATCACGTGACCGTGCTCAGTGCTCAAAGTGATTCGTCGTAATCAGTACTCTAAGCATTAATATTAGTACTAAGCACTACATTATACTCTTATAAATAGTTAGTAAGGACGATGCTCTTAAAAATATCTGTTAAAACTTATTAATTAATTAATTTATTACTTCTTAATGTAAATTGGAGTAAAGTAATACAATATCTGTTTCACTTACTTATATTAATAAAAACAAATTATTTAATTTTAAAAAAAAATACTTTTACTACAATATTCAAGTTTAAAAATAAAATCTTATTGTTTTAAACACTATTAAAATAAAATAATAATTTAAAATAGAGTGCTACTTCTACTAGTACTTTAGAATGTTCTGTTAGCTACTATAAAAGCTAGAAAGTTGCTTACTTTAACTTTTATTATAAAGATAAAAATAAAATAGATACACAGCTTCTCTAGTCAAACTTCTTCTTTAACTTATAAGAAGAAGAGTTATTAAAAGATAAACATATTTTATATGTTTTAGTAAATAAAAAAAAGAGCCATTTAAAAGTTAAAACTCTTTATATTTAACTATGTTAAAAAATTAAAATTTAATAAAGTATAGCTTTAAATAAAAGACTTAAGTATAATAAAAAATAAAGCTTCTAAAGTATTCAATTTTTCTAATAAAGTTACCTCTGTAAGTAAATCTATCTAAATAATTAAGTAAACGTACTATACTACTAAATGTACTCTAAATTCTTTACATTAAATATTAATTATAGACTAGGATTATAAAGCACTTATTACTATATTACTAAAGAGTTAAGCTTAAATGTTAAAAGGAACATATTAAAAGTAGTTTTCTACTTAAGAGCTTAAGTAAACTACTTAAAGTAGTAATTAGTAGTATAAATGCTCTTAAGAAGCAATATGTAGAACTATAATAAGACATTTAACTAGAAAATAGATATAATTAAACTAAGAATAATTATAGAATATAACTTCTTTTTGTTCTTATCACAACGCAATAATTTAAATCTAGACAAAATTTTAAATTAAAAAAAAAAGGTTGTAAAATTTAAAACTATTAAATGTTTAAACCTATACAACTGAACAATTTTAATAAAAGTCTAATAATATTTAAAAAAAACTTAATAAAAGCAATCTAAGAAAAGTAATAATACCTATAATTAGATTAAAAAACTAATTCTTCCTATAGTAAACTAAACTTTAAGTTTTAAAACTATACATCTAAGAGAATAATTATATAATAAGTTTTATAAACAAGTTTTATTTTATTATATATTAGAAGGCTTTTTTAAAGGTTTATATACATATTATATAGACTTTAATACTTAAAAATCTAAGTAAGCCTTATAGACACTTCTATAGCTAGCAACAATAAGTCTAATAAAAGAAACCTAGTAATACACTATTAAAAATTAGTATAAACCCTACTTAATAATAAAGATAAAGAAATGTAGAAATTTTATGCTAATACTTTTATTTTAGAATAGGTAAGATACAACTTAGAATATAGAAATTTAATTATGCTGCTTTTTAATAAGTTATACTTTTTTTAATCTTTAAACACACTTTTATAATCTAAAATTAAAAGTAGATTAGTTCCTAAATTGCAAATATAAGTAAGAGTACTAAGAGTTTCACTGCAAAAATAATAAATGCAAAAATGTCTTTAAAAATAAGTATCTAAAACTAACTTAACTATAAATTTATATTTATATAAAGGTTTTAAAAGAAAACTTTTAGTTTAAAGAATTTAAGATTTATCTTTATTGTTTACTTAATTAAATCTAGAATGCAAAAATTATAAAGAAGTAAAGAATAAAAATTAAATTTAAGATTAGTTTTTTTTAAGATAGCTATATGCATCTAGACTAATAACTAATATTTTAATATAATAAATTCTGCAGAAAAAGTTAAGCTATAAGAAAGACTACAAAGATAATAAATAAATAAACTGTTAGACTCTAACTTATAAATAAACTATTTATTATATAAAGCTATGTACAAAGCTTGCCAAAATGTATATCAAAAATATACACTAAACTCTATAACAGTTACAATATAGCAAAGAATACTAGAAGAAAAAGAAGAAATTTTTTAATCTAAACTTATTATACTTAACATTTAGGTCTACAAAAACTAATTACTTTTAATATCTTTAAGATAACTACTTCTAATATTATTTTAAGTTCTTTTATTTTTAACTTTTTAACTTTATTTTTCTTAGTTATTTATAATTTTAATTTTATTATTCTTACTTTTTTTATATAACCTAATTATACTAACCTAAATTAAGAAACTTATATAAAGTATTATCTACTACACTCTAAATATTATTTTACTTTTAAATTAAATTTAAACTTTATTTACTCTTTTTTCTTAAAATAAGTTATATCTTTTTAAGGTTTAATTCTACTTCTATAATTTCTTTTAATGTTTAATTAAATAATTATTATAAATTGTGTTATAAAATTAAAGATAAATAAGAATTTTTAAAAATAAAATAGTATATATAATATTTTAGGAATCTTAAAATATTTATAAAAAAAATCTTAAGAAAATAAAAAGTTGTAATAAAACTAAGTTAATTAAGATATGCATTTTAACTAAATTAATATCTTTATTTTAACTTAGTATATTAAGTTATATAGTTTTTCTTAGTGCTAAGTAAAATCAGAATAAATAGTTTACTTAGTATAATACTTAGTTTTTAGCACTTTCTTTTAAGCAAGTATATAGTTAGTAAGAATTCTACCTTTACAGTAAAAAGTTTTAACTTGTTAAGTAAACTGCTTATTGCTTTTTACTTTTAATCACAATTTATTATCTATTATTACATTACACTATCTTTAGTTTCTTTCACTTACTCTATTTTTAAGAACTAACCTACAACCTGTTCTATACCAGAACTATTATTAGAAGGTCTTTATCTACAAAGATTAAGTTCAGAACATGATTTTAAACCCCTTGTAATGTTAAATAAGTCTTAAATTAGAGTAGCTCTTTTAAGTGTATAATTACAGACTTTGTACTTTTTGTTTTTATTCAAAATTCTTGTCAGGGGCCTATCATTATTTAGTAAATGCTCGTATAGAGACAGAGAGATAAAGCTTAGTATAACTTTTTTTAATTATTATTAAAGTAGTCCTAAAAACATAAAGTCTTTTAAAATGCTTGCAGTAAAGCTTTTTAGCTTTAATTTGTATTCTTTTACTATTAGGTTAGTATCCTGTTAGATTGTTAAGTAGTTGTTAGCAATGTCTAAAAAGACTCTTTCTTAGTCTAGCTAAGGTCTCCCTAGAATTTTGTTATATCCTTGTCCTAAGATCATGTAAGCAGCAACATGAGATAGCTAGCTGTCTATGTTGTATTCTAGCACAGCTAGCAAAGTTATTAAGGTTAGTTATAGCTATTCTTCTGCTTAATGTAAAGTTTAAAAAAGTATGTCAATATCATAGTACTTTACCTGTCTTGCTACATCTTTACTTATTACACTTAAACACTTGCACTCTAAGTTTACTAAGGCTTTAATAGTCAGGAAGTGTTTCACCTGAGAATTTGTACTGTTCTATTCCAGGATCTATCAAATGATAGATCAAAGCACCTTTTTGGCTTGCATGGCACAGTAGAATAGATCTGTGTCCTGACATTAATGTTTATAGTTTTGTTAATAAATATTAAGATTAAGTATATTCTTTTGTCAATTTCTTAGTAGATAGAAGCTACATCTTTTTGTACATATTTTTACTTAAGTTCTTTCTCTGCTAAGTAATTCTATGCATTCTTTTAATTTAGCTTTTAAACAAAGAGGAATTGTTTTTTATTATCATATAATATTTTATAGATTCTTCTTTTACTTGTATCTGAGAAGTAGTAGTTTAAATAACAACTGTATTAAAGTGAATCTTACAAAGGTTATTTAAATTCCTGCAATATATATATCAGTTAGAGTTTTATTATTCTTATAATGTATTATTATTGATCTTATTATCCTATTTAGATTTAGAACTTGTTACAGTTAAGTAATATATCTTCTTCTAGTTAGAATTTTTTAATGCTAACGCACCTACAGTATTTTTATATGAGTCTTTGTCATTGTTTAAAATTAAGTAAGTTTACAGCTAGAGAAAAAATAGAATATTTCTTTAATTACTTAAATTTAAAAACTAACTTTAATAATTTTATAAGCTTTCATAACTTCATTTTATTTAAGACATGTTATGCTTTAGTATAAAGAGATTATCTATGTTGTTTAGTTAAAAGAGAGTCTAAGCTTATATAGCTTTAGTGTCTTTTCTTAGCAAATGCTATTGCTTAAAACTAGGATTTATTTAACTTAATTAAATTATTTTAGAAAAGATCTTTATCTGATTAAAGCATTTTTAGTTAAGCTTGAGAAAATTCTTTGCTATAGCTATTATTAAGGGAGAACTCTAAGTAGTTTAAGAAGTGTTCTATTGTCTATTAATTGCCTATGCTTCATAAGTTGTAAAACAGTGCTACTTTGCGCTAGACCATAAAGCAAATATTTAATTATATATATACATATTTAAAAATATAAACATGTTTTTTCTACTAATAAATTAAACATCAGCACAATTCTTACATTGCATTATAGCTTTTTTTGCTTAGAAATCAGTTTTATTTCTAAGAATATTTCTTCTATTTAAAAGAATCTTCTTTTAGTTCTCTAATTTGAAGAGGTAGTAGTTTTAGCACTTATTTAAAGTTGTGCTAATGCTTAAAAGGTAAATTTAGCTAAAAGAGTAGGTTATTTAGAAGAGGTTTAGAGAAAGAGAAAGAAGCGTAGCTCTTTGTTTCATGTACAAAAAAGGTATAATAAACTTAATCTTATTTGCAGAAGCTCTGTAAGAAGACTAGTTAGTTAAAAATAGTCAGTAAAGTTACTGTCTTGCTAGAAAGGTTATTTTAATCATTAATCTTCATTTCTTTTACTTCTAAAGGCAAATATTCTTAGAAAAAGATACTTTAATATTACAATCTAGCTTTAGTCCATAAGAAAGAAGTAAGTGTTAATAGTAGTATTAAGTATCTTGAGGAGTTTCTATATAAATTGCTCTAGTGTTCTTATGTATGTGTTACGTCTTCGCTTACCTCTTTGTATACTCTTCCTGTGTGCCTAGTATTTTACACTTTCTGCATGCTAATTATTAATAGCTTTAACAGCTACAACTTAGCTACATTCTAGTAATACTGTTAAGATAACATTGTTGTCTTAATATTTATGCTTCTGTACTTATTGCTCATCTTACAGCTACTTAATATAGGCTGTTTTGCTATTTTAAAGAAGGCGTACACGCGCTAAGCTAAAAATGCTATGCGCAACAAGATTAATGATTTTATAAAGCTAGAGTTCTTGCTTTGCTTTAGAGCAGTTTACAATGCTGCTATTTTATTTACCAATATCTAAAAAAGTTTTTATTGCACTCGGTTCTTCTCTTTTAACTTAAAATAAGTAATAAGCAGCTTTAATGTAAATCTGTTCACTCTTTTACAACAACCTCTTATTAATTAGAAGCCTTAGCAGTTGCAAACTCTAAGCAATGTGCTAGAATTTAAATCTTTAAGTACTCTAATTAAACCTAAGTTTAAGATACACTAAAGCAGTTCTTTTAAATTTAATTGCAAGCGTGCTTTAGAACTACGCAAAGAAAAAAGCAATCTTGTTACATAAGCTTACACTTGCATAAAAATAGATCTATGAGCTCAAAGCAGGTGTTAAAGCTACTATTAAACGCAAATTGTACAAAAAGAAGAAATTTTAAATAAAAACAAAGTTAAGTAAATAAAAACTAATAGTAATTAACAGCTCAAAAGAAGTTTTAAGTGCGTAGTAATAAAAAGAAGGCAAAGAAGAGAATGCGCATTAAAGTAAGCAAGCCTTTTTAAAGAAGCTGTAAACAGTGCAACAAGACTAATTACAATGCGCAAATATGTAAGATTGATATAAAAAGTAGTCTCTAAATAATGTTTAAATCTGTACTGCGCCCTGCAGCGCTAAAGCGTAGTATTTTAAGCTATGATAGGGTAATTTTTAGTAAGGTCTTCGCAAAAGTGATCTACACGTACGTTTATCTACACGTCTGTGAGGAACGTTAATAGATTGATTAATAGATAGACCGATAGCTGCTGATAGATGTTGCTAGCAGCTATAAAAAAGGATAGAAAAGATAGACAAGTTTTGTTAATTGCTAAAGCAATCTAGGCTTATTACTGTAAGGAAACAATTTAGAGGATTTTGTTGTATTATTAGGAGTATAGGACTTAGAGACTACATAGGAGTTGAGTGCTTACGTGCGAGCACACGTGCCTGCACACATGCTCTCACACGAGCAGGCTGACAGCTAATTTAGATTATAGTAGGCTATAATAGAGTGTGGTTTTAGTAGGGTCTTGGCAGAGTGGCCTAAATGCCTGTATAGGCTGACTGTCTGTGAGGTACGTTATAAGAAGAGTAAAAACTTTAGCTTTAAAAATGTAAAGAAATATAGTCTACTTTTAGAGCTTACACAAAATATTGTGTAGGCAAAGCAAAGAATAACACTTCATTTCTTTGTGAAGTAGAGTTAAATTTACACTTACACACACCCCTCCCCCCAACCAGGCAGTATAGAACAAATCTCCAGAGCTGCAAGATTAGAATGTCGAGGCCGTGTGGAACTCGCTGCTCACGGATGCGACGACAAGCTCTCTACCCGCACCACCCTGCGATCGCACTTAATATTGCATCGCCGTAGTCGTGAATCATCCACCCTACTAAGCGTCGTGCGTCGTGTTGATCTATCTTCTCGGGTGCTCGTGAAATAAGGTGCACTACCTAATCAAGCTTACAGTTCGTACGATTTTCTAAGAGTCGGGCTGATCGCAGATTAGAATATCTCTAACAAGTTCAGTCTTGCAATACGTGGCATTACGACAAGGAAAACCTGGACCGGTAGGTAGGGCGAAGACAGGTTCAGATAAACAATTGGCTGATAACGGCTGTTGTCGAACAGTCATCAACTACTGCCGTGATACAATTAATATCCGACGCTATCTGTGGCTACTGTGGGGTTTCATACGCCATCCTGGATTTCAATCTACCCTAGTCTGTGCTAATCTCCGGGAACCTTCCTGAATTGCCGTAGCGTCATGTGAACCATTGACAGATCCACTTACCTAATGCGGATGGGCCTCTATGGTGGTATTATCTCCTGTAATTAATTATCCGCAGATGCACACCATGTCCGGCCAGAGAGCGCCTGCATTAGATCCCTATCACCCACAATCTGGAGGACTTACTCAAGACAGCTTGGCAAGCCGAAGCTTTCCCCCCCAAGGCCCACCAAGCTTCGACAAGAAACCTTGGAATTGCTTGATCACCTGCTTAACGCAGCGCATCCTCCGTGATGACATATATCCAACTAACTCAGGATCGCAATCGAGACTAAGTTGGAGGTTGAAAGCATTGAGCTGCGGCATTACTTAAGGAGCATGGCGAACTCTCGTTGTTGATTACACTCATCAGTTTCGTATCCATCCTAAAAAGCAAGAAACCCTAGCAAAGCTTGTCACTATGCTCACCAAGACTCTTCCAGTCGTTCTTCTTGCCGGCGCGGCTTCTGCAGCTTGCCCTTTGTCGGTCTCAATTGCTGATGCAACCAACCACGTTGTCAACGTTCAGATCGCCAACACTGGAAGCGAGACCCTTCAAGTTTTCAAGGGCAACACTATATTCAGTCCTCATGCTACCAAAGACCTCTTAGTAGCTGATGCAGGTGAGCTTACCCTCAATTACATTCACCTGGTCTGGGCCGTATGTTAACAGTAGAGACAGCTGGTAATGCTCTTCCATTTGACGGGGTCTACGTCAACTACAAGAAGACTGGTCTTGGTCCCAACAACTTCCAAAAGATTGCAGCTGGAGAGACAGTCACAGTGGCGGTCAACGCCGCGAAGAGCTACAAACTCACGGGTGTCAAGCAAGCCAAGGTGTCCGCTATTCAAGGCTTCCTCTACGCCACGGGGGACAAGGCTCCCGCTACTCTCAAAAATTTGTCCCTGTGCGCGGACCAGACGACCGGCTCGGTCGAAGTGATTCCAGACCAAAGCATCGTAGCTGAGTATGCAATTATATCTATCGCTAAGAAGACAAAGGGACTAAAATTCGCTCCTTAGGCAACACATCTCGCACAAGCGCTCGGAACCTTTCAACTCCCGCATTCAGAAGCGCGCCATCACGTACTCCTCGTGCTCGACGTCGCAGACCTCTACTCTCAAGACCTGCGTCTCGGATGCTATCTCCATGGCCGGCGCAGCTTCCACTGCCGCCGGCTCCGCTGCCGACTACTTCACGACTTGGTTCAAGTCGACGTCGGTCACGTCCAAAGTCCAAACCATCTACAATGACGTCAAGAATGTGCAGACCACCTCCCCCAAGATTTCTTGTACCGACATCTATGGCGACTGCTCCTCCGACGACTCTGCGCTCCTCTACACTGTGCCAAGTGATAATGTCATCGTGCCGTGCCCCAGCAACGGCTTCTGGGACTTTCCAGTCCTTGCGGCGCAGTGTTCCAACGACGACTACGATAAGGCGGGCAGTATCCTGCACGAGATGACTCACTTGTACGGTACAGGGGACAACGGATATGGGTACGTTGCAGCGCAGAAGTTAAGCGCGACCAAGGCAGCGGCGAATGCCGATACATATGAAATGTATGCAGAGAGTGTGAGGCTCGGGGGCTGCACTGTTGGTTAGATCGTGCGATTCCACATCTGAAGCGTTAGAGCATTTAGTTGCCTTATTTTAAGTAGGTACTAGTCTCTTAATTTAGCATATTCTAGAAAGTAACTTCTACATCTTTCTAATATAAGGAGAGGTATTTTGGCCTAAAATTCGCTTAGCTAGGCATAGCGCTTAGGTTTGGTACTTTAAAAGACAAAATTCTAATCTTAAAAACCTTCTTTATTAACCCTTAAAAACCTTGCAATTTATTAATTATCTGTAATTATTTTCTAGATATTTTTTCTCTATTTATATTGCATTAATCTATCTAGCTAGTTACACTAAATACTCTACCCCTAAGCTGTACTGATAGCTTAGGGTTAGGTTGTCCCTAGGGGCAAAAACAGAACTTGCCTGTAAGTGTAATGTTTATAACGTTACATCCTATTATTACCCTTTAGTTAACTAACACCTATCTAATAGCCACCTGTTTTATACTTGCCCTAGATAGCAATCCTAAGAAGAGGTATATAAGGATGCAGACTATAGAACTTTATAGAGTAGTTTTTCTATATCCTTTTGTACAAGACCTATAGGTATAGAGAATAGTATTATTAGTTTACCCTTTACTCCTAGCACTTTTATATACCTAGTAGTAGACAATTTAGAGTTTATTTAGATTTCTTATTAACAACCCGTGTTATTATATTATGCAGAAAAACTTGTACTACCTACAATAGGCGACCTGTTTAAAGTTTTTTTTTTTTTCTTTATTTATATTGCATTAATCTATCTAACCATCTATACTATATACAATAATGCCTATGCAGACGCTAGTCTATAAGGCGCTGTTTTTTTCTACCTAGGCTAAGCCCTCTTTACTAGAGCCTTAGAAGCCTAACCTAGGGCAGTAAATAGAACGTTATAACATCCTAATTCTTTTTATAAGTTTGTTAGTAATAACTGCTACATGTATTTGCAAGTATTTTATATAACTATTAGTATATACTATTAAAGTTTAAAACAATGTCTTAATTTTAATTTTTAGTTTAATTATCCCTAAATTTAAATATGTTTCTTAGTGTATCTAAATGTATAATCTGTAGAATTTATATTACTATAGCATATATAGTGTAAGTGAACAATTAGGAGGAACTTGTTGTTTTATTAAGAGTATAGGACTTAGAGACTATATAGGAGTTAAGTGCTCACGTGCAAGCACACATGCTTGCACCTGTGCGCTCTTAGGCGTAGGCTGACACACCCCTTTAGCTTAAGTGCTGTATAGCAGAGCAAGAGGTAGATAACTAAGCTAAAATAATATATAAAATAAGTAGATAAGCAACTGCTCTATAATATAAGAGTAATAACTTAAGTAATAGTATTTCTAGCTAATTAGCGTTTACAAAGTAGGCTAGCGTTACCTAGGGAGCTATTATTAGTCAGATCCTAGAGCTCCTGCATGTGCCTATGCCTTAAGCTGTGTAGTAAGGTTAGTAAGGCCAAGCTAGTGTAGGAAGCTAGTGTGCTACTGTTTACTAAAGATTTTAGTAAGGCTGTTAGCAGGTATCTCTGCTGTAGGCTTCTAGTTAACCTAGAGCCTGCCTTAAGCTACCTCCTAGCGTATCTATTAATAATATACTATTCACCTAAACTGTACTGATGGCTTAGGGTTAGGTTGCCCCTAGGGGCAAAAACAGAACTTGCCTTTAAGGGCAAAAACTAAACTTGCCTCTAAGGGCAAGAAATAGAAACTGCCTCTAGGGGCAAAAACAGAACTTGCCTCTAGGGGCAAAAATAGAGCTTGCCCCTAGGGGCAAGGAACAGAAGCTGCCCTAGGGGCAAGGAACAGAAGCTGTCCTAAGGGCAAGGAATAGAAGCTGCCTCTAGGGGCAAGGAACAGAAGCTGCCCTTAGGGGCAAAAACAGAACTTGCCCCTAGGGGTAAAAACAGAACTTGCCCTTAGAGGCAAGGAACAGAAGCTGTCCTAAAGGCAAGGAATAGAAGCTGCCTCTAGGGGCAAGGAACAGAAGCTGCCCTTAGAGGCAAAAACAGAACTTGCCCTTAGGGGCAAGGAATAGAAGCTGTTCTAAAGGCAAGGAACAGAAGCTGTCTTAGGGGCAAGGAATAGAAGCTGTCCTAAGGGCAAGGAACAGAAGCTGCCTTTAGGGGTAAAAACAGAACTTGCCTCTAGGGGCAAGGAACAGAAGCTGTCCTAAGGGCAAGGAACAGAAGCTGTCCTAAGGGCAAGGAATAGAAGCTGTCTTAGGGGCAAGGAACAGAAGCTGCCCCTAGAGGCAAGGAACAGAAGCTGTCTTAGGGGCAAGGAACAGAAGCTGCCCCTAGGGGCAAGGAACAGAAGCTGCCTCTAAGGGCAAGGAACAGAAGCTGCCTTAGTATAAGTAGGAATGGGTTGGGTTTATGTCCTAGGTTCAACAGTTTCTAGATAAGGAAGGTTCGCTTAGGCCCCTAGTAGAATTCCTACTTTACTTACCTGCCTAATTCTTCCTAGCACAATTGTTAAAACTTAGAATTTTTTTAAAGAAAGCCTTTTTATAAACCTCTTTTAGCATTAGAAGTTTTTTTTAGTATTCTATAAGCTTTACAGCAGTGTGCATTGTAATGCAAAGATTTATAGCAATGTTTAATGTTCTTGCACAGGCCCTTTTTAAAATGTCTGTGCAGGCTTATGCTTTTAAAGGCTAACTTACTAACATCTTAACGCTTTTCTGTTTTAAGGTTTTTATAACCCCCTGCTAGCCTTAACACTATGCTAGATTAAGGTTTTTATAACCCCTTGCTAGATATTGCGCTAAACTAAAGTAAGGTCTATAACCCCTTGCAGCTCTACACTGCAATGCTGCACTAAGTGTATTATTAGAGTCTAAGTAGTAGCCCTGCAAGGTCATGTTGCGTAGCTAATTTTCTTAGCCCCTAAGGCATGCTATCTTTACTGTACTGCAGTTTCTACAATAAACAACTCTATATAATAAGCTTACTATTATGTTATTATCTGCACCTAAGAAGAATAGTAGCTAGCTAAAGAAGTTTATTAGTAAAGATACTAAGGCTAATAGATTAGCGTTATAGAGGGCTAGCGTTGCAAGATACAAGCAGAAGAATAAAACTCAGGCAACTGTTGTAATAAATAACATACATAGGAACTAGAATTTACTATAGTATTACCTAACTTTTAAAGTAACTAATTTAAATACAGAATTTAACCTCTATTTAGCTCTTACCTCTTAAGTGCAAGGGCAAGATATTAATACTCTTGCATGTAACTCTATAATTAAAGAGCTAGTTACCCTTTTAAAACTACATAATTTAGATAGTATGTAGTATTAGAGGGATAGGAAAAGGCTTTTTTTAAATACCTAAAGGAGCATTTCTACAACTTACTAATAATTGTTATATAGAGTCTATTAGTAAGACAGGTTATAGCACCTATTATAAGATGTTGCCTAAACTTCTAACTTCTTTCCTTAAACTACCTTAATATTATAGAAGCAACAGTAGTAAAAGTAAAGTCTAGTCTTTGCCTAGTTCTCTGCCTCCTTTTCTAGACAGCGTCTAGCAATACATTGCACTAAATTCTTCTCTAAGACTAGCCACCTTGCTAGACACACAGGATTTTGCTAAATCTAAAGTCTTAACTTAAAAAAAAAAATTCCATAAAATAAGAGTGCTGTAATTTAGGTAATACTTTGTTATCTTAGTTAGAAGTGCTTTTACAATTTAGTCCCTTTGCAAAGTAGGTAGACGCTTTAGACTATTGCCTAGTCTATTAATAAAAAGATTAGAGAGCTTAGTGCTCTACTTAACTAGCTTAATGTGCTGCTTAGCCTACTAAAACTGTTAAGCATGTACAGTACTATACTGCTCTAGCTAGATTAAGAAGCCCTACTTATAGGTTATAATCTAAACCTTAAAGAGCCTAGATCCCTACCTATTCTTAGCTTTAATTAATTAGAAGCTAAATATTAGGTTAAGATTAGCTATGTTAAGATTAAAGATAAATTTAACATTAATAGTATAGTCTTTAGGGCTTTAAGCCTTAGGGTATTTAAGCATAATATTAAATATTTATTTTGCCTATCCTACATGTGTACTTAACAGCAGGACTAAAAAATCTTCTTTCCTAGGGCAGACATGCTAAATAATAAATGTATCTTACTCTGTACAGAGGGGAGATAAAATTACTTTGCCTTTTTTAGCTATATGCCTTTAAAGTACACTAATAAAGTTAGTAATATTGTGTTTAGGCAGTTACAGCACCTAAATAACTACAGCATAGAAATATAGACTAATAGAGTTATACTACCTGCGCTTAACGCAGTATGTTCTTGCAGAAGAAGATATTATTACCTGTACTTATTTAAAGAAATTAAAGCTAAGACTAATATTAAGAATAAGGTTTTATTAGAAATTAGCGCCTTTAGCTGCGTTAATGTCTAGATTCTGCTACTTGCTAGTATGCTTGCAACTTTATAGGTTAAAGTTCTAGAGCTAGCTAAGGACCTGCTAAACACATGTCTTCTACTAAATGCCTTCACAGACCTAACACTAGTAATCTCTTACTACAATATAAAGCTTCTAGATTTTAGCAAATAGGAAGACTTCTAAAGTGTTTAGCAGGCATTTATTAATAACTTCTAACATTAATAAGATAGCTAATTTATTAATCCTTACTATACCTAGCTTAACCTTAGCTATAAACGCTTTAATGTTAAAGGGCCTATAACCTTACTTTAGAAGGCATTATGTAATAGGGCATAGGCAAATAAGTTCTAAGATCTAATTTTAAAACAACAAAACTTAACAGACGTAGCAGTCTATCCCTAGGCTAGAACTAGCGCTAGTGGTATTACAGTAGACACTAAATAATTAAACTTGCTGCAATCTAGTAGTCTTGCCTATGCTAAGGCATATAATGTGTTAAAAGAGTTATTTGCATCACAGTTTAAGGGTTACTAACTATTTTAAGACTTACTGTTTAAGACTCTCTCTTACGCAGAAGAACAAATGCAATCTTAAGCTTCTATCCTATAAAGGCAAAAGAATTAGCACACATTAAAACTTAATTAGGCCTTACTTCTATACTACTAGCAGAACGTAAAAGACTGTCTCTACAGTGCACTAGATACTTCTTAAAAAGCTAGCTTTAGCAAGAGGCAGGAGTTTAGAATAACTTACAACATTCTTCTTAAATTGCTAAGCAATACATCCTAAATTATTAAGCAGTCTCCCTCTAAGGCTAATGCTACGCAAGAAGGTTATTTAGCATATTAGTGCCTTGCTACTTAGGATGTAAATAGTTTCTGCATTGCTGAAAGCAATAGGTAGATTCTGTGCCTTAAATAGGTAGCTAAGGCAGCTAAGTTTGTTTAAAGCATAAACAATGTAATTTTAATAGCAGAGCAAGAGCTAAATAGCTTAATGTTAACAGCTATATTAAGGATTTTGCAGCTATTGCTTAGGTGTCTTAATCTAAGTTAATTTCTATTATTATAGCTTAGCAAGCGCTAGGTTAAGAGCTGCTTCTAAAATTAGTTTTAGAATAATATTCTGTATACTAAGCTAACTCTCTAATGTTGTTAAGGCCTTAATCTATTAGATTTAGTATAGAAGTTCTACATGCTCTAGCTCTTACACAATCTAGCAGTGTAGGCGAAGAGTGTCTTGCTTTTCTATGTTAATTATTACCCTTACCTTAACATTAGCACTAATTCTCTCTAAGCTACGCTAAAAGTGTCTAGCTCTTAGATCTAGGTAATAACAAGAGATAGCATAATATAGGAGTATACTAGGATCAGAATTTACAACACTGTAAGTAGATTTAGATTAGGGCAACAAGAGATAGATAATCTCTATAATGTTCTTATCTAAATGTGCGTTTAGGCATATAATTAATATGTGTAGCATGTAATTAAGGATTAATAGAACAAGACTAAAGGCATTGCTAAGTAAAACAGCATAACATTTAAGGATAGGGCTTAGCTTTTAGATGCAGTAAAAATCAGAACAGAGATTCTATTATACAGAAAGCTTTAAAGTTATCTATGTAAAGAGCTTAGCCTACTGCAGCTTAAAATTGCTATTATAAAATAAATAAGTTAAGTAAAGCATTACCTAAGCTAGTTAACAAACCTTAAGAGTAATTACATAGGGCTATTATTTAGAGATGTAGCAGAGCAACTAATTTAGGCAATAAAGATAAATTTTGTTTAGAAGTTTAATAAAATTGTTGATTTACTTTTAGAGCTGTTGCTAAGTTAGTTTAAATATAAGTTAGTTAGTAGCTTTAAAAGAAGACTTTAAAGTACTGTTAGTTATTATATACAGGCTATTCTGCAGTACAGTAATAACAAGGGATTAGCCTTAGCAAAGAGTCTTCTGCTTAACTTATCTTTAACAAAAGTTAGGCGCTAAGGTTTGTCTAAGCTTGCAAGAACTAAGTAGATATTTCCTTAATTTAACAATGTAGACTTTGCTAAACAGGGTATTAACAATAATAGCCTACTAAGTAATCCTAATCTATCTGCTGCTAACTTTAATACAATTGCGTCTAGGTAGCAAGTAACTACTAATGCAACAACTACCTAAACCTAGGCTGCTGCATATCTACTAAAGTAAATTGTCTGCAGTAGGTTTAGCATTAGAGGCCTGCAGACACTAGAGGCGTTAGAGGCGTTCTACAAGGAGTTTAAGGTGTGGTTAGGTAGTGCAAATAGTAGGACTAGCGGGCTAGAGTTAGGCGGCAATAATAGTAGAGAGGAGACTAACTAGCTATCACAACCTGTAGTTTCTTAACACATAACTAAAAGCAACTTAAACTAAGACAGCAATTAATTTGTTTTATTTACTACATAGAAACACGCAGTTAGGCCTTTATAAAAAGGCTTTTTTTAAGAGTCTATATTTTGCGTCCTACTTCTAGCTTAAAATAGTAATATTCTTTTCTTCCTTTACAGTTTTTCTCTAATATTCTCCTAATTATCCTGTTATGTGCCTTCCTTTGTCTACAACTTGTTTTACCTTTACCTTAGAATGTATCTTAAAACTTTCACCTTTACCTGTAAGTCTTAGCACGCCTTTATTTGCTACTGTTTGCAGCCTATCCACCTTTACTAAAAGACATCTACTGCTCTATAACTCTACCACCAAACTCTACCACTAAACTCTATTACCACTCCACTACCACTCTACCACCACTTAACTAAGCTCCACCACCACTCAATCAAGCACTACCACCACTCAATTAAGCACCACTACTACTTAATTAAGCACCACCACTACAACGCTCAAAAACAAGCTAATTGCTAGCCCCTTAAGCAAGTACATATAACATTGCCTTCACTGCATAAATTAAGTGCTAACAGCGTCAAATCTAATAGACTGCACGAGCGCGCGCTAATCTAATATTACTTGTAGGTAAAAGTACTACTAGAAGGTAAAGGTAGCCTCCTAAATATTTTCTAGCTACTTACACAAAGCAAGTAAGAGACAGATAATAACACTAGATTTAAACTAAAAGCCTTTTCCTAAACCCCTATTACTACGCACTAGTAATTTTTAGAATATATTTATAATAGAGGACCCTACCTTACTAGGACCTAAAACAGAAGATAGCATGACAGAGCGTAAGAATAAAATCCTAGAAACTACAATTAAGGTCTTTTACTAAGAACACTTAAGCAGCAATTAATAAAGGTAAGGGAAGAGCCCTTAATATAGGAGTTCCTAGAAAGCCTTTTTTAACACCCTTATTGCATAATAATTACCCTAAAAGCAACAATAACAGTTTAGATGTTAGGTTAATAGCTAGCTCTGTTTTTAGAGATACTAAAATTGTTAGCCTTAATAACATACAATTCAACAATCTAGACACAGAAGATGCGTACGACAGCAATTATAACACACTTCTAACTAAACCTAAGGGACATGCTAGACCAAGCATAGCTCCACCTAAGGTGCAGAAGAATGCGCTAGTTAATCTTTCTAATTATAATTAGAAACCTATAATAGGCAGTGCTCTCTATGCTCTTCCTTTAAAGTATTATAAATACTGTTCTAAGATAGCTAAATTTCTTAGCCTATCTGTTACAGAATACAAGGAATTTTTGCTTAGCCTAGCAATTTAAAGGATTAGCAGCAATTATTAAATTAACTACATCCTACCCTGTAGAGCTAAAGCATTAGAGGACTAGAAGAAATTTGCATCTTGTAATACAGATCTTAAGAGACTGCTTATTTTATTTAAAACTAAAAAATCAATAGACCTTACTATGTAGTCTAATCTGCAACTAGAAGACTTAGCTAAATATAAATAAAGGGACTATCTTATCTACAATAGCTACTAGTGCTTGCAATAGCTAAAGCGCAATAGTTTCTTTAGTTCCTTAAGAGCTAATGTTACTGTACTAAACCGATTCTGCTAGGGATATCTTTTGTTAAAATCTATTAAGAGTTTTGCTAGAATTTCACAGGCAGAGCGTGATGCTCTGTTAGAGAAATTAGAGAAGGTAAAGAAATTAGCTACTGCACGCAAAGACTAACAGGCAGCTAACAATTATTTTAAAAAGCTTGCTACAGCTAAGCACATAATTAGAGGAGCTACTACTTCTAGTAAGAGGGCTTAAGAAAAGCCTTTTTCTAAACCCCTAACAGCCACAACTGTTAAGGACTCTAACAAGATTCTAATTGCTTACCTTAATTAATACTGCGCTTAAGCAAAGCTAACAATTATTGCACTTAGTATATTAGATTTAAACATTTAGGAAGATGTTGCAACTAAAGGGGCTAAGCAAGGGTTTAATAGGAAATCTAATAAGGAAATTGTTAAAATTTTAGAGAGCATTAAACTACACAAAGAAAAGTTAAAAACAGATGCTAAGAGCAAGAGGCGCTGCGCAAATAAGGAGATTTAATTAGCAAAGGAAACTAAAGAGCTAAAGAAAACATTTAACAACATAAAGAAAACTAGTTAAAAGGATCTCTACATTACTTTGCAAAGCTACCTAGAATTATTTGTTAAGTTGTAGTTTAGCAATTCTTATTATGTTAACTTTAACTAGCAGGTAAAGAACGCATTAAAGGGACTTCCTTACAAAGAAATTAAGGATAACAAGGAATTACTTGCACATTGTTTAGCAAGCAAATTGCTTCTACAGAAAAGTAATGCTAGAAAGCTTGCTGCAAGGATTAGCAAGACCCTTACTAAACTTAACATTAGACAAACTAAGGATCTTAATACAGCTATAAACAACAGCAAGAAAAGCATTAAAAAGGGCAAAAGTAAGAGTAGCATTAAAGGAACAGTTTTATTAACTAACTTTTAAGAATATAAGCTTCTATAACTAACAGAACAGCATAAGAAACTTGCATTGCAAATGTTAGCACTTATTAACAGCAAACGTTTCTAGCGTAACAACATTCGCAAAGCTCTAGAATTTTGCAAGATTACAGATTTAAGTGTTTTGCGTATCCTAGGACAGTCAAAAGACAAGGTACTGCGTTAGTAGCAGATATTATATGTGAAATAGGGCAACAAAATTATGCAGGGAAGATATACAAAAGGCAGTATAGACTGCAATGCAATTAGCCTTAGAAAAATAGTTAAATATGCTGCCTACATTCTATATGTAAGTACTATTGCCCCCTTAGAAAAAGCCTTTTTCTAAACTACCCTAAACTCTGCTAATAAATTCTAACAACAGGTTATAAACAAATTAATGCGTAAGTTTAATGCAGCATCTAAAGACTCTAAGCCTAAATGCAAGCTTTAGCTAGTGCTTACTTTAGCACTACTTATAGGTAAGACTGTAATAGAGCTTATAAAGTTTAGTTCTAACTTTTAGATTATGTGCCTTTATAGTGACCCTAGAATACTAATAAACATAAGAGTGCGCGTTGTATTAAAACTTCTAGATAACAACCTAGTGTAGGACACTAGCAACAAGGCTAACCTGCAGATAATTATTATCTTATCTTACAATACCTAGGCCTTGCAGTACAGACCACACGCTTAGACAACTTAGATACAAACAACTAGCAGGATAAGCAGCTAAGTAGAGAATAAAGTTCTAGACTTTGTAGAGGGCAATCTATGCAGTAGCAGAGGGAAGCTTTATAGCATTATCTGCAATAAGCTACAAAATAGGCTTTAGAATCACAATGCCTTTTAAAGTGCTGTTCTCTAGTGTAAAGCGCCTTAAATTTAGCTTTTTTCTAGCTCTCTAGCTCCCTAAGGCCTTAAAGACTACAGTTTATATCTTAAGCTTATTAAGATTAAGGAAGTTAGTAAAAATGCAAGATTTCCCTAGCTAGAGGACAACTACAACCTTAGTGTTAACCTGTACACTGTCTTAGACAACTACCCTGCTGCTAAGTACAGGTACACTGCATTCTGCTAGGAGAGATAGATTGTTGCTCTAACTTAAACAATAAAGACAATAAATCCTGCTATAATATACAAGCAGGGTAGAATAGCCTAAGATACGCTTGCTAAATTTATTTTAAGGCGCAACTATAACTTAAGTTACCTAATTAGTTCTGCATACACTATCTTAATAAATATGCTGCCCCTACAACATTTTTAACTTAAACTTCTATTTAGCTTAACTGCACAGGTTACATACAATAAGGCTTACAAGGATTAGAGCAACTAAATAGTAACCTCCTTAAACAAAAGAATACAAGACATAATGCAACTAAATCCTCGCGCTATAAGAGCGCTGTTACTTTTAACACTGTTTCCTCTTTTTAAGACTCTGCACCTTACTAATCCTAAGTACAGGGAACTTAAGAAAGGTACCACATACAATCTAAAATTAGTAAAGACTGCCTAGAATAATAAAGATTAGAATTCCTAGTTTAACATTAAAAGCAAGATCTTTAAGGCTATGCCTGCTATAGGCAGGAATCTTATTTGTTAGCGCTAGCTTCTATTAAAAATCTAGAAACATTTAAAGGACAAGAATATCCCTATAGACATTAATTTCAGGACTGCCCTCTTCCTAGTAATCTTTAAACTTATTTTGTTATTTTTGCTAAAGATTGCTACAGTCTTGTCTTAAATTCTTTGCTATGTTGCTGTTAAAGATAAGAAGATAATTATTTAGTTTTTACTTCTGCTTACTTAAGAATTAGTTCAAGAGTTTTTAATAATAATGCCTGTCCTTAGGGAAGACAACATTCTCTAAAGTTTAGTAGCAGAAACCTTAGCAACAAAGCGCACACAGATCTAAAAGGATCTAAATAACTACAACAGTACACTTAGAATTGCGTTAATCTCAAATCTTATTAGCAGAGTTAGTACAAACTATTAAGGTGCTAGTTATATCTAGTATTACTTTAAGCTTGCTACTAATCTTAACTACAAGCTGCAGACAATTAGGCAACAGCACTACATAGGACAGAAGCTTAGAGTTATTATGTACTTATTAATTGTCGCCAACGCCTACAATATATCCACTATTACGTAAGTTACTTATATAGCTATTTAAAAAAAGCCTTTTTCTAAGCCCCTAAGTTTGCATTAATTACAATTGTAAATTTTATAAATAATTAACTAACATTTATACAGGAAAATGCTTAATTACTCTCTTGCAAATACAGTTGCTATAATATCTAAAGAAGCTGTTAAACCTAAGATTAGCAAAGCTACTACTGCCACCACTATTAAAACAAGTAACAATACTGTTAAGTTTAAAAATATAGAGCTTTAAGACAACAACCTAATAGCAGGCTACTTTTAGTTTAAATCTAGCCCTAACGCAGATTGCGACTTAGTGTATACATATACGCTATAAGGTCAAAACGCTATCAGACTATTACGCAGAGAAGATTCTAGTTGCAACAAAAAATAGCTTCTTAAGTTTCTTTATCCTACTAAGGCAGTTACTATTATTATAAAAGCTTCTTATGCACAGACTATAAGTTAGCATAGCAGTTTTAAGAAGTTGTTAACTACTAACTTGTCTTATACAGTTACATAAGAAATTAAATTGCGTAAATCTGCAATAATTAAAGAGTTAAATATAGGCAATAACAGTAAGAGCAAGGTTAGCAAACTAACATCTAGATTAACACAATAAGCAAGAAAGAGCATAAAGGCCCTACGTCTACCTAACAGTAATAGTATTTAGTATCTAGATTTAACTTTCTTCTACTTAGTTAAGGCAAAGAAGGATTAAATAGCTATAACAAAGAGTGTAAATTCTAACAGGCGCGCATTAGGAATCCACTCTAAGTAGAATCTACCTGCCCCTCTACCTAGTTAGGTTAACACTAAAGCACTAAAGAAGAAAGAAGATAAGAAGCAGAAAAGGCAGAAGGCAAAAAAAGAAGAGAAAACAAAGGATACTAGAGCAGATCAGAGTTCTGAGTACTTAACAAAATCAGATATTAAAGATAATAATAAGGATGCAGGCTCTATAGACAGGAACTGTAGGAAGAGAACAGGTCTTAGTAGAGGGGGTGAAGATAAAGAAATAGGAGGCATGTTAGATAGTAAGAGTGCTTTAACTAAAATGCTAAGTAACATAAATACTAAGTAGGACAGGAAAATAAAGCTAGGTCTATATTAAGTTAGATAATTTGCTTTACAGCTAAAGGCTTATAGAAAAAGTCTTTTTAGGAACTTCCCTGTAGTAGAACTTAGAGCAATAAAGTTAGAACAGTACACAGGTTAAGTGCACAAGGTTAGTACACAGAGTAGCTATATTAAGTATACAAAACTAAGAGAATAGTACTTAAGAAAAGTTTCTTTTAGTTTAAGTTATAAAGTTAATTCTACACATTGCATAAAATATAAATAATTTAAAAGGCTTACTTAAAAGATAGACAGGTTTAAACTACAAAGTTTTAGTAGCTTTTTAAATTATTTTTAGAGATAACTTTAAAATTGTCTTAATAAAACTAATTAAAACTAAGAATAACTCTAACTAAGAATTATACTCCTTATATTAAGTTAATTTTTGTGCAGCATGCAGGGGATAGTATATAAACGTATTCCTGCGTATGTACCCTCTTAAAAAGCCTTTTCTAAAGCCCTTAAATAGTCCCTAATAAAAATGCTACATATCTACTCTAAGTATAAGGATTTATTCTAAATTAAGTTTACTATGCACTTAAACTTGTAACCTTCTCTTATTCTAGGCTTCTAGGTAGGGTCTTATTTAGGTTAGCAGTCTATTAGTAAGTTGTTAAAGTTTCTAATAGGAAGATTATCTAAATAAGCTATCTACTGCATAGAAGATAATAAAAATAATAATATAAGTGTCTAGCATACAAATTAGGATCTAGTAGGCTTTATTTTCTAGATGTTGTTAAGCAACTACTAATTGTTGTTGACCTTGCTAAACTAAAGACACTTAACCTATTTAAATAATTTTACTTGTAAGAGAAAAACACATGCAACATCTGTGTTATAAATACAGTCTCTTTTATTGTAATAATATAGGGCGTATTTAAGAGTTAGGTCTTACGTACTTAAGGTTAGGACTTATTGCAAGGTTATCTTAAAAGCAAAAGGAGTATACTCCTAGCCCTAAATAAGATTAATAAAAGAAATATAAAGAAATTTCTATAAGCTTACTAAAAGGGGGCTATTGCAAATATTGTAGACTAGAAAATACTTGCAATGTCTAAACTAATCTTCTCTAGAGTAGTACTAGCATGCATTATAGATCTACTTAAGCTATTAGCGCTAGCTGCTTAATTAGAAGTATACTAAATGTTTATTAGGAATTATTTTATAAAGGCAGGTAGCAACGTACTTAACAGAACTCTCTAGATGTTTTAATGTTGCTAACAAAGTAAACATTAGATAGTAGCTGTTTAGAATTCTAGGATTGCTGCAGTTAGTAAGCTTTAGAATCTTAGTAAAGATCTTAAGAAGTAGTTTATTAAGTATTATTGTTAATATAAAGCTTGCAGTTGTATAGCAGTTACAAGAGCTTAAAGGTATTAAAGAAAGCTTTACAAAGAGCAAGAATTAGTAGAGAGAAAGTTTAAGAGAAAGATTAAGTGAGGTTATAGATTAAAAAATAATAAAAGTAAAAATTGCGCTAAGACAGGCTAGGACAAGCTAAGACGCACTAGTTAGTAAGTAAGGTAAAATTCAGGTAAGAGAGAGATAAGAGAGTAGTTAAATTTAATTAAAAGAGCAAAGTAAGAGGGCTGTTTAGCTTAGGCTAGAAAGTAGTTAGCTAAGGGTAGATTAGATATAAGAGGTAGAATATTTATTAAAGTAGACTAGCATTAATTGTAGAATTTAATAAAACGATAAAGAAGCTACATTAAAAATTCTATAAAATAATAAAATTATTATTGCATTCTTTTATAGAAATCTTTTTAATAAATTTATTAAAGAATGTAAAAACATTCTCTCTTATATAAAGATTGTATAAAAAATGTTTTTCTAGGACTTAAGTTTTTTCTAAGCTTTAATCTATAAAGTAGAATCTTTTTAGTCTTAAAATAAAATGTTTTAGTATTTTAAAACAATTTATAAAGCTATATATATTAATTTATAAGTTTTCTATAATTAATATAAATAAAAGTTTAGAAATTAGATTAAACTCTGTAAAATAAGACTACTATAAAGTAATTTGTCTATGTAAAACCTTTTAAGTACTAATAGTACTATGCTGTTATCTCTGCAAAAAAATAAATCTTTAGGTGTACTTATGCCTCTCTCTGCTCTTTTCTAAAAAGCCTTTTTTAGAACCCCTACATAGATCCTAGATAATTGTACTATTTCTATCTGCTAGAAAGAGAATTCTCTACGCTATAGCTGCTTTGCATATAAATTTGTAACTTTCTTTTATTCTAGGCCTCTACGCAAGGTCTTATTTAGGTTAGCAGTTAAGTAAGAGGTTGTTAAAATTTTTAATTAGCAGGTTATTAGAAGCAGCTATCTACTCTCTATAAGACACTAAAAACTATAAGTCTAGTTTCTATAAAATAAATTAAGATCTAGTAGGCTTTGTTTTCTAGATTATAGGAAGCTACTACTAACTGTTGTTAACATTGCTAAAGTAGAGACGCTTAATCTAATTAAATAGTTTTATCCTTAGGAGAAAAATTTGTACTATGTTAACGCTTTTAATACTATTCTCTTTGTTACTGTTAGGCAGAGAATATTTAACTGCTAGATAGTATGCGCTTAGGGTAAGAACTTCTTATAGGGTTAAATTAGTTATAACAGGCTTAGAGCGCTAGTCCTAGGATATGTAAGTATTATATTCTTATACAGTTATTTCCCTTCTAAGCCTACTAGTAGATTAACGCCCTATTTATTGTATGCTAAAAAATACTTGTTAACTCTAAACTTATTTACTAAAGAGTAGTACTAGCATTTATTGTAGATCTACTTAAGCTATCAGCGCTAGCTGCTTGTTTAGAGGCATACTAAACATTTCTTAGGAATTGTTCTATAGAGGTGTGTAGCAACGTGCTTAACAGAACTCTCTAGATATTTTAATATTACTAATAAAGTAAACATTAGATAGTAGCTGTTTAGAGTTCTAAGATTGCTGCAGTTAGTAAGCTTTAGAATCTTAGTAAAGATCTTAAGAGGTAGTCTGTTAAGTATTATTATTAATATTTAGCTTAAAATTATAGATTAGAGGGGCAAGTTTAAGGGTATTAGAGAAGGCTTTAAAAAGAATAGGGCAAGGTAGAGAAGAAGATTAAGAGGCCTAGAGAATAAAAGTTTAATATTAAGATTTTGCGCTAGTACACGCTAGGACGCGCTAAGAGGTGAAAGATAGGTAAGAGAGAGGTAAAAGAGAGGTAAGAGAGAGGTGAAAGAGAGGTGAGAGAGAGGTGAAAGATAGGTGAGAGAGAGGTGAAAGAGAGGTGAGAGAGAGGTGAGAGAGAGGTGAGAGAGAGGTGAGAGAGAGGTGAGAGAGAGGTAAGAGAGAGGTGAGAGAGAGGTTAAAGAAAGCTAAACAAAAGTTAAAAGTAATACTTTATAAAAACAAACCTTATACTTTAATTTAAGAACTAATAGCTTTTCTTAAACCCCTATTACAACCTAAGATAAAGATACTATAATAAGCTTTTCTTATTTTGTCTCTTTTAAGTCTTAAACAGGGATTCTTTTTAGGTGTTTTATAATATTCTATATTATAGTTTGCTATAATAATATAATTAAAACTTTCTTTAAAAGACTTTGTTAATTAAGTTTTAATTTTGCTTAAATTGCTTAATTAATTAAAGTTTGTAACTATTATATCTATTTTTTTTATTAATCTACAAGCTCTTTTTGTTGTATTTTTAATAGTTAAAGTTAAAATAAATTAATTTTAAATTACAGTACGCAAATAATAAAACAGAATATGTTCTTTCTATAGTAAAATCTCTAATTTCTTAATTCTCTCTATAAATATAAAAAGCTTCTTTAACCTCTAGTAAGAATCTTACAAGCATACATCCCTCTGTGTAGCTCCTTCTAAAAAGCCTTTTTTAATACCTTTATATAGCTAAGAAAACTAATTTTCCTATTTTTCTCCTTAAAACATAATTTTATTTCTTTACAGTCACTTTGCACTTAAAGTCTTAAACTTGTCTTATAGAATACTTCTAAGTTAGGTCCTATTTAGGTTAGCAGTTAATTAGCAGGTCTTTAAACTCTCTAATTAGCAGGTTATTAGAAGTAGCAAACTACTCTCCCTTAGAAACTAAGAACTACAAGTCTAGTTTCTAAGAAACATATTTAGATCTAGTAGGCTTTCCTTTCTAGAATCCTTTTATAAACCTCTAATCCTTGTAAATATTGCTAAAGCAGAGATACTTAATCTAACTAAATATTTTTAACCTTAGAAGAAAAAGTTGTACTTTGTTAATATAAAAATTCTTATTATTGTTGTTGTTGTTGTTGTTGCAAAGCAGAGGAAATTTAAATGTTAGAACTTTTATTCCTAGACTAAGAAGCTCTTGTAATATTAATTTTGTACTTAAGTAAGGCTATATTAGTCCCTATAAGCTGTAAGCAAATATTTAAATTAAATTTTCTCTCTAATCCTATAGGGATTTTATATCTAAGATTATTGTATGCTAGGAGTTTGTTAGTACTCTTAGAATTGTCTATCTTAGAGTAATACAAACGTTTGTTGTAGATCTACTTAAGCTATTAGCGCTAGCTGCTTATTTAGAGGCGTACTAAATGTTTCTTAGGAATCTTTTTATAGAGGCAGGTAGCAACGTACTTAATAGAACTCTCTAGATGTTTTAATGTTGCTAACAAAGTAAACATTAGATAGTAGCTGTTTAGAGTTCTAGGATTGCTGCAGTTAGTAAACTTTAGAATCTTAGTAAAGATCTTAAAAGGTAGTCTGTTAAGCATTATTATTAATATCTAGCTTAAAATTATAGAGTTAGCAAGCAAGTTTAAGAGTATTAAAGAAGGCTTTATAGAAAGTACAGTAAAGTAGAGAGAAGGTTAAAAGAACTAAAGATAAAAAGTTTTATATTAAGAAGACACGCTAGTACTCGCTAAAACTCGCTAAGAGGTGAAAGAGAGGTGAGAGAGAGGTGAGAGAGAGGCGAGAGAGAGGTAAGAGAGGCGAGAGAGAGGTGAGAGAGGCGAGAGAGAGGTGAGAGAGAGATTATAGAGTAATTAACGTCAGTTAATAAAGAACTAATTTAAAAAGAGAAAATTTTAATTTTAGATAGAAGGTCTTTTATTTTATCTAAAGAGAGACTAAAGACAGAAAAAAAGTTTACAAATAATAAAAAGCAAATAGCAAAGCAAAAACTGCAAAATAAAAAAGCGTCTTTGTAAACCCCCTTAATAATATTAAATTAAAAGTTCTCTAACAAGAAATTCTAAAAAAGAAAATAAATGTTTAAATTCCTATTAATTTTTTAAATTAAAGTATTTAGATTAAGCAAATTAATTGTTACTAATAACTGCTTCTAGCTATTAAAATCTGCTTAATACCTTAGCTTTTTTTAATTCTATTCTAATATAAATATCACTATGTAATTAAAATTACTGTTTAATAGAAGTCTACATAAAATTTTTATTATTTATGCAGTTTTTGTTAGTTTTTGTTAAACCTATATAATATTAAAAGGTAACAAAATATATGCTTTAATTATAAGATTATTACTATTAAACCCTCTTAAATTAACTCTAACTTTAGTTAACCTCTGTTAAGATTGCTTATGCATATCTTCCTTCTATAGACCTTTCTAAAAAGCCTTTTCTAGAACCCTACAGAAGTTTGTTGCTAACTATTCTGCTCCTATTTAGTAAGGAAGGCAATCCTAAATTATTATACTAGGCTAACTGTGCACTTAAATTCTACACTATCCCTTATTCCAGGCTTCTACTTAAGGTCCTATTTAGGCTGACAGTTAAGTAGGAGGTTGTTAAAGTTTCTGATTGGCAGGCTATTAGAAGCAGCTATCTACTCTCCTTTAAATACTAAAAACTGTAAGACTAGCTTCTAGGAAATAAATCTTAATTTATAAGGCCTTATTTTCTAGAATTCTTTACACTACTACTAACCTTCTTTAGCATTGCTAAAATAAAGACACTTAATCTAGCTAAATAATCTTATCTTAGGAAGTTAAAGATAAATTATGTTATGCTCTCTATTACTATCTTCTTTATTACTATCTTCTTTGTTGCTATCTTCTTTGTTGTAATTAAGCAAAGAAAAAGAAATTGTTAGATATTGCTTATTTAGAGTAAGAACTTCCTGCAAAGTAAGATTAAATGTAGGGGTATTCTATAGCAAAGTCTGTAATGTGTAAGTAACTTTATCTTAGCTAGTTCTTTCTTTCTAAGTCCTACAAGTTAAAAGATCCTATATATGTTAAACGCTAGCATTTGCTTGCAATAACTAAACTGATCATGTCTAGTGTAGTAAAACCGCTTTTTATAGATCTACTTAAGCTATTAGCGCTAGCTGCTTGTTTAAAGGCATACTAAATGTTTATTAGGAACTGTTTTGTAGAGGCAAGTAGCAACATGCTTAACAGATCTCTTAAGGTGTTTTAAAGTAGCTAACAAAGTAAACATTAGATAGTAGCTGTTTAGAGTTCTAGGATTGCTGCAGTTAGTAAACTTCAGAACCTTAGTGAAGATCTTAGGGGGTAGTCTGTCTAGCATTATTATTAATATTTAGCTTAAAATTGTAAAGTTAGCAGGTAAGCTTAAGGGTATTAAAGAAGGCTTTAGAGAAGGTAGGAGAGAGTAAAGAAGAAAGAAAAGAAAAATTAAGAGTAAACAAAACTTATAGCAAAACCGCACTAAGAAGCGCTAAGACGCACTAAAAAGAACTAAGAGATAAGTAAGCATTTAAATCTAGGTAAAAGAGCATTAGAATCTAGGTAAGAAGGCGTTAAATTCTACGTAAGAGATTGTTAAAATCTAGGTAAGAGAGCTTTAAAACCTTAGAGAGGGCACGTTAAAATTCAGGCAAGAAAGCATTTAAATTTAAGTAAAAGAGAAGCAACAGAAACGTAAATTTATGTTAAAGAATATAAATTAACTAATAGTAAAACTATAAACAAAAGTATAACATTAATAAGAGATAAAGGTCTTTTTAGAAACCCTATACAAAGAATTTAACAAACAAAAAGGTTTAATAGTAAAGGTAAGATTTAAAAATATTTAGGAGAGTTCTTAATTCCTTTTATAGAAATTATTGCAGTTTAACATAATTAAAACAACAACTTTAAATTATTTCTAAATTAAATTTAACACAATCTTGAATTTAAGGAGATTAGAACATTTTTAAGTTAATATATAAATAACATTATAACAATTTTACTTAGAATTTTAGAAATATTACTTTAAAAATTTAAAAAGAACATTTTTAATTTTTCTAGTTTAAGCAAAATAATCTTATTTATTTCTAGTATTATTATATTCTAGTAGTACAATGTTATGCTCTTTATAAACAAATTTTAAGGAATACCTTTTACTGTCTTTAGGCCTTTCTAAAAAGCCTTTTTAGGAACGCCCTATACAGTAAAAGATTTATCTTTACCTGCATTTTTTAAAATTCCTTCTAAAAAACATTTTAATTAGAATTAAAATTAACCTAGTTCTTACATCCCTTACAAAAGTAAATAGAGTTTGTAAACTCTTCAGCAGACATGTTATCCTATAGATCTGAATTATATTTAGAGTAGTTAGTATTTTTGTTGTTAACTTTAGAATAATATAAAGCAAAAACTAATTCTTCCTCTTTATCTAGACAGCCTATATAGAAATCAATATTCTAGTTAAGGTTGTCTTAAAAGGCACTACTAAAAGCCTTGTTAAGTGTATTGTTAGACTAAATCAAGTTATAGAGTAAGGTAGTAAGATTAAGAGATTCTAAGAAATTAAGGCAGTCAAGGAAATCTCTAGATTAATCTTTAACAGCAAAATAGTACATTATCTAAACACAAAAGATAAAGATATTAAGATAGCACTCTAGATAATGCTAATACTAGTTAATAATAGTTTTGTAGCGCCTTAGAATTAATTTTTAAACATAGGAGTTTAATCGCAACACATCTGAAGATTCTATCTTAGAAGAAGATAGACGTTTAAGGACTAGTGCTACAAAAGTAGACTAATAGGCAAGTTTAGAAGTATTTTTATCCTAGAGTTTAGTAGAGAATAGAAAAACTATAACTAGTTTAATAAGTAAGTAATCTTATAAAACTAGTAAAAAGGGGTCTTACTGTTAGATTTGTTAAGTTGTTCTATAAGCAAGTTAATAAGGATTTAGATATAGGGGTTAGGAAAAAGATAATAAAGAGTTAATAGTTAACAAAATAAAGAGTGTAAGAGACAGATCTATTTATAGTATAGAAGAGTAAAATAAAATTAGTTAATACTAAGAAAGAAAACATTGAATAGTAAATAAAGTTAAATAATATAATCTAATTATCTATAATATTTTAAGTTAATAATGTATATAATGTTTACAATTTTACATCTAAACAAGAATAAGATAAATAGATTTACTATATTTAATTTATATTTGCTAACATAAAAATATTATAGAGATAGTTTATCTAATTTAAAATCTTATTTTAAATTAGATTTACTAGTTTTCTAGTTTAATATAAAACTTAGTTATAAAAATATACAGAACCTGCTATTCTATCTATAATAGGCAACCTACCTAATATAAGGCAAGATGTTAGGCCTAACATTTGCTTAAATAGGCTTAGCGTTAGGGGTTTAAACTTTAAAAGGGGAAATTCTAACCCTAAGCATCTACTTTATTAACCCTAACTAATATAAGGCTACAGATTGTGCATAATCTGCTATACTTTAAGTTTAGCGTTAAAGTTACACTAACTTAAATAAGTAATTTATTAGCACAGTCTATAGGCATAAACTATTAGTATTACTATAATATTTTTCTATAAGTTTTAGTACAAAGTATTTTTGCAAGAATAAAATTAGCCTTATTCTAAAAGTGCATATAGTTGCATATATTATAGCATAAATAGTACAGTTGCAAAGAAGATAACTTTAGTGCTTAAGTTAGACACTAATATAACTATAACCCTATTAAAACATTAACAGGTAAATAATGCACTATTAATAACTTACTACTAATAACACACTTCTATATACTACAGCATTTACAATATAGATTACTTATAATAATAGAAAGTATTAGCTATCTATTAAAATATAATATTCTTATCTACAGAGAGTATAAAACTATAGTAAGGAATCTTAATATGCATTTATATTAATATTACAGGCTTATAAGTAAGGCAAAGAAAGAGATTTTAAAATACTATTTATATAATTAGATTTAAACTCTAGATAATATTAAGCTGCTTAAGCTATTAAGACTACTAGTTAAAGAGCTTAGAGAGCTACTTAATAGATTTTAATATAAGGCAGATAACTATAGCTTTTTTATAGTTAATTAAGATATACTATAAAAGCATTATAAGGCTAAGTATAGATACTTATAAAAAAGTAATATAAGCAAGCTTTACTATAAGGTTAAGCTATAGATATTCTTCTAAAGCAAAAGGCTATAGTAATACTTTATTATAAATGCAGCAGACAGTAATATAGCTTTAGTTACTAGTAAGGAATTAGATATAGTATAGCAGTAATTAGCTAAATAAAAAGAGATAAAATAGGTGTATAAAGAAGCAGCACAGGTTATAGATATAGAGGCTGCAAAGACTAATTAGACTAGCTAGTTTAAATAGATAGGCTAGGTAGAGCATTTAGCAAAGTGTAACTAAGCATATCTTGCCTATTAAACCTAACTACTTAATAGAGAGAAGACAAAGCTACAATAAGCTACTAATCTAGTTAAACTGCTTATTAAGAGAAGCATTAGAGGATTAGCAACACTTAGGTAAGAGATAAAACACTAGTTAGAGAGCATAAAGCAACTAGAGATAGATTAGTAGCTATTAAGATAATTATAAAATCTTAAAAGTTAGGCAGTTTATATAAGCTATATAGTTAAGTTTATATACTATACACTATATATTCTTACTAATAAAGAAATAAAGATTATATAAAGTTACTGCATTATAAGAGATAGTAATAATAATAATAGTAAGTATAATAATAGTAATAGTATTATATTAGACAGCACTATAGATTATAGTAAGATTGCATCTAGTTCTAAGGCTAGTAGGGCTAAAAGTAATATAAATAATAATAATAAGAACAGCTAGCTGCACTGCAGTAAGCAATGTAAAAAAGAGACAGACTTAATAAAAGATATATAAGAACTATTTTGCTAGAAAGGTATATAGAAGATATAAGCTATATAGCTATAAGATACTCTTAATATAAGTAATAAAAGCACAAAATTAGAGTTATTACTTAACTTATTTAGTTCATTTATATTTAAACCTATTAGTAATAATCTAACACTAATGGGATAAACAGATTTACTATATCCGATTTACTTTCGCTAACAAAAAAATGTTGCAGGGATAGCTAATCTGATTTAAAATCTTGTTTTAAATTAGATTTACTAGTTTTCTAGTTTAATATAAAAACTTAGGTACAAAAAATATGCAGAACCTGCTGTTCTATAAAATGTATTCTTTAGATATTTTAAAATTTATCTAAGTGCTTTAATGTATAGTATTAGATCTAAAACTTAGGACCTTTTAAAGTTCTTGTCCTTATGTTAGCACTTTTTAACACTAATAGCCTAAAACATCTTAGCTTTAGGGTTTCCCCTTTTTAATCTATGTAAAAGAGGTAAGATAATGTTAACTAGTTTACAAATCTAACTAGCATACTTTACCCTTTAAGTATTATTACTGCCTTGTACAGTTATAGATTAGTTTGTAACTTATTTTATTTTTGTACCCTAATGCTGCATTGCAATTTGTAAAGATTGCAACCTTAGTATAGTAAAGTCCTGCTTTAAGGTCTATTTAAACGCTTATTATGCATACCTAACAGCAGAGGTACGTAAGGCAATTTGTTAAGTTGCACACAATATAGACAGATTAGCAGAGAGAGAAGATAAGGTTATGTACCTGTTGCCTGAGTCTAAGCCTGTGCTATACTTAACAATTTAGCACACTAGATTAAAGTGCGCAGCTACTAAAGCTAATAGCAGCTTACTGTGCAGATAGATTCTCTAGTGTACTAAAGACATACAAAAGCATTGCCGCAAGCACTATAGTTAGAAGAACTTATAAAAGAGGGGCAGGCTTCTATAGGGACAGCAAAGCAAAGCAGAGAGGATATAGACAAGTAGTGTAGTGTATCAGAAATTCAATTGCGCAGGGAGACTAGGATAACTTTTTAAGGTAAGTGCAGGGAAGGTCACTAATTTAAGTAAGGCAGGAGAAATAGAAGGAGAAGACGTAAAGGCAGACGCAGAGGACTTATCTATAAAGCAGCAGCTGCAGGCAATGTTTAAAGAGACTACAGAAGTGTTAGACTAGGCTAAAAAAGGCGCAAATAACAGGATAGAGCTAGATAGCGACTAGCATGTTACATATGCATGGCTAAGCAGAACTAGCTAGGCCTAGCATTTAGGTAGTTTAGACTGTAAGTGGCTGCTAGCATTAATCTAGAAGCTAGAGAGAAATAAGAAGGCATTAGCTAAGGTATATTAGGCAGTAGAGATAGTAATTTAGAGGGCTTAGCAAGTGTTGTGTGCTAAAGTAGTTAGCTTTCCAGCTATAAACTATATTAACTGCTAGGAGGTAGGTAGTAACAGCAATAAGAAGCTATTTAATGCGCGCCAGACAGGCAAGACTATAACTAAGTACAGCTACTGTTAGTTACTAGTTATCTAGTACATTTAGCAGACGCACAAGTTAGATAAAGTTAGACAACAGGTTACAGAGAGGGAGGATATTAGGGATAATAATTCTAAGGAGGAGATAAGAGGAAAGAGACTGCAGTACTAACTAACTAGAGAGCAAACAAAATAGTTATAGAAAATTAAACAGATTGTAGGCAATAACACAGATAAGAGGGACAAGGATTTAGTTTGCAGGGAAGAGGAGGATAAGAATGTAGATAGTAAAGAGAATTTAAGTAAGGACAAGGAAGAAAAGCTAGAAGGCTATGTTTTAGCGTTTTTAATTTTAATGTTAGATTATCTATTAAAAGACAATAAGTACAGGAGCGTGTTAGTCAGCGCTGCTGCAGTGCTAGGCGTAGACACAGATTGTGGTTAGAAGGACCTATTAGTATACACGCCTACTATTTTAGCTGTTATTACTGTTGCAAGAATGTTAGTGTTGTACAGCGCTGTAAAGAGGCAAAAAGAGTGTGTAGCAGAAATTATAGAAAGAGACAGGTTTATTAAAGAGGATGCAGAGGACTTNAGTCAGCGCTGCTGCAGTGCTAGGCGTAGACACAGATTGTGGTTAGAAGGACCTATTAGTATACACGCCTACTATTTTAGCTGTTATTACTGTTGCAAGAATGTTAGTGTTGTACAGCGCTGTAAAGAGGCAAAAAGAGTGTGTAGCAGAAATTATAGAAAGAGACAGGTTTATTAAAGAGGATGCAGAGGACTTAGCCCTAGGCTATTTTAATTTAGTCTAAGAGATAGCTAATAGATTTATAACGCTTACTTATTACAGTAGGACACTAAGCCTAATTAACTAGTTGTTGCAGTTGCGCACTTACAGGATAAAGATATAGTTTAACACTAACGCAGACAGTATAATTTAGTAGACAGGAGATACATTGCTATACAGACATATCTAGTTTATAATGCCTAGTTTACAGTCTATAATCTACAGATTAGTAGAGACAGCGCAGATAGAGTTGCAACAGGAGTTGTTAAAGTTAGACGTAGATAAAGATAGCTAGCTTGCAGTTAGCGCTACCCTATTGCTACCTATTAATTAGGATAATTTAGTAGATAATCTAGCTAAGATAAAACTTAATTAGAACTTTTTGCAGGACAAGCGTAACACTTTTAGGGGTGTAGATAGAAAGCAGTAGTTAGCTAGGCGTGTTATTTATAAGAAGAAGTTGCAAGTCGCATTTATTAACATACAGGCAACTAATCTATCTGTGCTAGGTAGATTAGGTATAGTATAGAAGGCTAGCACAGTAAGAAAGTATAAAAAGGCAATGCAAACGTTCTAGGAGCATTTGTTAGTATTAGTGCATATAACAGGTAGTTTGCTAGCGCGCAGTACTAAGGTAGTCACCTACCAATTATTTATCGGATGTTTTTCGATGAAAACCCAGTGGCACGGCTCGC
>JAKUHH010000009.1:0-22045 GCA_022701365.1 Mycocentrospora acerina
CAGAAAAACTTATCCTAGCTAGTAACAGCCTCTAAATAATATTACTACTTGTTTTGTTTAGATCACGTCTAAGCCTTATCTAATTTAGAACTAATTTAGATAATACTGTTATATCTAGTATTTTGTTACAGCTAGGATCCCTACAATCTCTTAATAACTAAAGCCTTTAGGTTTAGAACTTCCTAGACTACTGCATTAGGATTACTTTAGAATAGCTGCGTAGGATTGCGCTAAGGTAGAAACTTAGAGACTATTAAGAACCTAGCAGAATTAGACCTAACTCTAATGTCTGCTACTATTACTCTAGGTTTAAAGGAACTAACTTAAAGATTAGTATGTACTTAAGGCTTAACCTTAAAGGTAGCAGTAGAGATGTCTAACCCTACTCTAACCCTTAATCTAGTAAGAACAGGTACAGAGCCCCTATCTAATTTAGACTAAGAAAAGGAGGACTTAGCCTAATTAGTTGCCTAACTTTAAGCAGAAATTTAGGAACTATAGTAAGCTACAATTGCCTTAGACTACCCTCTACTTAGTACTAAATTACTACTAACTCCCTTAGAACAACCTTAACCCCTAAGGTTCTAGTCTAAGATTTTAATTAATAATACTATACGCATAAAACTATCTAAAAGAACACCTACTATTAAAGTCCTTAAAAATAGTTGCAACCTGACCTTTTGCTAATAGCAAGCCTTAATCTAGGACTAATTAGAGATTAATACAGACTACTATTAGAGTAAGCGCGCCTGCATAGCATTAGTCTAGGGACATACTTCTGGCCTAGCTAAGGAGTACCTAGAGCCCTAATACCTATCTAACACCTTGTCTAACTGTTTTAAGATTGCAGAAGATATAATTAACTTACTTAAGTCTTATTTTGTTACAGGAAATAAGAGAGCTAAGAGCTAGGCTGCTTTTAATAAACTCTATATAGAGAAGACAGAAACCTTCTTTACCTTTAAAGCACAGTTCCTTAGTGCTGCTATTAGGGGACAAGTACCTAAATTAGAATAGTTTTACTACTTATAGATAAATATTACACTAACCTTGCAGATGCTTAGCTTTAGATTTAAGCAATAATAGAACAACTCTTTTAAGCTTATAGTTAAACACCTAACAGCGTTTAATATAGAATAAAGGAACTATCCCTTAGTCCTAACTACAGGAAGCACAATCTGTATAATATATAAACTAGGTTAACTTATTTAGGTCTGATTTAGAGGTCCCTACTAAGAACAAACTATAATTTATACTAATAAGCAGACCCCTGTATCTAAACACAACCCTAACCTTTACCTGCCTCTTAGCTTATATCTAAGACTTCTAGTCTTGCAAGGGATCTAACTCTAGGCAATTGCTATAACTGTGGCAAGCTAGGACACTTTGTAAGTAAGTGTCCTTTGCCTTAAGTACAGAAGATTAAGTTTAAATACCTTAATAAGGACGTTAAGGAATTAGGAGAAGACCCTAACTAAGAAGAGGATTAGACAGGAAACAGAGACGCCTAGGAGGACCTCCCTTCTTAGGCTTAAACTATTATAACCTATTAAACCTTAGTCTTTTAAACTTATTTAGGGGACTACATTTCTTTTCTCTTTTTATTCTTTGCACTAAGGGCCTTAGGGTCTAATTACACTTCTTAATTAACACTAGTGCCTAAGGTTATCTTTTCTTAAATTTAAAAATTGCTACTTTTATTTTATTAGCTCTTTAGACTCCTATCTAAAAGCTACTCTTTTAAGTTACTGTTAAGGGGTTTTAAGACTAAATCTCTTCCCTAGTAACTTAGTATATCTGTTTGTATCTAATTATTAATAGAAGAAAGATCTACAACTGCTTGTTTGTAATAGTAGATCTTAGCTTATAAGACTGTATTATTAGAATTAAATAGATAAAGCGTTTTAAGCTACAGTTAGATACAGATTACTCCTAGATTATCTGGCTAGGCTACTATCCTGCTGTGTACAATCCTACTCTACTGCTCTAAATAACCCTTAACTAAACAGTTCCTGCTAAAACTGTTGCTTTAGATATTGCATAATAAGATAAGCTATAGGAACAGGAGGACTATTAGGAGAGGCATAGTGTAACTACTGCTATTTATAGGATTTAAGGGATGCTTTAACTCCTAAAGAGTTAGAAGTTCTTGCCTCTTATTGCACAGGACCTAACGCTGAAACCTATCTAACCCCTACTAGAACTTGTCTTTACTAAACCTTCTTTTTATATTGCTCTTATTTCTGCTAATGCTCTCTACTTTAATATAAAACACTAAGAAAATAAATTCTTTACTACTAGCTTTTATAAAATTAATTAAATTCTAGATAAGAAAAGGCTAGAAGATAACCTTAACAACGCGGCCCTAGTATAGGACTGATTACCCCTCTGTTATTACCCCTTCTAGGATGTCTTTAGCAAGACTGCTGCAGAAACCCTCTTAGACCTTTAACTGTACAACTACAAGATTATACTTACTAAACCCCTGCTAAACAGCTATAGCCTGTTGTACAAGCAGAATGTAGAAGAGTTAGAAGTAACTAAGCGCTATATCTAAGAGAACCTATAAAAAGGTTAGATTAAGCATAGTTAGAGCCCTTTTATATCTCTTATCTTATGTGTTTAGAAGGCTAACAGGGACCTCTAAGTTTGTGTAGACTATTACAAACTAAACAACCTTACTTGCAAAGATGTCTATCTAATTCCCTGCATAGACAAGCTCTTAGCCTGCCTTTTAAAGGCTAAGATCTTTACTAAGTTTAACATTTATTCTGCGTTTAACTGTATCTGTATAGATATAGACTTAGAAGAATACACTACCTTCTAAACCTGTTATAGAATGTATAAATGTAAGGTACTACCCTTTAGCCTCTGCAACAGCCTTGCAACCTACTAACAATATATAAATAACATGTTAATTAATTTCCTAGATAACTTCTGTATTGCCTACCTAGATAACATCTTAATCTATTTAGAAGACCCTATTACCTATAAACAGCATGTGAAGCAGGTACTAGAAAGACTGCGTGCTGCTAGCCTTTAAGTAGACATTAAGAAGAGCGAGTTTCATGTTACGCGTATGAAGTACTTTAGTTACATGTTAACTAACAAAGGCATTAAGGTTGACCTAGAAAAGGTAGGAGCTTTAAAAAACTAGGAATAACTTACTACTGTTACAGGTGTAAAGTCCTTCCTAGGCTTTACAGGTTTCTACTAGCAATTTGTTGCTAGTTTTTCCTGGGTTGCAAAACCCCTTATTGCATTGCAGAGCCCTACAATACCATTTGTATAGACCCTAGAGTGCAAGGAGGCCTTCTATCACCTTAAGACTGCCCTCTTAGCTATACCTACCCTGTGCTATTTTAAGCCTGATTATGACACCTGAATTAAGACTAACGCATTAGACAGCGTGGTTGCTAGGGTTTTGTTACAAAAATACCCTGACAAGAAATAGTACCTTGTAGCTTTCTATAGCAAGGTCCTATTTAGAGCTAAGCTTAATTAGGAAATACATAACAAGGAACTTTTTGCTATTCTCTAAGCCTTCTTAAAGTAGAGGGCTAAACTAACCTCTGTTTAGACCTAAGTCCTAGTCCTTTTAGACTACTGCGCCTTAGAATATTTTATAACTACTAAGGTACTTAATGCTAGATAAGCATAATGGTCTGAAGCTCTAGCCCTTTTTAACTTCTAAATTAAGTACACACTAGGCAAGAATAATAAGAGGGCTGATATCCTTAGCTAATAAGAACAGGACCTAAGCTAGTTAAAGTTAGCCTAAGAAGACAATTAATTAAGAGTCCTACTTAGACCTTACTGTCTTTATGTCTAGATTAATACTAATTTAGCTTATACCTACCTCTAGACTTAAATTTAATAGATATTGTCTATTAACGCCTTACGCCCTAACACAACCCTAATAGCTTTTGACTCCCTAGAACTGATAGACGCAGTTCTCTACAAAAACCAGTTAGCCTTTAAGGAATAATAAGTAAAGCTACTAGACAACTATTAGATTAGTAACAGGCTCTTGCTCTACTAGGATTAACTCTGCTTGTCTGGAGATTCTCTTCTATGTACCTAGCTTATTTATAAGGTATACAATTAAATCTCTACAGCGCACCCTAGCTCTAAGAAGACCTATTAGTTACTGGCCTGACAGTACTATTAGAAGGGCATAGAGGCTAGTTATTAATGGTATGTTTAAAACTGCATCCTTTGTTGTAGAGGACATCTAAGACAGTCCTGCCTCCCTAGATACCTCTACCTGTTGCCTATCCCTGAAAGACTAATGCAGCACCTATATATAGATTTTAAAGATTTCCTAAAGGATTAGGCTAGGTATAGCTAGATTATAGTAATTATTAACTAACTGTCTAAATAAGCTATTACTATTCTATGTTATAAGACAATTAACGCCTAAAGAATAGTAAACCTGTTTGTCTAATAGGTGTACTGTTTTAGACACACTCTAGATATAATTATATTAGACTGCAGTCCCTAATTTATTTCTAGTTTCTAGTTAGAGTTCTGTTAAATTATAGGTGTAAAGGTTAAGCTCTCTACTGCTTATTATAAAGAGACAGACAGCTAAACAGAGATTATAAATAAGTACATTAATTAGAGATTGCGGCCTTTTGTATCCTTTTACTAGGACAACTAGAGTAACCTCTTACTTCTAATTAACTGTGCTTAGATAACTCTCCCCTACAGCGCTATTAGGATAGCCCTGTATTAGCTCTTCTTTAGTAGTAAACCTAGACAGAGTTAGAACTAGGAGAGCCTTATACCCTCTGCTAAACAATTTGACAAAATTAACTACTGTAACGCCCTTACATTAACAACCTGCATGCATAACGCTTAGCAACAAGCTAAGGATAATATAGAAAAGGCCTAGGCCTAAATGTAAGCTGTAGTTAATAGGCACTAATAACTAGTGGATTAGCAAGTTAGAGATATAGTGTACTTGTCTACTAAGAACCTAACTAACCTGAGACCTAGCTAAAAGCTATCTGCGAAATAGGAAGGTCTTTTTAAGGTACTTAAATAAGTTAGGCACTTATATTAGTTAAAGTTACCCCTAGGCTTACAGATATATAACGTCTTTGCACTAAATGTCCTGTGTAAGGACCCCTAAGATCCCTTGCTAGGATAAGAGGCACCTAAACCTGCTAGAAACCTAATCTACAGCGTAGAGGAATAGGAGGTAGAAGAGATACTTGCTAGCAAAGTCTACTAATCTACTCTAAAATATTAAGTTAGCTAGGTTAGACATAACCTAGACCTTATTTAGTACAAAGCCTTAAATTTTATAAGATCTCTCTATAAATTAAGGGCTTTTTATAAGAAGTATCTAAGCAAGGCTAGCCTACTACAGGGACTTAATAGCTAGATACAAGCTTAGGAAGAAAAGGTAGAGGACATGTTATACTTAGAGGATAATTATGTTAGGTATTATAATTCCTATTTATAAATACATATAGTACACGCAAGCTAACAGACCTGACTTAGACACAGTTTAGGCGCTACCTATTGCTGCGTCCTTGCTGAACTCTGTTAGCTTGCTCTTGCCTAGAGACCTTACTACATTATTACTACTACTGCCTCTACTAACCTTCCCCCTAACAGCCACCTTACCCCTACTACCTCTACCCCTCTTTGCTAATGCTGCTGCTATCTCTGCTATCCTTGCTGCTATCTCTTCTATCCTCTCCCCTATCCCCTCTATCACGGCCTTTATGCCTACTACTACCCCCTGAATCTCCCCTAACTCTGCCTGCAAGGACTGAACCTCCTTCTCTATTAACTAATAATGCGCAAGCATAACCTCTGCTGTAGTTATGCTAGTAACCTAAGAGTTAGCTACCTGCATATATATTACTAGCTAATAGGCTGCCTTAGTAGCAAGCTCTCTGACTATGTCTATCTCTTCCTTGTTGTTAATGCTGCTATAGACAGAGTTACCCTACAAGTTTAGGGCCTGCTAGAAGGACCTGAACTTAGGTCTAATGTATAACAGCACTTATTAAGAAATTAGCACTAAAGACTATAGGACAGGATATAGATACTTACTAGATTGCACTTCTTGTTCTGCTTTGTGCAATAGCAGCATTTCTTTAACCCTACTAAATAAAACTTAAACTTAATAAATTGCCTGCAGGCAACAGCTTGCACGCACTGCATGCAGATAACCTAGAAGGCTACTAGGAGGGCACTAGGGGGGACAGGGATTAGCATAGGGGTAGGTGCAGGTGCAGGTGCAGGTGCTAGTGCTGCTGCTGCTGCTGCTGCTGCTGCTAGTGCTGGTGCTAGTGCTGGTGCTGGTGTTGTTGTTGTTATTGCTGCTGCTGCTGTAGTTGTGGTTATAGTTGTGATTGTAGTTTTGCTATACTTATTAGCAAAACACTACTAAAAAGGCTTAACAAAGGATATGTATAAAAAATGTTGAGCTTAACTGCTAAGAAGATTAAGATTTTAGGGGGAAAGCCTTAATATATAGGAACCTGTCTTAAGGTAAAAGAGATAATTGTTAAGGCAACAACAAAGGAAAATTTTTCTTAAGGTAAAAGTTAAAATATTGTTAAAGATTACCTTATAGTAGGATGCAAATAAGAGTTAAATACAGAAAGGGATGTGTTTAGATAAGATACAGACTTGTACTATAAAGAAAGGCAAAGGGGGGGGGGGTGACATAAACTTTAGACAAAAGGGTTTTGCAAGGATAAGAGAAAGAAAACCTAGACACTGTCTAAACCCTACCTTACTCCTTCTTCTCTCCTTCCTTTATACAGATAAAAGACAACTCTGTAAAAAGGGACTTTTTTTGCCTATATAGAGGGAGGGAGGGTAGTGTAACATTTATAACGTCATATCCTATTATTACCCCTAAGTTAACTAACACCTATCTAATAGCTACTTAATTTGTACTTGCCTTAGATAGTAACCTTAGGAAGGGATATATAAGAGGGGCAGTCTGTGTAGCTTTGTAGAGTAGTTTTTCTGTATCCTTTTGTACAAGACCTATAGGTGTAGAGAATAGTATCTTTGGTTTACCCTCTAGTCCTAGCACTCCCATATGCCTAGTAGTGGACACTTCGGACCCTATTCGGATCACTCTCTTATAACCTGCGTCGTTACACTGCCCCCTATACTAATCCCTGTCCTGTCTAGTGCCCTCTTAGTAGCCTTCTAGGTTATCTGCATGCAGTATGTACAAGCTGTTGTATATAAGTAATTTATTAAGTTTAAGTTTTATTTAGTAAAGTTAAAAAAATACTGCTAATATATAAAGTAGAATAAGAAGTATAATCTATTTAGTATTTATATCTTATCTTATAGTCTTTAGTACTAATTTCTTAATAAGTACTATTATATATTAGACTTAAGTTTAAGTCTTTCTAGCAGGCTTTAAACTTATAAAGTAACTCTATTTCTAGTAGTATTAATAGTAAGAAGAGATAAATATAGTTAAAAAGCTTACTAATAAAGTAGCTTATTAGCTAGTACTAGATATATAAGTAGCTATCTCTTAAATTACTAGTATAACTATAGCAGAAGTTATACTTATATATTATTAGTTAATAGAGAAAAAAGTTTAGTCTTTATAAGCAGAGTTAAGAGAGATTAAGAGAGTAGTAGTAAGTATAAAAGCTATAATATAAGAGATAAAAATAAGAATAAAAGAGATAGTAGTATAGATAGTAGAGATAGTAGCAGCATTTATAAAAAAGGATAAAAGTAGTAAAAGTAAAGTAGCTATTAAGAAAAAGGTTAGTAGAAGTAGTAGTAGTAATAATATAGTAAAGTCTTTAAGTAAAAGTAAGCTAATAGAGTATAGTAAAGACAAATTAATAAGAAGTACTTAAACTATATCTAAGTTAGGTCTGTTAGCTTATATATACTATATATATTAATAAATAAGAATTTTAATACTTAATATAATTATTTTTTAAGTATAACATATCTTCTACTTTTTCTTCTTAAGCTTATATCTAGCTATTAAGTCTTTAAAGTAAGCTAGCCTAATTTAGATACTTTTAAAAAAAGCCTTTAATTTATAAAGAGATTTTATTAAATTTAAAGCTTTATACTAAATAAAGTCTAAGTTATATCTAACTTAGCTAACTTAATATTTTAAAGTAGATTAGTAGACTTTACTAGTAAGTATCTCTTCTACTTTTTATTTATTAATACTATAAATTAGGTTTTTAGTAAGCTTTAGTACTTTTTAATTTTAGTAAAAAGTCTTAAGAGTCTTTTTATAAGATATTTAGTGCAAAGATATTATATATCTATAAGCTTAAAAGTAACTTTAACTAATAAAAGTGCCTAACTTATTTAAGTACTTTAAAAAGCCTTTCTTTTAATATAGATAGCTTTTAGCTAAGTCTTAGATTAGTTAAGTTTTTAGTAGATAAGTACACTATATCTCTAACTTACTAACTTACTAGTTATTAGTGCCTATTTACTATAGCTTATATTTAAGCCTAGGCCTTTTTTATATTATTCTTAGCTTATTAATAAGTATTATATATAACAGTTAGTAATATAAGAGTATTACTATAGTTAAATTTATAAATTCTTTAGTGAAAAGTATAAAGCTCTTTTAGTTCTAAATTTATCTAAGTTTACTACTAAAGAGAAGCTAATATAAGGCTATCTTTATAGTGCTATAAAAGAGAGTTATCTAGGAATTGTTAATTAAGAGTAAAATATTACTCTAATTATCTTAGTAAAAAGATATAAAAAGCTATAATCTCTAATTAATATACTTCTTTATAATTTATAATTAGCTATCTATCTTTTTATAATAAATAGTAAAAAGTTTAACTTTTATACTTATAATTTAATAGAACTTTAACTAAAACTAAAATTAAATTAAAGACTATAGTCTAATATTATTATATTTAAGGTATATATAAAATAGTATACTTATAAATAAATAAGTTTACTATACTTTAAGTGTTAATTATCTTATAATATAAGCTAGTAATAGCTTATTTAGATAGTTAGTTAATAATTACTATAATCTAGTTATACTTAGCTTAACTTTTTAAGAAATCTTTAAAATTAATATATAGGTGCTATATTAGTCTTTTAAAGATAGGCAATAGATAAAGGTATTTAAAGAGATAAGACTATCTTAGATATGCTCTATAATTAGAAATATAGTTTTATATATAATATTAATAGCTAGCTTTTATACTTTTTTAATAGTACTATTAGGCTAGTAACTAATAAGTCTTCTTAGAGCTAAGGTATACTATAAAGATTTAATTATATACTTTATAAAAAAGCTAAGTATATAGAAGAAAATCTGTAAATAAGTAGAGTTAATTTTAGTAAAGTAAGAGTCTATTACTAATCTAATAGGTATCTACTAGATTTACTTATTATTTATTAAAGACTAACTAGTTTTTATAAAGAACTATATATATTAGTTTTAAAGAGTAAAAAGCTATAAAAGATATATTAAAGTATAAAGTATTAATAGATATTAAATATTAAATTTAAGTTTAAAAGTAAGTCTAAGCTAGATTAGTATTAATTTAGCTATAAAGATAATAAAGTCTAAGTAAGACTTTTAATTAATTATCTTCTTAGGCTAGCTTTAACTAGCTTAAGTCCTTTTCTTATTAGCTAAAGATATTAGCTCTTTTATTATTTTTACCTAAAGTATACTTAATTTAGAAATTAAAAAAAGTAAGAGCTGTAGACTATTATACTTATCTAGTACTAAGTACCCTAATAGTTATATAATATTCTAAAGTGCACTAGTTTTAAAAGACTAAGACTTAAGTCTAACTAAAAGTTAGTTTAGCTTTCTATTTTAAGAAGGCTTAAAAAATAGTAAAAAGTTCTTTATTATATATATTCTAATTAAGCTTAGCTCTAGATAAGACCTTACTATAGAAGGCTATAAAGTACTATTTCTTATTAAAGTATTTTTATAATAAAACTCTAGTAATTATACTATTTAATATATTAGTCTTAATTTAAGTATTATAATTAAGCTCAAAATAGTATAAAGTAAGTATAGCTAAAAGAACAGTTTTAAAGTAATAAAAAGCTTTTTTGCACTTTAAGGTCTATATAAATAGTAATGTTAAGCTTTATAACATAAGAAAGAGTTTTATAACTTAAAAAAACTTAGTAATAAATTTATAGTAGAAACTTATAAAGCCTAAAAAAGACTTTATACTTATAATAGTAGTAAGTTATTTTAAGTTTTTTAAAAATTAACCTTTTTTAAGTCTACTTTAATAATTTTATTAGTTAATATATATCTAAGATACTTTATATAAGTAATGTAGAGCTTACTCTTCTTAATATCTACTTAAAGACTAGTAGTATATAGTCTTTTTAGTACCTAGTTTATATACAATTTCTAAGTAATAAGGTCTTTTAAATAGATTAAGATATTATCTAAGTAAGTAATATAGAAGTTATCTAAAAAGTTCATAAATATATTATTTATATATAATTAGTAAGTTATAAGGCTATTATAAAGGCTAAAAAGTTATACTTTTTATTTATATATCTTATAATAAGTTTAGAAGGTAGTATACTCTTTAAAGTCTAAGTCTATTTAAATATAGTTAAATATAGAGAAAATATTATACTTAGTAAAGATTTTAGTATTTAAAAGGCAGTCTAATAGCTAATTTAAATAGAGAATTAGATATATATCTTTATAATTAAGATTATTTAATTTATAGTAGTCTTTATAGATATAAAAGTCTCTATTTACTTTTTAGATATATAAGTTAAAAAAAGTAAAAAGGCTTTAACTATAATTAATTAAACCTCTCCAAAAGTTTTCTTAAATATAATATTAAGTAGCTATTAGCTCTTCTATATTCTATTTATATAAAAGGCTATAACTATTTAGAAGAAGTTTAGTTAGTATAATCTTATAGTTATATATTTAAAAGTCTAAAAGAACTTCTATAGCAGTTTTACTAAAGATATCTTAAAAAGAGTAGTAATAAAGTAGTAATTAGTCTTATATTAGAGCTATATTATTAAAGTTATCTTTTAACTTCTTTTTCTCTAAAACTTAATTAATTTTATAAAGGCTAGTAGAAAAGAATTTATTTTTTTAGTATTTATATTAAAATTAAAAGTGTTACTTAAAATAAGAGTAATAGAAAAAGTAAGTTTAGTAAAAAAGGTTTAAGTAAAAGTTAGATAAGTTTTAGTATTAAGTACTGTATAATAAAAGGTAAGAACTTCTAACTTTTTAAGAGTTAAAGTATCTTTTAAATTTTATAAATAGCAGTAGTTTTACTATACTTCTTTTAAGAATCTTCTTATTCTTATAGCTTATCTTAGTATATAATATCTAAGTTAATAATTTTAGTAAGAACTATTTAGTTAAAAGTTATTAAAAGTAGTAAAGCAGGATTATACACAGCAAGATAGCAGCTTAGCTAGAAAATCTAAGAGTAATCTGTATTTAACTATAGCTTAAAATACTTTATCTATTTAATTCTTATAATGTAATCTTATAAGCTAAGGTCTACTATTATATAAAAAGCAGTTATAGATCTTTTTTTTATTAACAATTAGATATAATTAGATATACTTATTTACTAAAGAAAAGATTTAGTCTTAAAAACTTTTAACTATAACTTAAAATAGTAGCTTTTAGATAAGAGTCTAATAAGCTAATAAAATAAAAGTAGAAATTTTTAAGTTTATAAAAAGATAATCTTAAGTACTAGTATTAATTAAGAAGTATAATTAGACTTTAAGACTCTTAGTATAAAGAATAAGAAGAGAAAAAAATATAGTCTCTTAAATAAGTTTAAAAGACTAAAGTTTAATAAGTTATAACAGTTTAGGCTTAAGAAGAGAGATCTTCTTAAGTATTTTTATTTTTTTTCTAATTTTCTTCTTAGTTAAGGTCTTATCTTATATCCTTTAAGTCCTTACTTAGTTCTTTAAACTTTATCTTCTATACTTAAAGTAAAAAGCACTTATTTAAAAAGTGTCTTAGCTTACTATAGTTATAGCAGTTACTTAGAGTTAGGTCTTTTATAAGGCTTAAAGTCTTAAATATAGACTAAAATATAAGTAAAAGTTAGAGTTAAGTTTAATTATAGAGATCTACTTATTAGTATAAATTATAGCTTATTTTTAGTAAAGACCTCTAAACTAGACTTAAAGAAAATTAACTTAGTTTATATATTATATAGATTATACTCTTTATAGTTTAGACTAAAATATAGTTTATTTATTTTATATTAAACACTACTAGGTGTTTAACTATAAGCTTAAAAGAGTTATTTTATTATTACTTAAAACTAAAGCTAAGTATCTACAAAGTTAGTATTATCTTTATCTATTAGTAGTAAAACTATTCTAATCTAAGTACTTATTTTCTAATAGCAGCACTAAAGAACTATATTTTAAAAGTAAAGAAGACTTCTATCTTATCTATATAGAGTTTATTAAAAGTAGCTTAGCTTTTAGCTATCTTATTTCTTAAAATAAAATAAGACTTAAGTAAGTTAATTGTATCTTTAATAATCTTAAAATAGTTAAATAAGTTATTAAATAAGTATTAGAGCTCTAGGTACTCCTTAGCTAAGCTAGAAGTATGTCCTTAAACTAATGCTATACATGCATAATTACTCTAACAGTAGTCTACATTAATCTCTAATTAGTCTTAAATAAAAGCTTATTATTATTAAAACTTAGGTTATGTCACAAAACAGAGCCCTGCTCATAAGTCTCGCTTATAAGCCTTGCTTACTAGCTACATAAGCAAGCTACACTTACGTGGCCTATTACAAAGAACTTAGCACTAAGCTAGCAGAAAGGTAATTATTACTTAGCTGCTGTTTATAACAATATTTGTACTACACTTGCTTTGTTAAATTAAGTATACTTAGTAATAATAACTACTAAGCTCCCTTTTGCATTATATATAATAGAGATAAAATACTTAAATAGATAAGCTAGTAGTCTATATAATAGATTACCTAAATACTATTATTCTAGCTCTTATTTTAATAATAGTTATAAGCTTAGCACTTTAAAATTATAATATATTTCTTCTTGCACTATAAAAATGCTAGAATATATATATTTAGACGCTCTAATTAGTTTAATAGATATAATGTCTACACTTATGCTTCTAACTACTTTTTACTAGCTTAAAGATAGAGTAACTTAGCTTTACTAGTTTGTCTAGCTCTAATTCTATGTAAAGTAAAAAGGAGAATAAGATCTAGTTAACTTAAATAGAGAAATAAAAAATAATATCTAAATAAAAAAACTTATCTATCTAGAAATTAATAAAGTTAGATTAGATAAAGTTAGAGAAAGTAACTAATATAAGAGAGAGATAAGTAAATAGTTAGAAAAGAGAGTAAGTCTTTAGAACATCTAAAACTAGATTAATGCAATAGTAGCTTAAGAGCTTCTTAAACTAGTAATAATAACTCTAATCTAAGGCACTAATTAATTAGTTAGAGTACTAGTTAAAGAGCTCAAAACTAAGCTATCTCTTTTTAACTTTAGCTCTACAAACTTAGTTAGAGCAGAATATAGAGCTTATCTTAATTATGCTAGACTAAGTACTATAAGCTTAGAAAAATAGTATAAAGAGTAGAGCTTCTTATATATTAAAGCTACTGCCTTTAGAATCTTAGATGTAGAAGGCTAGCTTACTACTTAAGACTTCTTAGACGCAGTTTTAGTTAAACTAGCTCTTAAATAAGCTTGTGTAATATACTAGTCTATCTTATAAAACTTAGTATTAAATAATGAAATACTAAGCTTTGTAGGAGTAAGAAGGATCTTCTTATTACTCTTATATAAGTATACTATATAATTAGCTAATAACAGTGCTAGTATTTTTACTATACTTAAAGGTTAACTTACTAAGAAATATAAGTTAAGTGCTTTATAAAGTAAAAATAACTAATATTATCTTTATAAAAAAGAAATATATAAGTAGCTACTAGAGAAATACTTAACAGTAAAGGTAGCTATTACTAGAAAACCTAAGAAACTTAGCTATAAGTATAAATAGAAGATACTTAAGAAGCTTTTTTTTTTTTTTTTTCTTTATTTATATTGCATTAATCTATCTAACTAGCTAGACTAAATACAATAATACCTATGCAGACGTTAGTCTATAAGGCGCTGTTTTTCCTCTTAGGCTAAGCTCTTTTATTCTAGGGCCCTAGAAGCCTAGTAAAATAGTAGTAGTGCTCTTACTACGCAGCTTGCTAACAATAGGTTATTTCTACAGCAAGTCTATATTATTGTAGTAGGCCTTTAGGTTAAGGCTCCTGCAGCAGGCAGCTGTCTAAGCTGTTGCTATTTGTTGTTTTGTGTGTTTATAGAGGCCTGTTCTAGGCCCCTGTTGCATGTTGTTTGCAGGCTATTGCTAGCCCCCTGTTGCGCGTTGCAGAGGCCTATTGCTAGGCCCCTGTTGCACGTTGTTATGGCCTGTTGGTGGCCCCCTGTTGCGCGTTGCAGAGGCCTATTACTAGGCCCCTGTTGCACGTTGTTGTGGCCTGTTAGTGGCCCCTTGTTGCGCGTTGCAGAGGCCTATTGCTAGGCCCCTGTTGCACGTTGTTTGCAGGCTATTGCTAGCCCCCTGTTGTGCGTTGCAGAGGCCTGTTGCTAGGCCCCTGTTGCACATTGTAATATCTTCTAGTCTAGAGCTCCTGCAGCTAGCAGCTACCTAGCTGTTGCTATTTCTGTTTTTTGCAGAAACTTAAGCAGTGCTGTTTACTCAGTTTTAGTGTTAAAGATAGTAGCTAATATTAGCCTACTTATCTCTTTCTGCATCTGTTTTCTCTCTAGATTATAGTGTTTATAATGTAAAAGCAGGTGCTTAGGTGTTTATAATATGTTGCAGCTACTAAAACATACTCTTTTTTTATCTTTACTTATTGCTCTAGAAAATACTTTAAAGAAGCCTTTTTTTAGCTTAAGCTAATAGTAAGCTACTGTAATTTACTTAAGAAATAGTAGAAGCTTAGCTTTAAGAGTAAACTTAGGTTGCCTTTTAGTATTACTATTATAGCTTTTACTGTCAGGATTGCACCCCGATTGGAGCAAGCGGAGGTTACTCCTAGGTATCAATACCAAGAAGTCCCGTATTGGAGCACTGTGGGAACCTTATACCCCTCTCTTAGTATCTGTTACTATCTAGACTACTAAGAGACCCCTATATAAGCTACTACAGAATTATTACAAAGAAGGTAGCAATTTGTCTATAAAATACTACTATTATATATATATACTATATAAAGACTCTACTTGCTTAGTAATGTAAAGTAAGAAGGTTCTTAACATTTAAATTGCTCTACCCTATATTTTTAGCTAAGAAACTAGAAGATAAGTAACTGCAGGAGCTTAAATACAGGAAATAGTACCCTAGACAGACAGTTAGTTAGACAGTCTGCCTGTCTAGAAGGCCCTACTATTAGCTTAGTTAACAGAATCTAGGAAGTAGACACTAATAACAAAGCAGACTCCCCTAATCTAATAGCTAGTACTAAAACATAAATAAGGCCTAAGGTAGTAGAAACACTACCCTTAGACATTAACTTAGCTACTCTAGGCTAGAATAGTCTAGTAGTGTCTGCTAAAGACTAGGAGTTAGACACCTTACGCACCTAGCTACGCAAGGCCTAATAATAACAGGAACTAGAATAACTTAAGGAAGTTTAATCTAGATACAAGCAGGGAGATAAAACAGCGCTTATAATAATAGGAAATAGGTTAAAACCTGCAAATAACTTATTATCTTTAGCATTATTAGCCTTTCTACGCCTAGAGCCTCTACAAAAGTACTCTAAGACTAACTAAGCAAAGTATAACTGTTAAGAACAGGATTATAAGTCCTTTTTTCTGCAATCTCTATTAAACTTCCTAAAAGCACAATAAGAAGTAGACTTTAGAGTCTTATACATTTTAGAACCCCTTAAAATACTATAGAAAGCCTACTATATAACTAAGTAATTTACCTTAGCTATATAGAAGCCTACATAGGCTATCTTAAAGATAGTTATGTTAAACATACTTAGCACTCTATCTAAAAGAAAACAGCAAGCTTATAATGTTCTTAAACATGCCTAATAAAAGCTAAACTAGTCTCTAACAGACCTTATAGACTATCTTAGACTATACTAGGAAGAACTAAGAATATTCTAGTTATTAGACCTTTAGGTACTCTAGTTTATCTTAGCACTATAATAAGATATCTAGAAAGACCTTTTTCTACTCTTAGTAGACTGCTAAAACACCTTACTACTAGTAGAGGAAAATATAAACGTTATCTATTAGAGAAGAAGTTAAGGCAAGGACTAAAAAGAAATTCTAACCTAAAAGGACCTAGGAAAACTTAAAAAATATAGCTATAAGCTAAAAGGGACTAAAAGACTCTATAAGAGGTTAAAAGGAAATAATACAGCTTAGCTGCCTAAGTATAAGCACAGAAGGAGTAATAAATACTTTACAAATAAACTAAAGATATGCTATAAGTGCAAAGAGCTAGGTTATATCTAGCTTAACTGCCTAAACCTAAAAAAGGATAAGAAGTCTACAGTTAAGAACAAAGAGGGAAAAGATAAGGGGCAGAAGGACTAAAGACGTACTTATCTGCCTATATTACCCTCTTATTAGAAAATAAGGATCTTAGGACATTGCAAGAAGCTTTATACCTAAGGCCTACTTACTTGCTTACTGTATAAGTTACAGTATAATCCTCTAAGCCTATAGAGGCTATAATTAATAGTAGCTTTTAGCTAAACTTAATATTATTATTATTAGCAAAGGAACTTAGCCTCTAAGTTAACTTTCTCCTAAAGCTTCTAGCTAAAAGGGTAGATAAGGGCTAATTAAAAATATACAAGATAACTAAGGTTAAAGTAAATATTACAGACTTACGCAGACATATAGAAACCTACTTAATCTTATTTATAGTAACAGACTTAAGAAAGTATAAAGTATACTTAGGTCTGCTATAGATTAACACAAGCAATCTAAGGATAAGCTTTGCTAGTTAGTAATTGCTTTTTAGAGGAAAAAAGGTAAAAGATTTGCCCTCTTTTTAAAAAATAGCTATAGAAGATGCTAAGCAATTTAAGAAGAGCATGCGCAATCTTAGAACAGACATATACGCCTGCCTTATAGGCTTAGTAGGCTAGAGAGGGACAGAAGACCCTATAAGGGGCTAAATACCCTTGCAATATGCAGAATATGCAGATATAAGGTTAGAGCAAGATGCAAAGGCACTCCCTAAGCATAGCTCCTACAACCTAGCTATCCTATTAACACTAGACAGTGTGCTACCCTATTAGCTATTATATAACCTGTTAATAACAGAGTTAGAGATACTTTAGAAGTATCTAACTAAGTTTATAGTAAGAGGGTAGATCTGCAGATTAAAGTTACTAGCAAGGGCACTAATACTCTTTATTAAAAAGAAAGATAGTAGCTTAAGGCTTTATATAGACTATAGAGGCTTAAACAAGATCTTTATTAAAAATAGACATCTATTACCCCTTATTTTAGAATTACTTAAACGCCTCTCTTAAGCTAAGTTCTTTACTAAGCTTAATATAAGAGAAGCCTACTATATAATTTAAATTACAGAGGGAGATAAATAGAAGACTGCATTCTGTACAAGATACAGCTATTATTGTAACGACGCAGGTTATAAGAGAGTGATCCGAATGGGGTCCGAAGTGTCCACTACTAGGCATATGGGAGTGCTGGGACTGGAGGATATACCAAAGATACTATTCTCTACACCTATAGGTCTTGTACGAAAGGATACAGAAAAACTACTCTACAAAGCTACACAGACTGCCCCCCTTATATATATCCCTTCCTAGGGTTTACCATCCGAGGCGAGTACGAATCGGGTGGCTATCGGATGGGTGTCGGTTGACTCAGGGGTAATGATAGGATGTGACGTTGTGAACGTTACAATTATAAGTATACTGTTATGCTATTTAGCCTAACAAACGCACCTGCGCAGTTCTAAGCTTACATAAACTAGGATCTAATAGGATTGCTTAATATGTCTTACATAGTATACTTAGACAACATACTAATTTACTTAAAAACAGAAGTAGATTATATAAGACATGTTAAGGAGGTCCTTAATTAATTGTGTATAGCAAAGCTATACATTAAGCTTAGTAAGTGTAAGTAGCACACACAACACACAGAGTACCTTAGATACATAATTTCTTTAAAAGGAATCTACATTAATTAAGAAAGAGCTTTAACTATATAGAACTAGCTAAAACTAAGCACAGTGCGCAATATACAGGTATTTATTAGCTTTATAAATTACTATTAGTAATTTATAGCTAGATTCTTAAGATTAGCGCTCCTATTAACTACTCTAACCTAGAAGGGCCTAAACGCAGCCTAAGGCAGACTAGCTATAAGAAAAGAGGAAAGTTAACCTCTAGACATAGAGAAAGAAGGCATAGAAGCTTTTAACAAGCTAAAAAATGCGTTTTTAGAAGTACTAATACTAGTTTATTTTAACCTAGAAAGAAAAACAAAAGTAGAAGTTAATGCTTTAGAAGAGGCAATTACAGGTATTCTAAGCTAGTTAGTGCTAGAAGAGGGCTAAAAACCTTAATAGAGGCTAGTAGACTTCTTTTTAAGAAAACTTATCTAGGCAGAGTATAATTACAACACGCATAATAAGGAACTACTAGCAATAGTTAAGAGTCTAGAACATTAGCGCTAGTACCTTAATAAGATCTATTTTAAGATCCTAACAGACTATATAAATCTAAAATAGTTTATAGAAAATAAAATGCTAAGCTACTAATAAGTAAGACACTACCTGTTACTGTTAAGGTTTAATTTTATCTTAAACTATTGCTTAAGAAGTACAAACCTAGCAGATAGCTTTTTAAGAAGACTAGATTATATAAAGGAAGCTAAGAAACTAGCCTATAAATATAATAAGGCTTTTGTTTAACTGTTAAGAAATTTACTATAAAGAAAAAGAAAAGATACTCTTATAATAGCAGCAGTAATAACGCAGGCTAGAGAAAGATCTTAAGCCTAGATTTGCACACGCAGAGTGTTAAAAGACTTTTAAAAAGTAGACAAGGGACATGCTAAGGAACTAGTGCCTACAGAGAAATAAGAAACAACAGATGCATCCTTTAAAAGGACATCTGCAGAAAGTAACTATAAGGAAATAATAAATAGGCTAGAAGGGCCTAAAATACTTTAAAAAGCTATCCTAACCCTTATAATAACAAAATAAAAAGCAAAAGCACTCTAAGAATATTATAATAACCCCCTTACAGGTTACTTTAGATTACAGAGGACATTAGAGAAGCTGCAATACTAGTACACCTAAGAAGGTATAAAGAAGGACATTTTAGAGTATATAAAAAGTTATTTAGTCTGTAGAAAAGTAACACCTACAAGACATAAACTATATAGACTTTTAGCCCTACTTCCTCTACTAATAAAAGCATAAGAGGAGGTAATAATAGATTTTATTACAGAACTCCCCTTAAGCTAGTTTAACAGGCATGTATATAACACAGTGCTAGTAGTAGTATGCTAGTTAACTAAAATAGCCTATTATATCCTAGCAAGAAGCAACTAGGATAGCACAGACCTAGCCTAAGCCTAGATAAGGGAAGTAATCTAACTACACAGAGTCCCCTTAAGGATAATTTTAGACTAAGGCTTATTAATAAATGCTAAACATTAGGACACCTTCTAACACTACTTAAACTTAAAAAGAGTCTTTTTATCTACTTACTATCTATAGATAGATAGGCAGACAGAAAGATAAAACTAGACACTTAAATAATACCTAAGATATTATTGTAGCTTAGAACAAGATAATTAAGCCTTATAAGTAGCAATAGCAGAATTTGTGTATAATAACAGCATACATGCTACTACAAATACCACCTTATTCTAAGCATACTATTGTAACGACGCAGGTTATAAGAGAGTGATCCGAATGGGGTCCGAAGTGTCTACTACTAGGCATATGGGAGTGCTGGGACTAGAGGGTAAACTAAAGATACTATTCTCTACACCTATAGGTCTTGTATAAAAGGATACAGAAAAACTACTCTACAAAGCTACACAGACTGCCCCCCTTATATATCCCTTCCTAGGGTTACTATCTAAGGCGAGTACAAATTAGGTGGCTATTAGATAGGTGTTGGTTGACTTAGGGGTAATAATAGGATGTGATGTTGTGAATGTTACACTACCCCCCCCCCCTCTGTGTAGGCAAAAAAAGTCCCTTTTTGCAGAGTTGTCTTTTATCTGTATAAGGGAGAGAGAGAAGAAGGGGTAAGGTAGGGTTTAGACAGTGTCTAGGTTTTCTTTCTCTTGTCCTTGCAAAACCCTTTTGTCTAAAGTTTGTGTTACCCCCCCTTTTTGCCTTTCTTTGTAGTATAAGTCTGTATCTTATCTAAACATGTCCTTTTCTGTGTTTAACTCTTATTTGTATCTTGCTGCAGGGTAATCTTTAACAATGTTTTAACTTTTACTTTAAGAAAAATTTTCCTTTATTGTTGCCTTAATAATTGTCTCTTTTACCTTAAGACAGGTTCTTATATATTAAGGCTTTCCCCCTAAAATCTTAATCTCTTTAGCAGTTAGGCTTAATGTTTTTTGTACATATCCTTTGTTAAGCCTTTTTAGTAGTGTTTTGCTAATAAGTATAGCAAAACTACAATCACAACCACAACCACAACCACAGCAGCAGCAGCAATAACAACAACAACACCAGCACTGGCACTAGCACTAGCACTAGCAGCAGCAGCAGCAGCAGCAGCAGCACTAGCACCTGCACCTGCACCTGCACCTACCTCTATGCTGATCCCTGTCCCCTCTAGTGCCCTCCTAGTGGCCTTCTAGGTTATCTGCATGTAGTGCGTGCAGGCTGTTGCCTGCAGGCAATTTATTAAGTTTAAGTTTTGTTTAGTAAGGTTAAAGAAATGCTACTATTGCATAAAGCAGAATAAGAAGTGCAATCTAGTAAGTATCTGTATCCTGTCCTATAGTCTTTAGTGCTAATTTCTTAATAGGTGCTGTTATATGTTAGACCTAAGTTTAGGTCCTTTTAGCAGGCCCTAAACTTGTAGGGTGACTCTGTCTATAGCAGCATTAATAATAAGGAGGAGATAGACGTAGTTAGGGAGCTTGCTGCTAAGGCAGCCTATTAGCTGGTGATGTGTGTGCAGGTGGCTAACTCTTAGGTTACTAGCATAACTACAGCAGAGGTTATGCTTGCGCATTATTAGTTAATAGGGAAGGAGGTTTAGTCCTTGCAGGCAGAGTTAGGGGAGATTCAGGGGGTAGTAGTAGGCATAGGGGCTGTAATAGAGGGGATAGAGGAGAAGATAGAGGAGATAGCAGCAAGGATAGCAGAGATAGCGGCGGCGTTGGCAAAGGGGGGTGGAGGGGGTAGGGGGAAGGTGGCTGTTAGGGGGAAGGTTAGTAGAGGCAGTAGTGGTGATGATGTAGTAAGGTCTCTAGGCAAGAGCAAGCTGACAGAGTTTAGCGAGGACGCGGCAATAGGTGGCGCCTAAACTATGTCTAAGTTAGGTCTGTTAGCTTGCGTGTACTATATGTATTTATAAATAGGAATTGTAATACCTAACACAATTGTCTTCTAAGTGTAACATGTCTTCTACCTTTTCTTCCTAAGCTTATATCTAGCTATTAAGTCCCTGTAGTAGGCTAGCCTTGTTTAGATACTTCTTATAAAAAGCCCTTAATTTATAAGGGGATCCTATAAAATTTANGGTCTCTAGGCAAGAGCAAGCTGACAGAGTTTAGCGAGGACGCGGCAATAGGTGGCGCCTAAACTATGTCTAAGTTAGGTCTGTTAGCTTGCGTGTACTATATGTATTTATAAATAGGAATTGTAATACCTAACACAATTGTCTTCTAAGTGTAACATGTCTTCTACCTTTTCTTCCTAAGCTTATATCTAGCTATTAAGTCCCTGTAGTAGGCTAGCCTTGTTTAGATACTTCTTATAAAAAGCCCTTAATTT
>JAKUHH010000054.1:0-12298 GCA_022701365.1 Mycocentrospora acerina
AATAGACGCAGGTAGCGCAGGAATAGTTAGTATAAACTCTATTGTCTATAAAGTTGTTACTAACAGCAGTAGCGTCTATAATAAGGGACTAGAGAGTAAAGGGGGGGCAAAATTAGTAATAAGGAGGCAGGGAAACCCTGTTAATGCTAGTTAGCTACTATTTGCGCTATAATAGTCTATTAGAAGCTAGTAGACTACAACCTAGATTATTTATCTAGGGAAGTAACAAATTAAGAAAACTTACAAAAAACTGTAGTTAAGTATAGGAGAGATTAACTAAAAGGAGCTAGAGGACCCTATTATACACCTTAAACCTAGCTAACTTACCTATTACGTTATTAAATTAGGCAGCTATAGTAAAAGCCTAGGTAAAGGTAATTATAACAGTAAAGCTCTAAGGTAAAGGTGCCTTTACCTAGAATTCCTACCTTAGGAGCCTTAACTTACTACTAGTGTAAATCTCCTATAACAGCCTATAATGCCCTATTCTGGCGTATAGTAAGTCCTCCCTTATAACTTAGGGCAAGTCATCCTAGGAAGGGGGATATTGTTAGGATTGCACCTTAATTAGAGTAAGCAGAGGTTACTCCTAGGTATTAATACCAAGGAGTTCTGTACTAGAGCACTATAAGAACCTTATACCCCTCTCTTAGTATCTGTTACTATCTAGACCACTAAGAGACCCCTATATAAGCTACTACAGAATTGTTATAAGGAAGGTAGCAATTTGTCTATAAAATACTACTATTATACGTGTATACTATACCTGTAACGACGCAGGTTATAAGAGAGTGATCCGAATGGGGTCTGAAGTGTCCACTACTAGGCATATGGGAGTGCTAGGACTAGAGGGTAAACCAAAGATACTATTCTCTACACCTATAGGTCTTGTACAAAAGGATACAGAAAAACTACTCTACAAAGCTACACAGACTGCCCCCCTTATATATCCCTTCCTAGGGTTACTATCTAAGGCAAGTACAAATCAGGTAGCTATTAGATAGGTGTTAGTTGACTCAGGGGTAATAATAGGATGTGACGTTGTAAATGTTATACTACCCCCCCCCCTCTGTGTAGGCAAAAAAAGTCCCTTTTTGCAGAGTTGTCTTTTATCTGTATAAGGGAGGGAGAGAAGAAGGGGTAGGGTAGGGTTTAGACAGTGTCTAGGTTTTCTTTCTCTTGTCCTTGCAAAACCCTTTTGTCTAAAGTTTGTGTTACCTCCCCCCCTTTACCTTTCTTTGTAGTACAAGTCTGTATCTTATCTAAACATGTCCCTTTCTATGTTTAACTCTTATTTGCATCCTGCTGCAAGGTAATCTTTAATAATATTTTAACTTTTACCTTAAGAAAAATTTTCCTTTGTTGTTGCCCTAATAATTGTCTCTTTTACCTTAAGACAGGTTCCTATATATTAAGGCTTTCCCCCTAAAATCTTGATTTCCTTAGCAGTCAGGCTTAACGTTTTTTATACGTGTCCTTTGTTAAGCCTTTTTGGTAGTGTTTTGCTAATGAGTATAGCAAAACCACAATCACAACCACAACCACAACCACAGCAGCAGCAGCAACAACAACAACAACACCAGCACCGGCACCAGCACCAGCACCAGCAGCAGCAGCAGCAGCAGCAGCAGCACCAGCACCAGCAGCAGCACCCGCACCCGCACCTGCACCCGCACCCACACCTACGCCTACCCCTATGCCGATCCCCGTCCCCCCCAGTGCCCTCCTGGTAGCCTTCTAGGTTATCTGCATGCAGTGCATGCAGGCTGTTGCCTGCAGGCAATTTATTAAGTTTAAGTTTTGTTTAGCAGGGTTAAAGAAATGCTGCTATTGCACAAAGCAGAATAAGAAGTGCAATCTAGTAAGTATCTGTATCCTGTCCTATAGTCTTTAGTGCTAATTTCTTAATAGGTGCTATTATATATTAGACCTAAGTTTAAGTCCTTCTAGCAGGCCCTAAACTTGTAGGGTAACTCTGTCTATAGCAGCATTAACAACAAGAAAGAGATAGACATAGTTAGGGAGCTTGCTGCTAAGGCAGCTTATTAGCTAGTAATGTGTGTGCAGGTAGCTAACTCTTAGGTTACTAGCATAACTACAGTAGAGGTTATGCTCACGCATTATTAGTTAATAGGGAAGGAGGTTTAGTCCTTACAGGCAGAGTTAGGGGAGATTCAGGGGGTAGTAGTAGGCATAGGGGCTGTAATAGAGGGGATAGGGGAGAGGATAGAGGAGATAGCAGCAAAGATAGCAGAGATAGCGGCAGCATTAGCAAAGGGGGGTGGAGGTAGTAGGGGTAAGGTGGCTGTCAAGGGGAAGGTCAGTAGAGGCAGTAGTGGTGATAATGTAGTGAGGTCTCTAGGCAAGAGTAAGCTAACAGAGTTCAGCAAAGACGCAGCAATAGGTAGCGCCTAAACTGTGTCTAAGTTAGGTCTGTTAGCTTACGTGTACTATATATATTTATAAATAGGAATTGTAATACCTAACACAATTGTCCTCTAAGTGTAATATGTCCTCTACCTCTTCTTCCTAGGCTTGTATCTAGCTATTAAGTCCTTGTAGTAGGCTAGCCTTGTTTAGATACTTCTTATAAAAAGCCCTTAATTTGTAAGGGGATCTTATAAAATTTAAAGCTTTATACTAAATAGGGTCTAAGTTGTGTCTAACTTAGCTAACTTAATATTTTAGAGTAGATTAGTAGACTTTGCTAGTAAGTATCTCTTCTACCTCTTATTCCTCTATGCTGTAGATTAGGTTTCTAGCAGGTTTAAGTGCCTCTTATCTTAGCAAGGGATCTTAGGGGTCCTTACACAGGATATTTAGTGCAAAGATGTTATATATCTGTAAGCCTAGGGGTAACTTTAACTAATATAAGTGCCTAACTTGTTTAAGTACTTTAAAAGGACCTTCTTATTACGCAGATAGCTTTTAGCTAGGTCTTAGGTTAGTTAGGTTCTTAGTAGACAAGTACACTATATCTCTAACTTGCTAATCTACTAGTTATTAGTGCCTATTAACTACAGCTTGCATTTAGGCCTAGGCCTTTTCTATGTTATCCTTAGCTTGTTGCTAAGCGTTATGCATGCAGGTTGTTAATGCAAGAGCGTTATAGTAGTTAATTTTGTTAAATTGTTTAGCAGAGGGTATAAGGCTCTCCTAGTTCTAACTCTGTCTAGGTTTGCTACTAAAGAGGAGCTAATACAAGGCTATCCTAATAGCGCTATAGGGGAGAGTTATCTAAGCATAGTTAATTAGGGGTAGAAGGTTACTCTAGTTGTCCTAGTAAAAGGATATAAAAGGCTGCAATCTCTAATTAATGTACTTGTTTATAATCTCTATTTAGCTGTCTGTCTCTTTATAATAGGCAGTAGAGAGCTTAACCTTTACACCTATAATTTAATAGAACTCTAACTAGAAACTAGAAATAAATTAGGGACTGCAGTCTAATATAATTGTGTCTAGGGTGTGTCTAAAACAGTACACCTATTAGACAAACAGGTTTGCTATTCCTTAGGCATTAATTGTCTTGTAATATAGGATAGTAATAGCTTATTTAGACAGTTAGTTAATAATTACTATAATCTAGTTGTACCTAGCCTAATCCTTTAGGAAATCTTTAAAATCTATACATAAGTGCTGCATTAGTCTTTTAGGGATAGGCAACAGGTAGAGGTATCTAAAGAAGCAGGACTGTCTTAGATGTCCTCTATAACAAAGGATGCAGTTTTAAACATACTATTAACAACTAGCCTCTATGCCCTTCTAATAGTACTGTTAGGCTAGTAACTAATAGGTCTTCTTAGAGCTAGGGTGCGCTGTAGAGATTTAATTGTGTACCTTATAAATAAGCTAGGTACATAGAAGAGAATCTCTAGACAAGTAGAGTTAATCTTAGTAGAGTAAAAGCCTGTTACTAATCTAATAGTTATCTAGCAGCTTTGCTTGTTATTCCTTAAAGGCTAACTAGTTTTTGTAGAGAACTGCGTCTATTAGTTCTAAGGAGTTAAAAGCTATTAAGGTTGTGTTAGGGCGTAAGGCGTTAATAGACAACATCTGTTAAATTTAAGTCTAGAGGTAGGTCTAAGCCAGATTAGTATTAATCTAGACATAAAGACAGTAGGGTCTAAGTAGGACTCTTAATTAATTGTCTTCTTAGGCTAACTTTAACTAGCTTAGGTCCTGTTCTTATTAGCTAAGGATATCAGCCCTCTTGTTGTTCTTGCCTAGTGTGTACTTAATTTAGAAGTTAAAAGGGGCTAGGGCTTTAGACTATTATGCTTGTCTAGCATTAAGTACCTTAGTAGTTATAAAATATTCTAAGGCGCAGTAGTCTAAAAGGACTAAGACTTAGGTCTAAACAGAGGTTAGTTTAGCCCTCTACTTTAAGAAGGCTTAGAGAATAGCAAAAAGTTCCTTATTGTGTATTTCCTAATTAAGCTTAGCTCTAGATAGGACCTTGCTATAGAAAGCTACAGGGTACTATTTCTTGTTAGGGTGTTTTTGTAACAAAACCCTAGCAACCACGCTGTCTAATGCGTTAGTCTTAATTTAGGTGTTATAATCAGGCTTAAAATAGCATAGGGTAAGTATAGCTAAGAGGGCAGTCTTAAGGCAATAGAAGGCCTCCTTACACTCTAGGGTCTATACAAATAGTATTGTAGGGCTCTGCAATGCAATAAGGGGTTTTGTAACCTAGGAAAAACTAGCAACAAATTACTAGTAGAAACCTATAAAGCCTAGGAAGGACTTTACACCTATAACAGTAGTAGGTTGTTTTTAGTTTTTTAAAGCTCCTACCTTTTCTAGGTTAACCTTAATACCTTTGTTAGTTAACATGTAACTAAGGTACTTCATACGCGTAACGTGAAACTTGCTCTTCTTAATGTCCACTTAAAGGCTAGTGTAACGACTAAGCACGTGCACAGTCAACGTGGCTTACCTCGCTTATAGCATCTAGTCGGCAAAGTCTAGATCTAGCACTATATATATTATACTACACATAGAATACTTGCTTAAGTATTCTTGTGCTTACCTTTTGGTATAAGTGGGGTTATTGCGTAGTATCAATAGCAAGGGCAGGGCGCCTGACCATTACAGCTAGCAGCACGCAGTCTTTCTAGTACTTGCTTCACATGCTGTTTATAGGTAATAGGGTCTTCTAAATAGATTAAGATGTTGTCTAGGTAGGCAATACAGAAGTTATCTAGGAAATTAATTAACATGTTATTTATATATTGTTAGTAGGTTGCAGGGCTGTTACAGAGGCTAAAGGGTAGTACCTTACATTTGTATGTTCTGTAACAGGTTTAGAAGGTAGTGTATTCTTCTAAGTCTGGATCTATACAGATGCAGTTAAACGCAGAATAAATGTTAAACTTAGTGAAGATCTTAGCCTTTAAAGGGCAGGCTAAGAGCTTGTCTATGCAGGGAATTAGAAAGATATCTTTACAAGTAAGGTTGTTTAGTTTGCAATAGTCTACACAAATTCAGAGGTCCCTGTTAGCCTTCTAAACACACAAGATAAGAGATGCAAAAGGGCTCTAACTATGCTTAATCTAACCTTTTTATAGGTTCTCTTAGATGTAGCGCTTGGTTGCTTCTAACTCTTCTACATTCTGCTTGTACAACAGGCTATAGCTGTTTGGCAGGGGTTTAGTAAGTACAATCTTGTGGTTGTACGGTTAAAGGTCTAGGAGGGTTTCTGCAGCAGTCTTGCTAAAGACATCCTAGAAGGAGTAGTAACAGAGAGGTAATTAGTCCTGTACTAGGGCTGCGTTATTAAGGTTTTCTTCTAGCCTTTTCTTATCTAGAATTTAATTAATTTTATAAAGGCTAGTAGTAAAGAATTTGTTTTCTTAGCATTTTATATTAAAGTAGAAAGCGTTAGCAGAAATAAGAGTAATATAAAAAGAAGGTTTAGTAAGGACAAGTTCTAGTAGGGGTTAGATAGGTTTTAGCGTTAGGTCCTGTGCAATAAGAGGCAAGAACTTCTAACTCTTTAGGAGTTAAAGCATCCCTTAAATCTTATAAATAGCAGTAGTTACACTGTGCCTCTCCTAATAGTCCTCCTGTTCCTATAGCTTGTCTTATTATGCGATATCTAAAGCAACAGTTTTAGCAGGAACTGTTTAGTTAAGGGTTATTAGGAGCAGTAGAGCAGGATTGTACATAGCAGGATAGCAGCCTAGCTAGATAATCTAAGAGTAATCTGTATCTAACTGTAGCTTAAAACGCTTTATCTATTTAATTCTAATAATGCAGTCTTGTAAGCTAAGATCTACTATTACAAACAAGCAGTTATAGATCTTTCTTCTATTAATAATTAGATGCAAACAGATATACTAAGTCACTAGGGAAGAGATTTAGTCTTAAAACCCCTTAACAGTAACCTAAAAAGGTAGCTTTTAGATAAGAGTCTAAAGAGCTAATAAAATAGAAGTAGCAATTTTTAAATTTAAGAAAAGATAACCTTAGGCACTAGTATTAATTAAGGAGTGTAATTAGACCCTAAGGCCCTTAGTGCAAAGAATAGAAAGAGAAAGGAAATATAGTCCCCTAAACAAGTTTAAGAGACTAAGGTTTAATAGGTTATAACAGTTTAGGCCTAGGAAGGGAGGTCCTCCTAGGCGTCTCTGTTTCCTGTCTGATCCTCTTCTTAGTCAGGGTCTTCTCCTAATTCCTCAACATCCTCATTAAGGTGTTTAAACTCAATCTTCTGTACTTAAGGCAAAGGACACTTGCTTGCAAAGTGTCCTAGCTTGCTACAGTTGTAGCAATTGCCTAGAGTTAGATCCCTTGCAGGACTAGGAGTCTTAGATATAGGCTAAAGGGCAGGTAAAGGTTAGGGTTGTGTTTAGATACAGAGGTCTGCTTATTAGTATGAATTATAGTTTGTTCTTAGTAGGGACCTCTAAATCAGACTTAAATAAAGTTAACTTAGTTTGTGTGTTATACAGATTGTGCTTCCTGTAGTTAGGACTAAAGGATAGTTCCTTTATTCTATATTAAACGCCATTAGGTGTTTAACTATAAGCTTAAAGGAGTTATTCTATTATTGCTTAAATCTAAGGCTAAGCATCTGCAAGGTTAGTGTAATCTTTGTCTATAGGTAGTAAAACTATTCTAATTTAGGTACTTATCCCCTAATAGCAGCACTAAGGAACTGTGCTTTAAAGGTAGAGAAGGTTTCTGTCTTCTCTATATAGAGTTTATTAAAAGCAGCCTAGCTCTTAGCTCTCTTATTTCTTGTAATAAAATAAGACTTAAGTAGGTTAATTATATCTTCTGCAATCTTAAAACAGTTAGATAAGGTGTTAGATAAGTATTAGGGCTCTAGGTACTCCTTAGCTAGGCTAGAAGTATATCCCTAGACTAACGCTATGCAGGCGCGCTTACTCTAATAGTAGTCTGCATTAATCTTTAATCAGTCCTAGATTAAGGCTTGCTATTAGTAAAAAGTTAGGTTGCAACTATTTTTAAGGACTTTAATAGTAGGTGTTCTTTTAGATAGTTTTGTATGTATAGTATTATTAATTAAAATCTCAGACTAGAACCTTAGAGGTTAAGGTTATTCTAAGGGAGTTAGTAGTAATTTAGTACTAGGTAGAGGGTGGTCTAGGGCAATTGTAGCTTGCTATAGTTCCTAAATTTCTGCTTAAAGTTAGGCAACTAATTAGGCTAAGTCCTCCTTTTCTTAGTCTAAATTAGATAGGGGCTCTGTACCTGTTCTTACTAGATTAGGGGTTAGAGTAGGGTTAGACATCTCTACTGCTACCTTTAAGGTTAAGCCTTAAGTACGTACTAATCTTTAAGTTAGTTCCTTTAAACCTAAGGTAATAGTAGCAGACATTAGAGTTAGGTCTAATTCTGCTAGGTTCTTAATAGTCTCTAAGTTTCTACCTTAGCGCAATCCTACGCAGCTATTCTAAAGTAATCCTAACGCAGTAGTCTAGGAAGTTCTAAACCTAAAGGCTTTAGTTGTTAGGAGATTATAGGGATCCTAGCTGTAACAAAATGCTAGATATAATAGTGTTATCTAAATTAGTTCTAAATTAGATAGGGCTTAGACATAATCTAAACAAAACAAGTAGCAATATTATTTAGAGGCTATTACTAGCTAGGACAAGTTTTTCTGTATAATGTAACAACGCAGGTTATAAGAGAGTAATCTAAATAAGGTCTAAAGTGTCTACTACTAGGCATATAGGAGTGCTAGGACTAGAGGGTAAACTAAAGATACTATTCTCTACACCTATAGGTCTTGTATAAAAGGATACAGAAAAACTACTCTACAAAGCTACACAGACTGCCCCCCTTATATATCCCTTCCTAGGGTTACCATCCAAGGCGAGTACGAATCGGGTGGCTATCGGATGGGTGTTGGTTGACTCAGGGGTAATGATAGGATGTGACGTTGTGAACGTTACAATACCAAGACTCTACTTGCTTAGTGACGTGAAGTAAGAAGGTTCTTAACAACTTTAGCAACTATCTTTTTTATTTTAAGATTTATTCTTATATTTTAAAGCTTTATTCTTTAAAATCTCTATCTCCTTAGCAGTTAATCTTTATGTTTTTATATATATTTTTTTAAAACCTTTTTAGTAGTATTTTACTAATAAGTATAGCAAAACTACAACGATAACTACAACTTTAACTGCAGCAATAGCAATAGTAGTAGCAATAATAACATTAGCACTACTACTAACACTAACAGCACTAACAGCACTAGTAGCACTAGCAGCACTAGCAGCACTAGCAGCACTACTAATACTACTAACACCACTATTACTACTATGCTTATGCCTATGCCTATTAGTGCCCTTCTAGCTTCTTTCTAAGTAATATAACTTTAAGTAATATATTTACTTTTGAAGAGAAAACATATAGAGTTTAACTTCTCTTTAGAAGTATTAAAGAAGTATATATATTATACTTCTAAGAAAGAAAAGTATTGCATAGTAAGTATCTAGATCCTTTCTCTCTTTTTTTTATAAGAGTTGTGCTAATTATAGTTAGGTATATATTGTTACGATCGGATTCTACGACCCCTAGGCTAGAACCAGAAAGGTACAAACCCCTTAACTAAAGGATTGTATAGGCTAAGCCCTTTAGTAAGGAGCAGTTACGTAACTAGCTTAACTCTTAGCAGAGTAAGCTAGGACACATAATAAGTAAGCTTAACTTCTAGTATTATAAGCTAGAAGCTTAACTTTATATATTATAAGCTGTCTTAACTAATAACTATAATTTGCAGAGGACTTATAAGACTCCTCTATTATATATATAAATAATAGGAACACTACCCTTATAGTAATGTGTTTAACCTTATTAATTAATCTACTTATTGCTTCTTACCCTTAATTACAGTGTATTATTAATATATGCATTAAACTAACCTTATTTCTCTAAACCTACTCTATCTCTAAGAACTAACCTTAAAACTTATTTTACTTTAGTACTAGTATTAGAAGGTTATTAACTACTAAGATTAAGTATAAGACAGGATCTTAGTATTTTAAATACTCTTAAGATAAGTAACAACTTAGGAAACAGTGCTACCCTTAGCAGTACTTAAGAACCCTCTGTTAGCTACTATAGAAGCTATAAAGTTGCTAACCTTAACTTCTATTATAAAAATAAAAAGAAACTAGATAAATAGCTTCTCTAGTTTAACCTCTTCTTTAACTTTTAGAGAGAACGTATCCTAGAAAAAAAATATGTCTTACTAGCTTCTACCTATATAAGAGGACTAGCTCTTTAATAGATTAAGCCTTTCTTAATTAAGTATATAAATAGTAATATATCTAATAAAGTAGAGCTTTAGATAAGAGACTTTAGTAAATTTAAAGAACACACTTGCAAGGTGTTTAGACTTACTAATAAAGCAACTACTACTAGTAGATCTATCTAAACACTTAGGCAAACCTACTCTACTACTAAATATGCTACAACTTTTTAGCAGTATATATTACTTATAGACTAGGATAACAAAGCTCTTATAACTATGTTCTGCTAAGGACTTAAGCCTAAAGTTAAAAAAGAACTTATAAGAAGTAGTTCTACACTTAACAGCTTAAGCAAACTAGTTAAAGTAGCAATTAGTATTAACAATACTCTCTATAAGCTATCTATAGAACTACAACAAGACAGTTAACTTTAACCTAAATATAGATCTACTAATAATTGTAGACAATAACTACTATATGCTGCTAACACTACTTAATAATTTAACTATAGATAATAATCTAGATATTAAAGAAAGAGTAACAGAATCTATAGCTCTTATAGATCTAAATCTATGCACCTTAATAACATTAATAAAAGCTAAGAGTATAAAGGAAATCTGCAAAAGGATACTAAGAATAGCAATAATAACTGTAACAAGTCTACACAAACTTATTATAGCTATAGCAAGCTAGGCTATATATCTAGAAACTATAGATCTAAGAATATAGTTACTAGACAAGTAAATATAATTATGTTTGTACCTTTAGACATAAAAGATGCCTTCTACAAGGATTTAGATAATAAATAAGTAGTTGTTAACACTCTAGAATCCTAATTAACCTTATAGACGCTAGTATAATTAGTAACACTAAGCCTATCTAAGGACACTTAGGTACTTACTAAAGGAACACAAAAATATACACTACTAAATAGTTAGGACAATAAGCTTAGCAGGAACAACGCTAATACTCTTAATTTAGAATAACTAAGATACTACCTAGATTACAGAAATAAAAACCACGCAGCTATATTATAGATAGCATGCTCTTATAATCTATGTGTAGACTACTATAGTAAAAAAGTAGAGTTAAGATAGTTTCTAGCACGCAGGAATAAATGCAAATACTAATAGTTTAACTGCAAATATAATAAATGCAAAAACTACCTATAAGATAAATGTAATATAATACATTTTCTTAGAACTAATAATCTAGTAGAGATTTTTTAGATAAAACTTACAGTTAATAGAGTCTGTAACTAATACTAATAGATTACCTGTATAAACCCTAAATATGTAAAGCATATAGAAGTAAAGCGCATTAATAGATTTTAAGATTAGCCTTTTTTAGGTTAGCGCTATGCACCTAGAATAATGCTAGACAACTTAATGCAACAAATTCTGCAGAACTAGTTAAGCTATAAGTAAGACTTAACAGATATTAGATAAATGCACTGTTAGACTCTAGAGCACAAACTAATTATATATTAAGAAAAGCTGTGTACACAGCTAGACTAAACGCATACTAAAAACATACCTTATACTCTATTATAGTAGCAAATAGGTAACTAATACTAGAAGAGTTAGAAATATAATATAAATCTAAACTAATAACTCTTTAGATCTAGTTATACTAGGAACAGATTACCTTTAATATCTTTAAGATAGCTACTTATAATATTATTTTAAGACTTTCTTAGTTACAAAAGCATAACTTAATAATATTATAGGCAAGACAGAGTCTTACTTTTAAGCAATGTACTTATACAACTACATTAAAGCCTGTGCTTTATTATTAAATAAAAGTAGATAAAAAGATAATTAATAATATTACTTTAAAGAAAGATGTCTTTAAGATAGTAAGAGTTAACTCTGCAGATACTAATAGCTTTATAGGTTATAAAGTAAGAGTTTAAAGAGAAACCTATAGAGAGGTAAAAGAACATATAACTTCTGTTATCCCTAAAGAGTATTAAGTGTAAGACTGCCTCTTTTAGGAAGAGTTAAGTATAGCTATACTAGCTAAGCATTAGCCTTAAGATTATAAAATTATCTTATAGGAAGGAAAGTAACTAACTTTTAAGCTAATATACAGATTATTAGAGAAAGAGCTTAAAGTACTTTATAAGTACATAGCTAAGAATCTTAAAAAAGGATTTATTAAGGAATTAGAATTACTAGTAAGTTACCCTATCCTCTTTATACCTAAGAAGGACAGAACTCTTTAACTATGCATTAACTACTAGAAGTTAAATAATATTATAATTAAGAACTAATATCTACTACTAAATATATTAGAGTTATAAGATAGACTTTTCTAAGTAAAGATCTTTACAGCCTTAGACTTAAGAGGCGCGTACAACTTAATATAAATAAAGAAAAGTAAAGAATAGAAGACTGCTTTTTNTAAGTACATAGCTAAGAATCTTAAAAAAGGATTTATTAAGGAATTAGAATTACTAGTAAGTTACCCTATCCTCTTTATACCTAAGAAGGACAGAACTCTTTAACTATGCATTAACTACTAGAAGTTAAATAATATTATAATTAAGAACTAATATCTACTACTAA
>JAKUHH010000084.1:619764-754931 GCA_022701365.1 Mycocentrospora acerina
CCCCCCCCCCCCCCCCCCCGGCTGCCCTTTGCTTGCACTTTTCCTGTTTCCCATGAGGAAGAGCGCTGTTGTCAAATTGGCGAGACTGCATCACCACCACCACCACCACTACTACCACTATCATCACCATTCTACGCGCAACATGTCCGGATCCGCCAGTTACGCTGCAGCAATCAGCACACCCAATGGCGCGGTTCGCCAACCCAAGATCGTCGCGACAAGAGTCTCAGACCCTGATCTGCGCTCCTCGCTCGAAGACAACGCGAAGCCTACTCGCCCACAACGGCCGGGCGCAGGGATTCGCTCACGGACAAGTTATTTCCGCGGACTAGGGAAGAAAACAGACAAGGACAGGGTAGAAGGTGGCAGCGTTGGTGTTGTGCAAGAGCGGCAACCAGAGCAGTACCCACATGCTGAATATCAGCCAAAGACGGGAAATCCAGAGGAAAATGTCTATGTTCTTACACTGAAGATTACGGATTCGCTTGCGCGGCCAATGAATGAGATGCGGGAGAGATACTTTCCTAGACACTTGAACCGCACGCCGGCACATTTGACATTGTTTCATGCTCTTCCGCATTCACAGCTGGAAGATATGCAAAGCGACCTTTCGCGGCTGGCTGTGAGTACGTCGCCGTTTCAAGTTACCACGGGCCAGCCGTTCCGAATGCGGCGCGGAGTAGGCATCAATGTGGACGACGGGTACAAGACGATGAAAGATGTTCATCAGCAGTTGAAATCACAGTGGCTACCGTTCCTCAGCGAGCAGGACGCTGGGGGGTTCCGGCCACACTGGACGGTCATGAACAAGGTCCACCAAGAGGAAGAAGTCGAGCATGCGTTTGAGACGGTCAGAACGGATCTGTCTGAGAACATGCGAGAAGGGCGAGCCCTTGGATTGGACTTGTGGCTATACGATGCTGGGCAGTGGCAATGGATGCATGAGTACAGGTTTGGCGATCTGGACAAGCCGGTTTCGAGAACGACGAGCAATCGCGGAGAGGGATTTACCGCCTCCAAGAATGAGTTTCCTGGTTTGGGGCAACAGAGCTCTGGGGGTGGAGCGGAGAAGAGGCCAGGGATGTGGAAGCGCGGGAGTACCGTGGGAGAGGCGTGGAGGAGTATGAGTTTTCGCCGCAAGAGCTGAGCAAGGGCGTTCCGCGGCGTGTCATTGCGGCGGTACTACGGTGACGGTAGCACAGTCTTCAATGGTTCGGTCGAGACTTTCCTGGAATGGAAGGGCGGGCATTGTGTTCGATTCGCTCTCTGTATATTATGTCATTGTGACTACTTTTTGCATGTGGGCGTTTCTGTTCTAGGACGTAGGATCGTACCCACAGCGGCTTCCTTCGTAACCACTGCTGGAGAAAATGGATTGTCGCCGTTTCAGATTCAACAAGTGCTATCCTAGGCCCAACACGTCAGTGCTCATTGTATGGCTTTGCAATGCCGTTGCAGTTGTCGTTCCGACAGTTTGATGGGAGGAGAAATGAGTCTGGGATGGTGGTATCCCTCGCAGAAGAACATTCGCACCAACGCTCGCGGGTAGCACGCGGAGAGCGTTGGGAAAGGGGGGCGAGTTGACGTTGCACGTGGCTGACGAGCAGGCTTGGCTCGGGCTTTGGTGTGCTACCAGCGCTGTGTATACTGCATTTATGGTGTTGGAATGGCCCATGAAAAAGGAACGTCGCGATGAGGAAGCAGATGCCTGAGATGCATCATCTGGCGCATACGTAAGGCTGTATAAGCACATTGCATGTTGGTGGAGAAGGCAAGTTGCCACGCAAGGAGGCGCGCGTCGTGTTCAGCGATTCGTGCTGGGTGCTCCCATGAGCCACACGGCGAGGTCCTGGTGAGGGGGACATTGACCAGGAAGAGCCGCGGGAGGATGCTGTTTTGAAACAGTGCATTGCGAATGTTTGCCATGCCCACGCAGCAAGATGATGCGTCCGCAACGCGCCTCAGCCTGGGAGCAGCGGCTCTACGCGGGTGCGCTCTGTCTTCCCAGCGGAGAAATGATCAGCCACCGCCAACGCCTCGAGCGCGCCGGATGCAAGCGACTTGTTCTCGAGCGCGCCCGACGCAAACGACTTGTTCTCGAACACGATCAATTTCGGCAGCGCAGTGCACGTGGACGACATTCAGGAGAGAGTTGGCGCAAGGCGGCGGCCTCGACACGCATGCAGTGGGCAGAGTGATGCGAGGATGCGCGCAAATCACGCTTCTAAAAGTGCACTGCACCTCGTGATGGTGCTGCAGGGCAGCAGGCGGTGTTGATACGACGTCGGCCCTAGGGTGGCCAACGTCTGAAATTAGCAACAGGTGTGGTGAGCGCTCAGGGACCGTTGCAAGGGGCCGAGGGGAGGTGTCGTGACAGCCGTACTGAGGAATGACTGGACCCCTGGACGGGCAGCATTACGGGCTAGAGAGCTAAGGGAGCTAGGAAGGGGAAAACGGGTCGCGGGCGTGGAGCCTTAAGAACAAGCTGTCCTCTGCCCTGTCCATTGCATCCTCCTCGACGGCCTCCTTTTGTGGTTTGTTCTGTAGACCACATTGACGCTGCCACTGCCATTGCCATTGCCATTGCCATTGACTCTGCCCCTTACCACCACACTCCCCCTGCCACCACACTCCCCTCCACCGCCAACATGAAAGGTCAGCTCCACGCCATTGTCTGTCAATGACTGTAATTAATGTTCGTTGTAGCTATCATTCTCGTCGGAGGGTTTGGAACCCGTCTCAGGCCTCTTGTACGCCGTCCCCCGGGCTCCCCACGTGCTGGCGAGCCCCGCGATGCTGCACCCGTCTGGCACGACTAACGCCTGCCGCAGACCCTCACGTACCCCAAGCCGCTCGTCGAGTTCGCCAACAAGCCCATGATCCAGCACCAGATCGAGGCCCTTGCTGCCGCCGGCGTCACCGATGTCGTGCTCGCTGTCAACTACCGCCCCGAGATCATGGCCGAGGCGCTCAAGACGGTGAGTGTCCCCCGCCAATTGCGTGCCCGACCACGAGGCTGACTAGCTGCGCGCAGTACGAGAAGCAGTACAACGTCAAGATTGAGTTCTCCGTCGAGACCGAGCCCCTTGGCACCGCCGGCCCCCTGAAGCTCGCCGAGGCCATCCTGGGCAAGGACGACTCGCCCTTTTTCGTCCTCAACGCCGATGTCACCTGCGACTACCCCTTCAAGCAGCTCGCCGAGTTCCACAAGCAGCACGGCAACGAGGGCACCATCGTCGTCACAAAGGTCGAGGAGCCCTCCAAGTACGGTGTCGTTGTGCACCAGCCCAACCACCCCTCCAAGATTGAGCGTTTCGTCGAGAAGCCCGTCGAGTTTGTTGGTAACCGCATCAACGCCGGTATCTACATCCTCAACCCCAGCGTCCTCAACCGCATCGAGCTCCGCCCCACATCCATTGAGCAGGAAACCTTCCCTGCCCTTGTCAAGGACGGCCAGCTGCACTCCTTCGACCTCGAGGGTTTCTGGATGGACGTTGGACAGCCCAAGGACTTCTTGTCAGGAACCTGCCTGTACCTCTCTTCGCTCTCGCGCAAGAACTCGAGTCTCCTCACTCCCGTCTCCGAGCCCTACGTCTACGGCGGCAACGTCTTGATTGACTCATCGGCAAAGATTGGCAAGAACTGCCGCATTGGCCCCAACGTCACAATCGGACCAAACGTCGTAATTGGTGATGGCGTGCGTCTCCAGCGATGTGTCATCCTCAAGAACAGCCGCATCAAGGACCACGCCTGGGTCAAGTCTACCATTGTTGGCTGGAACAGCACCGTTGGCAAGTGGGCGCGTCTGGAGAACGTGACTGTCCTGGGTGACGATGTCTCCATCGGTGATGAGGTCTACGTCAACGGTGGCTCCGTTCTGCCGCACAAGTCGATCAAGCAGAACGTCGACAGTAAGTTCTCACCTGCTCCAGACTTTCGAATCATGCCACTAACACGAACCAGCTCCCTCGATTATCATGTAAACAAACTTTACTGTTTCGTCTGCACTGGATACCCGATCGGATGTGGCCGACCTCTTAGAACTTTTAATCATCTCGCATCTTCTTGTATATCCTGCATTGCAGCTTTTTCATGCTAGGGAGGCATTTGCGCATCAACTGCAGGTGTTTTTACGGTTTCTTTCTCTCAATCTCAACTTTCAGCATGTATTCACAAAAAAGCGTCTGGGGTCTGGTTGGGGTTCATTCGTTCCCGGGATGGGACGAGTATGTGTATGAGACGGCACTCGCGGGGATTCGCAGCATTTGCGAGTCTCGAGCTGTTGTTCAAAGGGCGATTGCCTTGGCGTAGACGAAGACGGTGCATATCGACCTGATGATCGGGCAAGAATGTATACATGAAAACTTCACCATGATTTCTGATGTGACGCCACGTTTCTCTGATTTGTATTGACGTAATATCTAGCATCCACTACCTATTCCAATCACGGGTGTGAGCACGCAGTAGTAGTCGCAACGTTCAACTACGCCGACCCGTGTACACGCCAGGTAGCAAAAATGGCTTCGTCAGCCTCATTACTGCAGTCAAAAACATCACACTTTGCTCTTCCAATACCATCAATGGCCGTAGCATTCATTCGTCGAAGAGTTCAGAATAACATTTCCCAAGAATCTAGCTTGATGAGATTGCTAGTAGCGTTTTCTCATGGAACTTTTTTTTTAAAACCCCCCCCCATAATGTAGCATATATTGGGATGCAAAGCCCAGAGACGCCGTGGCTATACTACTGAGCCAGCGGTCTGTCTACCTGGTTTAATCAGGTGTCTACGGCATATGGAGTAATGTACGGTAAACTAAATCTTGTCTTTTACTATTATTATGATTTTTGCTTCTCACATACTGAACCTAGGGGGAGGGAAGGGGGTCCACAAACCGGGGGGGGGGGGTTTCCTTTCGAGCAAATCACACCAGATCTAAGCTCAGCAGTGAGAAACTGGCACTCTTGTACTGAAGCCGTGTGTGTGTGTGTGTGTGTGTGTGGTGGGAAATGATGCTTGCACGGCACGGCACAGCACAGCACAGCACGTTGCATCTGTAAATGGATATTGCAGACAACGACTACTACTACTTTTAGGCAAGGGAGAATCCAAGCACATCCTCTACGCTATGCCATGCCATGCCATGCCATGCTATGCTATGCTGTTCTCCCATTCTTTCAGCAGCCCCATGATTTCCACCGACTGCTCAAGGTTAGGCGAGGGTCGGGAGGCTTCGAGACGCCCGGCTTTGATGTACTCTTCTACTTTCCTGACCTGGTATCCAAACGCATCGTAAGCCCCATTGACAGTGACGGTGCGGGCTGCACCGCCGTAGGGCTTGATTTCGATAATATTCTCACCAGCCTGGGGCAGCCAGGGATTCGTCTTGAAGCGCATCACGGCTTTATCGCCCATGACGGTGAAGCCAAAGTCGTTGCCGTAGCTGTCTGTGGAGAAGATGTTGGCCAGCACGCCGTTGTCGAAGCGCACCGTCAGAGTTGCGTCCTGGATGACGTTTGATTCTGGGGCACGATTGCCGGAGCCCTGAACATGGCGGCGTTGGAAGGCTTCTGATCCCAGGGCCGTCTCCACGATGAAGTGGGTCAACGACACGGGGTAGCAGCCGAGATTGTAAATCGTGCCCATGCCTAGGGGATTGGCCTTTTTCCAGATATCAGCGGCGTAGTGGCCGTTGAGGCTGCGGAGCTGGCCAAGTTCTCCCGACTGGATGATCTCGGCGACTTTGTCCATTAATGGATGGCAGAGATACATGAGGCCCTCGAGGAAGAAGACTTTTGCCTCCCGGCAGGCTTTTGTCATGGATGCGGCATCTTCCAAGGTTGTGCTGAGGGACTTCTCCGACAGAAGGGGCTTGCCTCGCTTAGCTGCTGCGACTACAGCATCGTGGTGGAGGTGCGAGGGCAGCCCAACGTAGACTACGTCGACCTCATCGTCGTCGAGGAGAGACTCGATGGTTTCGTAGCGCTTCGAAATGCCGAATTTGTCGGCAAAAGCGGAGAGCTTGGCGGGGTCCCGTCCGAATACCGCATGTGCAGACGATCCGGGGCTGTTCGAGATTGCATCAACGACAATGTGGCTGATGAAGCTTGTGCCGAGAATGCCCCAACGGAGTGTGCCTGTCATTTTGTAGAGGAATATGGTATGAAAATATGCAAGTAATTGATTTCCTGTCCTAAAAGTCAAATAATTTTGGAGGGGGAAGAAATCTATCTTTGGATGTTCGGGGGACGCCGACGTGCCCTTTTTCTGAGTCATGCCTACTAATTCCGTGTTGAAAAAAACCCCGCGATTACTTGGAGATGTTTGACATGGGGAAAGTTCCTTCTCAAAGGTTTATCCAAAGGTCGATGAGTATAGAAATGCATGTGTAGATTTTAGAGTGTGTAGCTAGTCACTCAAATGTACAACATGAAGACAATGGGATGTCGATATCAATTGTATTTTCCTTGGATAAACGGGATAAGAAACTTCTTCGTTTTCTGGCATATGTTTATACCCTCTTTCGTCTTTGGGTGCAACAGACGTAGTTGACCTGCTATAGATTAAAGGGAAACAACAAACAGTATACCCATTGGTGGTCACTAGGGTTCACCACCCACTGTCCATCTATTACTTGGGGTGTGGCAGAAGTCTACTCTTCACACCTACATGTCCTGTTAAAATTAAAGCCCACCATTACCTGTTTAGGTACCTCCAGAAGTGTTCAGGTTCGTCTACGAACAGAGAAAGTATGCCACTCTTCTCACTCTGCGTTCTCGGTAGGGTGAAGGGATTGGAACGAAGCTCGAAGTGCCATGTGGGAAAGACGTATTCGTCGTGTTCAGGGCATGATTGACAACATATCGCCTGGGAGATCCAGATCTAGGATTGGGTGATCAGTGTGTGTTTATCCTCTGCGGTAAAGACATGAGCAGTCTTTTTTGAGGTCAATTCATTCACATGCCGTCCTTGTATGCTTCTACACGTTTGAGGATGTTCAGAGGGAGTGGTCTTGGCCATTATGACCACGCATCGTGAGAGAGATAGAATTTGGTATTCGTAGCTAATGAGCGGTAGACTGTGCGAAGAGAATGTACCCAAACCAGGTATGTGGGACGAGATAGTCTGTGAAGAAAAACAGACAAGTAGTCGACAATTAAGTGGTGCGGATAGCCGCTCGAGTAGGGACAGTGTGTGCCATTGATTAGGTCAAGTGACAATATAGTTGTACTTGAGCAGAGAATAAGAAGAAGAAGAATGTCTATGAAGCGTTGGTATATTGAACCCAAAATTTCTCGAGTGAAATACGGACTTGAGGAGTACATTGAAAAGAGCGGTCCAATTGAGCGCCTATCATTAGATGCGACAATCGGCACCTCCGTCTCAATGCCGGACTACTCCGCATATGCTATTTGTGATCATCAACCCTCTGATAGCTAACTGTATCAGTGAAGTTCACCGAGAACACAATCTCTGCCGTTCCAACAAACATTGCAAATAACACTTGGTAACCAATCCACAGAATTTTTTTTAACAAGGTAATTATGGCGAAACTCCGGAGTCTCCGCTTGATTGTTGATAAGTCGATTACACCAACCCTGTGTTGTAGATAGGGCGTTGCGTAGTCTTAGACCCGGAATACACCGTCGCTGATATGCTGTCGGACACCGCCGACGATGTGGCTTTTCCCCGGATTTTGACTTTCCACCACCACACGTACTAATGGTTTTGGCGCGGGGAAGCTTTACCTCTCTGTCGGGTTGCTGTCGATTAGCAGATGTCTCAGCTCGCGAGTTATGCACGACTGCGGTAGCGTGGTATACGTGCGTGATGTTTCCGTGGTCAATTCATTGCCTGTTTAGGATGATGATTGTGACTGCATTTTGTGCGCCGGCATCGGCACGAGTTTGAACCTACTTTTCACTGCGAGTGCGTATACAATGTCATGTACTGTCAGAGGAAAGGAAGCAGGGATACGGTCGTGGAAGGAATGATTAATCTTCAGTTAGTCCATCATCCACAAAATTGTCTGTGGCTAGAAAACAACAAAACCATGAGGCTTTGGCTACAGTTCAAAATCAACCTCTAGACGAAAGCTCACCGCCAGAAACTATCCTATCACTGGAGCCCTTCAACAACTGCGGAAAGCCTCTGCCTCACAACTTCTGTCGACGACGTTCACGTAACACTAATCGAAAGGTTTGTTCGACTGAGACAGCACTTGACAAGATTATTTGATATTATTTCATTCTATTAAAACTATAGATCGAGAATGTAATTGTTACGTGATGCAAAATCATGAATTACAATGTGCAAAGCGTATGTGCAAAGCTTTCTGAAAATCTGTTTCAATGGTTAGAACCATGTTATGTCAAGCGCGAGAAATGCGGTTGGAAAAAGATGCTGTTCAGACTCTTGCCCTGTCACAGGCAGTTATCACCATTGCCGTAGCTCGGTAGACCGTCGTGATATTGAATGTTCATCTTGTAAAGCACTGTATAAGAAATATGGATGCACATACCTTGTGTTGTATATATATCTACATAGAACCAGAGCAGCAATCAAGCCTATGCCACCAATTAGTTGGGGCCATGGACGAAATTGCTTTATATGCCAGCAAGGTAGAGGGTCAGTCATGACGGTTCTCGTCTTCGCCGAAGCTTGGACATATGCTTGTCTTGTGTTTGTGTCGTATCATCATTGTAGGTGGAGATGGAGAAGATATGCGCGTACCATGGACAAATAATTGTTATCATCAAGTCTGTTTGAGTGGTCAGTAACGCTTCTCTAAGAAGTATCAAAAGACCATAAAACAATAATGTGGATCAGTTTTGGCATGAATGGTAAAATAGATTGAATCGTCACTGGGAATCCCATCGGACTCGTCATCAAGGTCGCATCATATCCAGAAGAAAAATAAGGCTGATTCGAACTTACCAAAAATGGGACGCAAAGCATGCAATGTGGTTACCAGCTGCTGGGAAATCAGCCGAGCTCGGACAGACGTATGCAATGTATCCGAGCAACGAGACAAAATCAGTCGGCGAGGTTTCTGAGGCCTGCCATAATAGGCGTATCCTTCAAGAATTGTCGGAGCCCAGTGCCGTATCATCATAAAGTGTTCGTGCTCGATTCCAAAGAGTGAAAGAGGATGGTGCATACCAATTGGACAAGAAGCCATCAAGGCAATCTAGTTCTGTAAAGCACATATGGTTAGCATACAGCTTTGTAAATCGGACAAGAGATCATAGGGATTGATTCATATCAGAAACAGCCATTGTATATCGCCAGCGACAAAAAAGTCTCGGTCGGTAATTTCCAGCGTGCCGTAGCACAACAGGTCATCATTGGAAGAATAAGTGAAAAGGGTGGGTACTTACTCATTGTGCCGCATTGACAAGCGCGCAGAAACTTTTTACATCACGTCAGGTAGTGTTCATTTTTGCCATCGGCGTATTTCAACCCAATGCAAATCCTCATGCCGGATGATACTGAGCAAAGTTAGTCACATGCCAACTGATGCAGAGTTTGCGAGCGAAGAGGACTGGAGTAGTCGCGTTCAGACTGACGTGCAAGCAGGAGTTTCATTCCTCGGAAGGTCAAAGACTCTAGTTTGAATTTGGCTTTGTGTATCATCATGTAAGGCGTGGGATACGAAAAAGAATATGCATACCTGATCGATCCGTAGACTGCGCCGAAAGCGTCATGGCGCAGTCTAGCTCAAGGCATCGTGGTCACGATTGTTCATCGCTACTATGCGACAGGCCGAGAGCGCGTTGTTGAGAGGAAGGTGTGTGAATGAGAAAGTCCTGAGGTGAGCAGAGAAAAGTTGAGGTCACTCGCTAATTTTTCGGTGGGGCACACGTGATCCGTTGCTGAGTCAACCACGCACTAGTGTCTTTCTCCACCAAAAGGTATCCGCATCTATGTCTCGTCGACATTTTGTTCGAGGTATCGTAATGAAGACATTGTTGAACTACTTGTACCGAAAGCTTAACGTTCTCGCTGGGACCCATACTAAAGCTAGTTACTGCTTTACCTATAGTGTTATGTCCATTGGTCTACATGGTTTTACTGCTTGTGTTGCACTTTCCATACTCGCCCACTCTCTAGACCATTAAGCTATTGTTGCAATGTTCATTCCTACCACTCATCTGCTGTGGTCTTGACCTCTGCAGAACAAAAAAAACTCTTTCAGCGAGCAAGGCGCTACTGTTCAACAGAAAGCGTCAAACGTCAAGCTCGCAGTTAGATGATTGCTCTCATTGTCGTTATTGATGTAAAATCATTTTCGAAACATCATCGATGTCGCTGAAGTTGGGATCGTCATTTTCGAAATCAACTGGACTCAACACATGCACAGGAAGTGGCCTAAACACTCATTACTGTTCAGAAAGTCTGCGAGGCTTCTGAGATGATTCAAGGACAGATACCAGCGGTGACCACTCTTCTGACCGTAAAACCGAATGGAAACAGGTGAGGTGTTGGGCGTAATAGTGCAACCGGCTGGCAACAGAATATGTAACCGGTGAAAGGAGCAAACGATTTGTAGCAGAGTCGGGCTGCTGCTGCCGCCTGTGAGATGCCGTCCGCAGGATGCTGGAAGGAAGAAATGAGGAATACCTAATTCATGTGGCCAACACGTTGGAATTATTATTGCGAATCCAGATGCAATCTAAAACACGAGATGGCATCGTCGCTGACTCCCAAATATTGCACCTTTCTGTTATCAGAAACTGCTTTTCATCGGCAACGCGCGTCCGAAGAGGAAGCCCTCCGGCTTATCTACTGCCTGACTCAAGTCATACTTGCCACAATCACAATGCTCGATACTTCTAGGTATTTGTCTCATGCAGTGCCAAATACTACCTATTCATTGTCGGGGAGGCGAATTAAAGGTCGATCCCGATATCGCTGATAGAATGTGTTGCGCGTTTGAGGCGCTCACGGGCTATCCATTGACTTGTCGTCTGTTTAAAACGGAGCAACGCGGCAGAGTCTGTTTGCCTTCATTATGCTCTGGACCGCTCGTTTCGCATGATCAATAACCCGCATCTTAGGTAAATTGCAGAGTCGGATGATATGCGACGATCCGGGTGAGTTATGACATTTAGATGCTCCGAAACCAGAGACTGCACAAGTAAACGCGGATGCACAGATAAACGCAGCCAGATTTGAATGAGTTCGAAACACGATACGGTAGGATCGCGCTTGAACAAGTACCAATAACCGCCCGCCTAATTCTGGGCTCTTGAAAGCGGCTCATGACTAACAGAAACGCATTGCTGTAGGGGTTGCCAAACGTGCGGTTGTATCATTTTGGCGAGCGATCTCAGGGTCGAGCGTTTGTGGAGACGGGCCGTAGCTGCGGGAGGTGCAGTTGCAATGGATCTTCCATTGTCAACATTCAGGTATGCGATGAGGGTAGGTAGCAGAATCACGTTGTGGTGTGACGGTACAGCCAGGGGGGGTAAGCCTCGGTTGCCGGTAGGGCTTCCGCAGGGGATCTTGGCAGCCTAGAGAATTTGGATACAAGGATGGTTGCTGTTGCATCAACGGTTATTGCTTCGCCTCCCATTGTTGCTGTTGTATTGTGTGGGATTGCGTACCAAACATTGGGGAATGTCCATTCCCCTTGCATGTGTTCTTCCGTCAGTGCAGGGCAGCGCGCGGGGATGCGGCATGCAGCTCATCTGTCAGACTGTCAATTCATTTCGACTCCAAGGCTATATTTTATCAAGGAGAGTTATGCATTACTCGACAGGGTAGGCCTTGTCGAGGATGGTACAGTTTCGTGTCTGTCTCCACACTTTCCAACCTCAGTTTCTAGTGAGTTACCGCTTTGAGGTTGCTCGCCGAATGGCAGCGGACCTTGACCAAACGGAATTGGCAATGTGCCAAACTCGACTGGCGCACAGTGGCCACGATAACATCGATGTTGTCCGAGATAGAAGAGGCGATCTCCCCTTGCGCGGGTAAAGTGTGGCCCGGTCAGCTCCGCCTTGGGGGCCTGCTGTTGTCCGGACGGGTGCTCCAAACAAAAGTAAAGACTTGCGCCCAAGATGAGGGTGCAGCAGGCGAGCTGCACGCAGATGCACCCCCCCAACCGCTTCCCCTGTCTGCAGCTGGTTGGCATCACCACCATCACGCGGATTGCACCGTGACAGGGTATACCGGCCGACGAACTCTCTCCGTGATCCACTGTGCTAGACTCCCTCTAGCAGAAGCCGATCTTCAAATAATCGGGTCGTATTACCGGGATTGGATGACGCCAAACGGCGAGACCATGCTCTGTCGCCGCCGAGCGAACTCTTATCTTTTTGGTGCGGGATGCCACAGATACACTTCGCAGCCCTTGTAGGCCTAATTGATCTGTGACCTGCAACACGAATAGTTAAAGGAGACGGCCATCCTCCACCTTGAGTGTTGAAGCTTGTCGCCGATCATCTTCAACACCAACACAACACTCCTTCCTTCCACCCCTGGAGAGGACCACTCGGTCACTGGACATTCTCCTCGCACCTAGGAAGACTCTTCATCAAAATGTCGGGTTGGGTTCACAACACCAATGCGGCGGTCGCGCGCTCCTTTGTGGGCAAGTACTTTCGCCTCGAGGGATCTGGCCATGTACGCACATTCGTCTCACCACATTCGAGATGGACATTAACGGATTCTGCAGCCCAAAGAGCGAAAGGGGAGCTACTTCTTCACTGAATTTCGCGCGGGATTGGCCACATTCTTCGCCATGGCCTACATCATTTCCGTCAATTGTATGCTTCAATGTTCGACTCGAAGGGTTTAATGCTAACGTCTAGCCAGCGTCTATTCTATCTGACAGTGGTGGCACATGTGTCTGCCCTGCGGAGAGCATGGCGGATTTGTGCGCCACAAATACAGAGTACCTCATCTGCAAGGAACTTATCAAGCGAGATCTCGTTACCGCAACAGCCGCCATCTCTGCCTTGACATCTTTCTGCATGGGACTGTTTGCCAACATGCCTATTGCTCTTGCTCCTGGAATGGGTCTCAACGCCTACTTTGCTTACACGGTCGTCGGTTTCAACGGATCTGGTAAGTCGAGTTGCACCACGCACCCCTCCTGCATCTTCGCGTAACCTCGTGCGGGTTGCACGTCGATCATCTCTTAGGGCTGCAGTTTGCAACCTGGTTTCTTTGTTACACCAGGGTACCTTTAACTTGCTTCTTGCTAATTACTTTTCCAGGCATGGTCCCGTACGAGGTTGCACTTACTGCTGTTTTTGTCGAAGGCTTCGTCTTCGTCGGCCTTACGATTCTTGGTATCCGACAATGGCTAGCGAGGTGAGTAGTGCTTGCTTTCGAGTCGTCTCTCCCAAATTGCACTGCTACCCTGCGCCGGGGTTTTCCATATCCCAGGCTGGTTAGACAGTTGCACATGTCACCAAATTGACGCCCTCGACGCCACTATCACATTCATAACATGAATACTGACTTGCTATTATAGAGCTATTCCGGCTAGTATTAAGCTTGCAACAGGTGTCGGCATCGGTCTCTACCTCACAATCATCGGTCTTTCTTACTCTGCCGGACTTGGTCTCATCACTGGTGCGCAATCGACTCCCCTAGAGCTTGCCGGATGTCAAGCTCAGTACAAGGACGAGTTTGGCGTCTGCCCAGGAGGCCACAAGATGAGGAACCCGACTGTGTGGATTGGCATCTTCTGCGGCGGTATTCTGACTGTTATGCTCATGATGTACCGCGTCAAGGGTGCAATCATTTTTGGTATCCTCCTCGTTTCCGCCATCTCCTGGCCCCGTCCCACCGATGTCACCTACTTCCCGTACACTCCGCTCGGCAACTCCTCTTTCGATTTCTTCAAGAAGGTTGTCACATTCCATCCGATTCAGAAGGTCTTGGTTGCACAGCAATGGGACGTGTCCAAGCACGCCGGCCAATTCGGACTGGCTTTCATCACATTCCTTTACGTCGACATTCTTGACTGTGAGTGCATGGAAAGTCTCATTCTGAAACTCGACTAATAGACCTAGGCACTGGTACCATGTACTCTATGGCACGCTACTGTGGAGCCATTGATGAGCGCACCCAGGATTTCGAGAACTCGTCCATTGCCTACACCGTCGACGCAATGGGTGTTACCATTGGCAGTCTCTTCGGCTGCTCGCCCGTCACCGCGTACATTGAGTCTGGTGCAGGTATTTCTGAAGGCGGCAAGACTGGTCTCACCGCCATGTTCACTGGCTTGTGCTTTTTCATCGCCATCTTCTTCGCACCAATCTTCGCTTCGATTCCTCCATGGGCTACTGGCAGCACGCTGATCATTGTCGGCTCCCTCATGGCGCAGTCATCCAAGGACATCAACTGGCGCTACATGGGTGACGCTATCCCTGCCTTCCTCACCATTGCCATTATGCCCTTTACCTACTCGATCGCCTACGGTTTGATTGCTGGTATTGTGTCGTACATTCTCATCAACATGCTTGTCTTCATCATCGAGAAGGCCTCGGGCGGCCGCATTGTCCCCCCCAACAAGGACGAGAAGGAGCACTGGACATGGCGCCTTCCCGGTGGTATCCTGCCTCCGTGGGTGAAGAGGATCGCTAGCGGAAAGAAGGACTTTTGGAAGCGTGAGGAGGAGATGGACGGTGTCAATGCGCCTCACGCCGGAGAAGTGAGCGAAAACAGCTCTGCCCACGCGCCTGACAAGGAGTACGTCACGGACAAGCCAGCTGTCAAGAGCGCTTAGATGATTTGTTGCAGCGCCTGAATTGCGGCAGAAGCAGTCGCGTGCTTGAATGCGTTGACAGCGTTTTGTTAGCAGCGTTAGCGTTTTTTTGTTTCGATGTTTGATATTCATATTGTTGGTGTGGGGCTAGCTTGCAGCTCGTGTCTCCTAAGGAGACGACGAGCCTCGATGTTGCAGGCTTGGGGTTCTAAAAATTTGGATGCTATTGGATATATACCCTCACTTGTAGTTTCAGTAGACGATCAATACCATGATCAACACAACCACATGAGTTTCTTCTGCCGCGTTACACTCTGTTTTTTTTGCATCGCGATCTACACAAGCCTATCACTCGCATACTGAAACCACCGGATCGAGCAGCGCAAAGTCTCTCCCTCTGCCGGGCGAACCTAGCTTGCAGATGCGCCAAGTTTGCAGCGCCCATGGATGCACGACATGTAGAAAAGCAAGCACGTTCCAGCCCACCTGAACCAAACCTTTAGAAGCGACTCGTTCTCTCGGTAGTCGGAATCGGCGGTCGAGGGCATTTTGTCGGCGCAGAAAGATGCCGGCGGGACGCATGTGCAGCACCGCACCTCGGCCTTGGCCCCTCCACAGCACATCCCACATGACATCGGGATGTTTTAGACTGATGACTATTGCGACTGACTTGCTGTGCACTCTGGCCCATTCCCACCGCACTCAACTTCTCCTCTCGCGCCAATCTTTGCAAGCACCTCTCTCTCTCTTTTTCTCTCCATACTCACCCACGGCTCCCTTCCATCCCTATCCGAGAGTCCAGCGATTAGATATCCAAGTGGACCCCGTCCGGCCTCGGCTTACAAAGGCTACGACCAGGCCGTTTTATAAGCATTTGCAATTCGCGGGCCTACTCCGCGACTACCACGCGACACACGCCGGCGGTCCCAAGGATCTTTGGAGAGCGGAAGTACTTGATCTGGACAGCTGTTCGCGGAAAGACAAGGACACATTACATTGCGCCGCCATTCATTGAAACTTTGGCATTTAGCATCGCGTTGCGTTCCACCACATTTGCATCCCACCACCACACCGCATCCCACCACACATCAGCCATGCCCGCAGAAACCAACGGCAACGGCAACGGCGTCGTCAATGGCCACACAACCTCGTCGCTCGCAAACCCCACACCTGCACATTCCGCCTTTGCGCCGATACCAGACGTCATAAAAGCATTTGGTACTTGCCCTCGCCGCATTCCTTCCTCTCTCCCACCCCCACTACTAACTTAAACTCCCCCTCCAGCAAACGATGAATTCGTCATTGTCCTCGACTCGCCCTCGCGCGAAAACGAAGGCGACCTGATCATCGCCGCCTCGGCGCTCACCCCCGAAAAAGCCTCCTTCATGATCCGCTACTCATCCGGGTACCTCTGCGCGCCGCTCCCCGTCTCCCTCGCCGCGGCGCTGCACCTCCCGCAAATGGTGACGGACAATGCCGACCCCAACCAGACGGCCTACGCCGTCACCATTGACGCCGCGCACCCCTCCATCTCGACGGGCATCTCCGCCCACGACCGCAGCCTCACGTGTCGCATGCTGGCCGATCCGGCCGCAAAGCCAAGCCACTTCCGGCGGCCGGGCCATTTGCTTCCTCTGCAGGCGCGCGAGGGCGGCGTCCGTGTCCGGAGAGGCCACACCGAGGCGGCGGTCGATCTGTGCCGGTTGGCGGGGAAGCAGCCCGTGGGCGTGATTTGCGAAATGATTACCGACGGGGAGGAGGTCCCGGGGAAGACGGAGTTGAGCGGTGGGGGTATGATGCGCACAGAGGAGTGCTTGGCGTTTGGGAAGAAGTGGGGGATTAAAGTGTGCACAATTGAGGATCTGGTGGCGTGGATTGAGGAGAATGAGGGCAAGTTGAGTTGAGCTAGGAATGAGTGGTGGTGGTGATGATGGACAAGGGAAATGAAAGAGAGGGGGAAGTGGACAGATAAATATATGTATGTATAGACGCGGATGAGAGACAAGGACAGAGACAGTGTGTGTGTGAGAGAGAGGGAGAGAGAGAGAGAAAAGGAGAAAGAGACGAGCGACTCTTTTGTATAAAATCCTCTCTGTAAACAGAAAAGAAGACCACAAGAAGAAAACACCACCACCACCACCACCACCACCACCTGAAAAGGGACTTGAGAATTTTTGTACTTTAAAAAAAAAAGAAGAGCCAAGATGTATAATTTTTTTTTCTTGATCGCACAGTATCAAGATATTCTCATCTCATCTCATATCATCTCACTTCATCCTATCCCATACCATCCCATCTCTTCGGACGAATGCAATACCAATCAATCAATCAATCAATCAATCAATCAATCACTTGAACAAGTATTTTTTGCGGAAAAAAACAGGAAAACACCGTTTGAATATGCCACCCACCAGACCCATCCAGTCCAATCCAATCCAATCCACTCCACTCCAATCCAATCCAACCCAATCCAACCCAGTCCAGTCCAGTCTAGCCCAGACCAAATCAGGCAAGCAAAAAAAAAGTAGAGAAGGGGGGAGGGGGAATCACGACAAACGAAAGAAAAGCCCGCCCATTGCCTCGACACGCCATGTGCTCCTCCTCCTCTACCATCACCATCACCACCACCACCTCCTCTTCCTCCAAATGAGAACGCCGTGTAGAATGCTCAGTGTGTGACCTACGAGCACGTTGCAAAATCTGTGCAACATGACATGACATGAAATGATGCCATCTGACGTCAGTCGTGAAACCACCCACGCAATCAAACTGCGTTGTAATATAAAATTAAAAAAAAAAGTCCGTGTCTACCAGAGGCCAGAGAAGTGTCGGTACTTTTACTGCGGCGCCGGTCTTCCAATGCCCTGTTTTGCCTATCCATAATGTTAGTTTTTTCTTCATCGCACATTTTTTTTTCAAGTGTCCTCGATCAACTCACCTTCATCATCTCAATCCTCTGCTTGAGGTTCTGCGTCACCTCGGCCGCACGCTTCCAACTCTCCGCCCCGGAAGCTCCTTGCGAACTGCCAATCCGTCTTGGAGCAGCACCGCCCTCTGCTGGACTAGCACGGTCGCTGCTTCTCGACGATAGCGATGGTTTGGCAGATGCATCTGTACGAAGAGGACTCAGCTTCCCACTCATGTGCGTGCTGGAGCGGCGGGAGAAGCCATCATAGTTCTCCTTACCGTCACTGTCTGGGCTCAGTAGTGGGCTTAGCGCTCCGTTGGAAAAGTTCCTATCGTTTCTAGCGTACTGGCTATGTGATGCGCTTCCGTTGTTGCTGTTGCTGTCCGAGTAGATCTGATCGGCTAGGTCTGCAGGCGGTGGCGATGTGGCGCGGACCTGGCGACTGAGTTCGCGCTTCAGGCGGTCAACTTCGCGGCGCTGGTTTTGTACGGTTTGTTCTGCTGCTTCATAGTCGGAGCGAGCACGGACCAGCTGGGTTTCCTTTGCTTTGATCGATAGCACATCGCGTGTGTGGTCTTCAATGAGCTGAGCGTTCTGGTTTTGCAGTTCATATATCTGCGAGGTGAGCTTTGTCCGCTCACTGCGCAAGTCTTCGGCCTGGCGTCGGACCCGCTCCACTTCTGCTCGAAGCTCTTCAAGCTCTGCTCGTTCCACCAAGCCAAGTCCAGAAGGAGCTTGTGATATAGCAGGTGCGGCAGCAGGCTCAGCGGCAGGCTTTCCCAAAGGGCGTCCTGCAAGACCTCGTCCAGCTCCAAGTCTTGGCTGTGGAGGAGGTGCCTCTTCTTCTTCTTCTTCTGGCGGTGGTGATGCGGCTGGTCGTCTTGGTGAAGCGGGAGGAGCGCCAGGCTTTCTCAACCCGCCTAATCTTGGGCCTGCGAGCCCCGACTTTGGAGGGCCCAGCTTTGAGACGCCTGGCCTCGACGTCGGCTTTGGTGCGAGAGGTGCTGTAGGCTCATCCTCTAGTATTAGTGGTGGTGATGGCGCACGTGCTGGGGCTGGCTTCTTTGCGACGGGTCGCTTGCCTAGAATCTTCTTCTTTGCGGCTGCTGGCGGAGGTGCTGCGGGCTTGGGAGGTGCTACAGCTTTGGGCTTGTATTTGGATTTGACTTCAGCGGATTCAAAGTACTCCTTGATCTTGGTCTTTCGTATCTCGTCAAGGCCATCGAGATGGGCATTCATGATGCGGTCTCCCATGATTTTCCATAGCGTACCAAGTACTTCAGCACCGGCAGATCGTTGTACCTCTTGCGACTCGGTAAGCTGTTTGATCGCACACTCGGCTATCGCCTTGGCCTGCTCCGGTGTAGGGGCGTCGCGGGAAACTTTTAGACATCGAATGAGGAACCTTGTCGACTCGAGCTTGACTTGCGGGTTCTTGTGCTTCAAGAACTCTAGGATTTCCTCCAAACAGTCTTGGAAGCTGGCAGAGGCGAATGATGCATCAAGGGCAGCTCCAATTGCGTCGGTGACGGACTGTTTCTTCTCCTTTAGTCGTTCCATCATGGCATTCATAATGTCTTTGCGGTATCTGCCAAAGCTCTTCTTGAGACCTGTTGCGAGCAGCTCGACACAGTTGGCAGCGGTTGATACGACGGCAACGTTGGCATCTTTCATGGACTTTGCAAAACCGCGAATCAAGTCGTCGAATGGTCCTTCGGCAATCCTGGGGTGGTTTAGCGCTCTTTGAGTCTCTTCGAGAACCTCCTTCCTGTCCTTCCACTTGGACGAGCCGAGCCGCTCATTGTAGTCTTTGGGAATGTTGGGGAACACGTCAACAGCCACGTATTCAGGCTCGAGGTCAATGGCAACTTCCTCCTCGTCCTCTTCCTCCTCTACCGCTGGCGCGGCAGCTGCGCGCTCTTTTGCGGCTTGCTGAGAGCGGAGCAGGCGCTCTTGCTTTGGTGGGGGGTCGTCTTTGACCTTTTCAAACAGCTTGTCGAGGTCCGTCTGCTGGACGGGCTTGAGGTCGTTCCAAAAGAGGGGCTTCATGGCATCCTTGAGCCAGCGGTAGAACTCGACAGTCAATTCCTGGGCCTTGGCTCGGACGTTTTTATCGGCGTGGCCGTAGCTCTTGGTAAGGGTCTTGAGGACTGGCTTGGGGTCGACCGTCTTGCAGCCAAAGGCATGGTAGATTTGGGTCAGGGCGTCCATGGTGGCAGCGATGACTTTTGGCTGCTTGTGGGAGAGGAGAGGAAGGAGCTCCTCGATGACGGGTTCAGGCTTGTCTGTTTCAATGTACAGCATCAGCGACTCGAGAGCCTTTTGCTTGGCAGCTGGCCTGGTGGAAGGGAGGCCCTTTTCTGCAATGGTCGCAATGGTGATTTGGCGGGTGCTGAAGCGTGGATTTTGATTAGCAGGTGAAGGAGGGAGTGAATAAGTGAAGGAGCGAAGGAGTGAATGCATTCTTACCGTGTGCAGCCCTGCTGGCCCGAGGCTTCCAAAAAGGCGCATAGTGCAGCCAGCCCCTCCTGCTGGGCGGCGACGTTGGAGTCGCCGACGACGCCCTTCCAGATGCTCGCGTCGCTGATGAACTGGCGCACAATGGGGTCTGACTCGCTGGCGGCGAGGTTGAATTCCTTGGTGGCAGCCTCGTAGGCCTCCTTCCGCACCTTCCAGTTCTTGTGGATGAAGCGGTCGGGGAGCGGCAGGGCGCTGAAGTCTTCCTCCTGGTCCGCCATGGCGCGCCGTGTGTGGCGTGAGGGCGAGGGCGAGGGCGAGGGTGAGGGCTGCGGGGGCTGTGTGGGCTGGAGTGCGGGGTGTGTTGTTGACAAGGGGCCAACAGGCTGCGGGGCAGTTAGTGGGCGTGTCTTGGAGGGTTTGTGTGTCTGTGGGCGTGGTTCCTGGACGGATGCACGAGGCACAGGGCGCAAGGCGCAAGACACCAGCCACAAGCCACAGGACAAAAGGCAAGCGGGCACCTACGGGATGCCGTCGCAACCAACAAAGCGTGCTTCAGGCGTCGACAGAGCTCTGTTGCAGGCGGGCAGAGCCGGGGGCGGGCGTGCGCGTGGTGGCGGCGGTGCAGGAAAAAGCGTCGTGGTGGTGTTGGCGGTGGTGGCAGTCGAGCGTGTGTATTATTTGCCCATGTTGGGCCGTCATATTTGTTGTTGTCACCCTGGCGACAGCGACAGCAACAGCAGCAGCCCTCCACCAACGATCACCCTCGTGCCCCGAGACACACCGAGACATAGCGGGACACACATATACATTGACAGACACATCCACACACACACACACACACACACATATATATATATATATACATATATATAGACACCCACGGCCTGCCTCTGCCCTGTGCCCGTCCACCCAACCCAGTCGCTCACCGCAAATCCCCGCAACCACCCCGCCAAGACATCGCCAGCACGCGAACAGTCGACCCTCGCACCCCCCGCGAGCCTGAGCTGCTGGCCTCGGTGCATGGTAGTCGCCCGCGCCCATTGCCTGTGAGCCGGCCCACGTCGCCATGAGCGCGATTCTTACCGACCGACAGGCAGAGGAGCTGTGAGTCGTCTCTGTTTCCTTGTCACTCCCACCTACACTCCTACCTACACTTCCCTCCTGCACTGGCACCTGCACTGGCACCTGCACTGGCACTTGTACTGGCACCTGCACTTCCACTTACACTTCCACCTACACTCCCACCTACACTTCCCACCCACACTCTCACCTACACTTTCCACCCACACTAACCCCCCACTCCCACCCCCAGACACAAGGCCATCATCGCATACCTGGGCGTCATCGGCGCCCCAGACACGGCCGCTGCCTTTCGCCAAGAGGCCCACATCCCGCCCACCTTTGACGATGCGACGCGCAAAAAGTACGAGGGCCTGCTCGAGAAGAAGTGGACCAGCGTAGTCCGCCTGCAGAAAAAGGTAGCTGCCGCGCCCGCCCACACGCCCTCGGCTGCACATTGCTTATGCCCCCCCGCAGGTGCTGGAGCTCGAGCAGCGCAACCAGAGCCTCCAGGCAGAGCTCGACTCGACCACACCCACCTCGCTCGTCCGCCGCAACCAAGATCCCACCAGCTGGCTGCCGCGCGCCCCCGCACGCCACAACCTGCAGTCCCACCGCTCGCCCGTCACCTGCGTCGCCTTCCACCCCGTCTTCTCCTCGCTGGCCTCGGGCTCTGAAGACACCACCATCAAGATCTGGGACTGGGAGCTGGGCGAGCTCGAGCGCACAGTCAAGGGCCACACCAAGGGCGTCCTGGACGTCGACTTTGGCGGGCCTCGAGGCGGCACGCTCCTGGCTTCGTGCTCCAGCGACCTGACCATCAAACTCTGGGACCCTTCAGACGAGTACAAGAACATCCGTACCCTGCCTGGCCACGACCACTCCGTCTCTGCAATCCGCTTCGTCCCCAGCGGTGCCGCCGGCTCGCCTTCGTCTGGCAACCTGCTCGTCTCGGCCTCTCGAGACCAGACGCTGCGGATATGGGATGTCACTACAGGATACTGTGTCAAGACGATACGGGGCCATGCCGACTGGGTGCGCGACGTTGCCCCCAGTTTTGACGGACGATGGCTAGTCTCTGCAGGCAATGACCAGACGGCACGACTATGGGACGCAAGCTCGGGCGAGGCAAAGTGCACATTCCTCGGGCACGAACACGTCGTCGAGTGTGTGACTATTGCACCGCCAGTAGCCTACGCCAATCTTGCCACGCTTGCCGGGCTGAAGAAGCCACCACCGCTTAGCAGCTCGGCAGAGTACATTGCCACCGGATCCAGAGACAAGACAATAAAGATATGGGATGGGCGGGGCACACTGATCAAGACGCTCACAGGCCACGACAACTGGGTACGCTCGTTGGTCTTCCACCCAGGAGGCAAGTACCTCCTATCCGTTAGCGATGACAAGACGATTCGCTGCTGGGATCTCACGCAAGAGGGCCGGTGCGTCAAAGTCGTCACGGATGCACACGGTCACTTCATCAGCTGCATGCGATGGGCTCCCAACATGGTCAAGGATGTCCCAGCCAATGGCGAGAACGGCGCTGCCACAAACGGTGTCAACAAGAAGAAGGAAGAGGAGGCGGCCAAAGCAGGCATACGCTGTGTCATTGCAACGGGCAGCGTAGATCTTAGTGTTCGCATCTTTGCATCATGAGAAGGATGAAGAGGATGAAGAGGACGAGGCGGCCAAAGCAGGCATACCGTGCGCCATTGCAATGGGCAATGTAAATCTCAGCGTTAGCATCTTTGCATCATGAGCAAGAAGAGGAGGAAGATGATGATGAAAGGTGGTGGAGTCGACATCTCAGCAACTTACAGCGACACAATCACGGTCGCTCCCAGGATTTGTGTGGTCAGAGTGTAGACTCGGGGCCTTCGCGATACTCTCTCGATTGATGTGTCTGGCCAGCGGTTGGCAAACAAAAAAAAGTTGATTTTGCTTCAGCCCCTGTTCGTTCCGCGCCAGGCCATGTATGTATACCCTATTTACGTGTCCACGAAGTCTTCTCATGTGTTGATGATAGCGGCGTTTCTGATTTGGGATACACGGCTGGCGTTCATTCATGTCGGTCTGTCAGTGGAAATAGCGAGAGATGGCCTTGATAGTCGTAGCACCGTTAATCCAAGCAACAGAAATGGCTGTTGGAACTTTGAACCCCTTTGCTCCAATGATAGGCGGTGATTGATTGTTGATGGACCCTGCCAAGCCACCTCACACCAAAGATCACAATGACGTAGTGCCCATGTGCAACCCTGCTTGTCACGTCCACATTGTTTCCCCTGGCTGCCAACCAGCCAGCTCCGAGTGTTGCATCCCGGCGGAGCTTTCCTTCCCAATCTGAGCGCTACCATCCGTCGTACCCGAGTTCGAGGATAGTGCACCGCTTCCGCCTTGATTATGAGCCATCGCCTTGCCTCGCTGGCTGCTCTCTCCCGCGTCTCGACGTGTCCGCGTGCACTCCATGCCCCAATACTCTCTGGAATCACCTCCAGAGCTACAGCGCTGAGTAGAGCAACACCATGGCCAATTCAGCTTCGAGCGTTTGCACGTACATCATGTCTGCACCTCAGGCCTCAGCCTCCAAAGCCAGACTTTAGCAGCTCCAACTCCAAGCCTGCCTCGGAGCTCAACAACAACATCACCGAAGAAGAAAAGGCCGACTTTGCTAAGAAGCTTCAGGAGGATAAAGGGAGACAAATACGAACACCATGGCATAGGGAAGGGAGTGACACGCCACCTGTAGCCTGGCAGAGAAGTGCTGGGGCCATGACCAAGGGTTGGCCATCCCCCCTTCGACGGCATGTACCATTGCTAGTGGCTAACACCTTGCCCAGGCAAACTCCTCACCACGCCTTCGCGCATGCTCAAGCTGATCCTACCTCTCACTACCAAAGATATGAACTCGGACCGCAAAGACGTTGAGCCACTCGCTCTCCTCGTCCATCCACAACAGCCCATTTCCTACCTCGAACGCCTTATTCAAGCAGAACTCCCCTTCATCACAGACAAACAAGGCCGTGAGCGTCCTCCTCAAATCAATTTTCTAGCCGAGGACTCGATGCAAGACGAGGAGCAGTCGTCGAGGTCGGCACAGACGCCTGTGAGCACACATGGTGAAGAGGATTTTGAGGTAGTGGACGAGATACGCATCGACGGCAAGACAGAAAGGACTGGCAAGATCAAGAGTACAAGCAGTAACAAGACACTGGACGAAGCAGCAGCACTCCGTGGCGGTCACGGCGAGGGGGGCGTAGAGTCCTACTCGGGCCTTGGCCAAGAAGCTCCAGCAGACAAGAAAGCAGAGCGCAAGTTTGTACGCTGGTCCTCGTCCACTGAGATTGGAGACTTTATCCGCGACGCCGCCCGCGGCCAGGAGTTCGCCATTGAAATCGAGGGCGCCCCAGAGGAGATCCGTGTCGGTGTCCCCAGCTTCAACGACCGCACCTACTACCTCCGTATGCGCCTCCGCAAGACCTCCAAGAAGATTAGCGAAATGGCCTCCATCAAGGAAGAATGCGATAGACTCGCCCACAAAGCTGCCCAACGCGTTGCGCAATCAGGCTTCCTCGGCGTAGTAGGCTGGTGGGGTGCTGTCTACTACGCAACCTTTGAGACGGAACTAGGCTGGGACGTCATGGAACCTGTGACTGTAAGTCCCTCCCCCTTTTTTCTTCCCTTTCCTCTCCTCTCCTCTTCTCCACACCACCAAACCACCCATCTCACACACCGGCCCCTTCTAGTACCTCGTCGGCCTCAGCACCCTAATCTGCGGCTACGTGTGGTTCCTCTACCACAACCGCGAAGTCTCCTATCGGTCCGCCATGAACTTTACTATTTCACGCCGCCAGCAGAAACTCTACGCCCAGCACAACTTTGACCTGCGCAAGTGGGAGGTCCTCATTGAAGACGGGAATGCGCTGAGAAGGGAAATCAAGGCCGTTGCCAACGAGTACGACGTCGAGTGGGACGAGATGAAGGAGGAGGGCGACGAGAAAGTTCACGAGGCGCTGAGGAAGGAGAGGAAGAAGAGGAAGGATGGGGGCAAGCATGATGATGACGGTGATGATGATCATGCGCCTAGTGGGGCAAAGGATCAAAAGGGTCAGACGTAAAAAAAAGTAGAAAAGAAAGAGAGAAGGAAGAAAAGAGAAGGAAAGGGGGAGGAAGGCGGCATGGAGATTTGGAGTTTGGATCATGAGAGAGCTTGGTGATTTGTACATTTTGCTTGAGCGAGGCGTTTGGAGAGAGACAGAGGCATACATACATATATTCTAGAACAACTTGCATGTTTGGGATTCCGCATTACGAGTGAGCGAGCATATATATACACGAGCGTAGACAATCTTGCAAGCAGCAACATAACACTTGATCGTTCTTCTCCTTTGGGTTGATATAAACCAATGCTTATGCTAACAATACACCTTTCCAGACACTTACTCATTCAATCAATCACTCAATCAGTCACTCAAAAGGTGCACACACAATACATCTTCAAAATCTATTCGCAATATCAACTACTTTGGTGACATTCTTACTCGTCGCGTCCATCAGCTATCCAGCTAAACCAGATAGCATACATACACACTAAGCGTGCACTGCGCATCCACCACCCCTATCCACCCATCATTACCCTCTCGGTACAAAACGGAAAAACCGAACATAAGCCGGGCCACTGATCAGCCTGCTGTGAGGTATCAAATTCTGCAAAATCCTCCCATAGTCGTGTCGTCGCTTGTCGTCGCAGACCATCCCATCTATAATACAAAAACTACCTCGAGAAAACCGGAAAAAGACACCAAACTCAACTAATCGAGCTTGGCTTGGCAGCCGACATCCAGTCAAGGAGTCGACCGCCGATAGAAAACGGAAGGGGAGAAGACCGCTTCGAAATCGTCAGAAAACTTTTGGGCGTAAACAGTCATGAAGCCGTTTGCCATCGTGAGAAGAAATCGTAAGCCATGCGCCATTCGCCGAAGAGACATTCATCGAACCATCGTAACTTGCGGCCGTTCAAGAGTGATAAGGAGCGAGTCCTACTCGGCGACAACTAAAGGAAGTTTAAGCCTTCTCCTCTTTGACCTCTTCCTTGGGAGCCTCCTTCTCACCCTCACCATCCTTGTTCTTGACGTATTCGTCGTAGACGCTCATGGCCTCGTCGACCTTGGCGCGAAGAGCAGCCTCGTCAGAAGTACTAAAATAGTCAGTATGAGGACAATCGTACCAAAGAATAGGGGGTATACATACAGGTTGATCAGCTCGCTGTTGTCCATCTCAAGGAGCATACCAGTGATCTTGCCAGCCAGCTCGGGCTGCATCTCGTGGATCTTAGGGTAAAGAGCCTCACCGAGCATCTGCTTCTGCTGGCCCGGAGGAGCGCTGCTGAGAGTGCTCATGTCGACACCGCCGGGGCCGCCAGCGGGACGGCCGCCCTGAGGGAAGCCGGGCATAGGAGGCTGACCAGGTCGGCCTTGGGGCGCGCCGCCACGACCGGCACCCTGAGGGAAGCCTTGACCGCCACGGATGCCGCCAGGAATCTGGCCCTGAGGCATACCAGGCATAGGAGCCATGGGGCCAGCACCACGTCCGCCGCGACCGCCCATCGCCTGCTGAGCGGCCTGAGCCAACTGCAAGTATTGTGGGTTCATGTAAGGAGGGAAGGCACCAGGAGCCATGCCGGGGGGCATGTACATGGGAGGCATTTGCTGGGCGTTGGGTCCACCACGGCCGCCTTGTTGGGGCATGCCGCCAGGGAAGCCAGCGCCACGGCCACCTTGCTGGCCAGGGATACCGGCAGGGAAGGGCATCTGTCCGCGAGCGTTGGGGGGGAACATCATGGGCTGTTGGCCAGGCGCAATGAACATCTGGGGGATAGCACCAAACTGCTGCTGCTGTTGCTGCTGCATGCGGAGCTGGTTGCGGGCCTGGATGGTAGCTTCGAGCTGGTTCTTACGGATCTCCTTGCGCTGAGCGAGAGCAACGTAGAGAGGCTTGCCATCGAACATCTTCTGGTTCATGTCGGTGACGGCCTTGGTGGCCTCGTCGGGGTTGCTGAAGCAGACAAATCCGAAGCCCTTGCTCTTACCAAGGATCTTCTTCTCGCCCTTAATGGTGACCTTGTCGCCAGCCTTGGCATCCTCCTTGTCGTCCTCACTCTCCTTGGTCTCATCCTCACCCTCCTTCTTCTCCTCCTTCTTCTCCTCCTTGGGCTCCTCCTTCTCCTCATCCTTCTTCTCCTCCTTGTCATCCTTCTTCTCGTCGGATGGGGACTCGGCACGCTCGGCAGGCATGGCATCACGCATGACCTTGGCCGAGGTGATGGTACCGAAAGGAGTGAACATGTCGCGGAGCTTCTCATCGTCGACCTCGTCACCGAGGTTCTTGATGTAAAGGTTGACACCCTGGTACTTGGACTGCTTCTCGATACGGGCAGCCTCGTACTGTTTGCGCAGCTCCTCCTCGCGTTCGTGCTTCTTCTGCGCACGACCAACGTAGAGCTTCTGACCACGGAAGTCGGTGTCGTTCAGAGTGTCAACGGCGACGGCAGCAGCCTCGTGCCTAATGTAGTTGACGAAACCGAAGCCACGGCTTTTGCCCTGATCGTCGCGAGCAATGGAAGCAGATGTGATGTCACCGTGCTTCTCGAAGAGGTCACGGAACTCCTCGTCACTGACGTCCAGGTCAATGTTCTTGACGTAGATGTTGGTGAAGTTGGCCTTCATCTCCTCGAATTTGCTCATGCGCTCCTTCTTGGGGATGTGGTGGCCGACAAAGACCTTCTTCTCGTTCAGAAGCATACCGTTGACGTGCTTGATAGCGTTGTTGGCAGCCTCGGCGGTCTCGTAGTGGACGAAACCGTAGCCCTTGGAGCTACCTGTCTCATCCTGAGCGACTTTGCAGCTCAAGATGTTACCGAAAGCGGCAAAGGTGTCGTGGAGAGCCTTGTTATCAATGGCGTGGTCGAGGTTCTTGATGAAGACGTTGCCCTGGCCAGTCTTGCGCAGAGCGGGGTCACGCTGGGACCACATGATGCGGCAGGGCCTGCCCTTGACGACGGTGTAGTTCAGCTCCTCGAGGGCCTTCTCGCCGTCCTCAGAGCTGTTGTAGTTAACATAGGCGTAACCGAGCGAGCGACGGGTGACGGCGTCACGGCAGACACGGATCGACGCAACCTGGCCAATCGACGAGAACAGCTCAAAGAGCATGGCCTCGGTGACCGAAGGATCGAGCTCGCCGACATAGAGCGACGCAGAGTTCTGGTGGGCAGCCGCGGCGGTAGTGGGGGTGGGGGCATCGCCCTGGGAGGCGCTGACGTCGGTGTTGATCTGGCTGGCGCCGTTGGCGTCAGCAGCACCGTCCTGTACGGGCGAGGTCGAGTTGGCGGCTTCGGAAGACATCTTGGCTGTCTGTCTGACGTGTTAGCGGGGGCCTTGTGAATTTTGCGGGCAGGCGCAGAGCCGCGACATGCAGGTGCGCTCGCTTCCACGCCAAAACTGGGACTGAGCGCGGGCGCCTGGCAAGCACTGCGAAGCAGAGGTGCGGGGTAGCACAGTCAGTACGTACGGATGAGGACCGAAAAAGCAAAGACTGAGGCGGACGCGCTGCTTGGTTCTACCTGGAACAAAAGACCGGTCGGAGAGCAAGAGAGCAAGCGACGGACAGTTGGCCAAGGGCTGACGGACGTCGAAGGGGCTTTTTTGTTGTTTTCTGTATTTTTTTGTGGCTTTTTCTGTTATGTGCACTCCGCTGGGGAACCGGGCAGAGAGAACTGTTTGGTGAGGTTGGGTGATGGGCAGTTGAGAGGTGGAGAGAAGGTGAGGTCAAACGCATTTTATTTCTTTGGCGGGACGCACTTTCTCTGTGTCGTCGGTCCGTGCGCACACTAGACCCAATCAGGCCGGCACAATCGCCCGCGTGAATGAAAAAGCCTTGCTGTGTGCCGACTGGGGGCAGGAGAGAAGCGAGCCGGGCATGCAAGGGACGGCAAAGACGTGGAAACTGCTCGTCAGCGCTTGTCGCCGTTTCAGGGAGCAGGACAGCCGTAATACGAGCGCTAGACCCTGTGCAACCAGATGGCAGAGAAGAAGAAGTAGCGCTCGCCTGGTTGGAAAGGCATGACTACGTGTACGCTCGCTGTTCTAGCTCACCATGAAACGATGAACGAGTGGGAATGGCCAGGGAAGAAAAGCGCCACCAAGTGTGTGAAGGCGATTATCACAGCATCCCACACAGAATTTACCCCACCATAGCACGTCTGATCACCAGTCGCAAGCAGCCAAACGGCCGCATCCAGTAAATTCCATAAGCCTATTCAATTCCTTCAGACTCATCAAATCATACTAAAGACGGGTATTCACGAACAAAGAAACGTGAAAAGGTCAAACAGGCCGACCCACACACTCCCCCACGCTCCCAGTCTATTCCCTCAGACTATCATCCCATCCGCCCTGTCCCGTGAGATACTCCTCTACCATTGCTTTGCAGTCTTCCAGACCTCTGCCTAAGGCCTCGTTCCATTGACTTTCCACAAGCCCAACTTTTTCCTTCAAATCATCAGTCAACCGCTGCTCCTCATCCGCCATAATAGCCTTCGTCTCTTGGTCTACACCAGCCAAATCCTCGCCCTCCAACAGCCTCTGCGTCTCCAGAAGGCGCGATCCCGCGACCATGACACCCGTCTTGACCTCATGAAGCAAGCAGAGTAGATTTGTCTGCGACTCAATGAACTGGTAGGCGGAACGACCAGCGTGCGCCAGCAGTGTATAAAGATACTGTAGTGGGAATTCACGATAGGCTGGAGTCTCATGGCACTCCTGCGACGGGACCAAGACATTGAAGCCGTCCAGTCGCTGAGGGACTTTCTGCACAACTGCGAGTAGCCCAGGCGCAATGTCCCAGAACGCTGAGAGCTGGGTCTCGACGCCTCTCGTCACATTCTGCTCAATGACGTCCATAAACCTCTCATACCGCTTGAGAATTTCCTTCTCGAATGACACTTTGCGGTCTTGGGCGTCGCGGCGGAAGAAATCTGTGGCCTCCTTTACCTTCTGGTCATTCTTTACTTGTATGTAGGGTAGCACAATGATGTCCCGGTACAGGTCGTTTCGCTCGTCCTCCAATTCAAACATTTCTTTGTGAAGCTGTTCTCGTGTTTCGAACAACCACTTGAGCAGGGTGAGCATCTCCAAGAGCTCTGGCTTCTCGTCACCCTCCTCCTGGGTCTGGTTTGGATTGGACTCCTGTGCTTCGCTGCACAGCCGCCCTTTGAGATGCTCCATCGACGCCGACACCTTGGTAATGCGCTCGCAGAACATGGCATGCAGCGGATTGGCAACATCGTTCTGAAAAGTATCAAATATATTCTGCACCATATCCTGTGCGCGTCGTTGCTCGCGACTTTCAAAGTCAGCATCCGCTTTGGCTGCGTCCGCAAAACTCATGACCCCGTTGCGAACATTGTCTTGTATATTGTTGCGTAATTCTGCTCTTTTCTCGGTGAGTGAAGTACGTTCTTGTTCTCTTTGCATTTCAAGATTTGTTCTAAAAGCAGTTTTGGTTGTTTTAACCTCTTGTAGATCCGACAGTGTTCGCAGGCTACTACGTATCGATGCTAGATCAGGGTGGCTGTTGTTGACGGCAGGATGATGACGCGGGTATGCAGGTGGTAGTGTAACCAGTCTTGAAACGTCAAGCTTATGCGAATCTGATGCTACTGTTCTTGACGTCGACATTTGCTCGTACGTCAGCTGTGATTGCATTTGTGAGTCCTCTTCATGAAGCCCGACCTTTTCGGGAGGGTACTCATTAGGCCCATAGGCTTGAATGCTTCTAGAACTTGCTCCAGGTAGTGTTGCGTTATGATTCTCTTCACTCCATTGAAGGTGCTCGCGACCATCCGAGGGAAGAACGCCCATGTACTTGGATTCTCGCTTGCTTCTCTCCAGTCTTCTGCCACCGCCAACTCCCGAAGAGCCGCCATCACTTTCCCACCATCGGCTTGCTGATCGGCCTCTTGAGCCCTCCTCTTCGGGAACTGTGCTAACATTCATACTGGGAATGGGTGATAGCGAAGGATGATAGTTGTTGCCCCAAGATACATCGCGCGCTTTCTGACTAGCGATGCTGGATGGCGATGCAGGCTCAGTGCGTGGAGTGAAGTTTCCCATGGAAGATGCGGGACTAGCAGCGGTAGTAGGAATTGATTCAGTGATTCTGGTGTCTGGGGATTCGGCGGTAAATGACGCTCGCGACCTCCTACCACTCAGTGGTATCGGAGTCGTGTGGGCGCTGGGCGTGACAGATCTTCTCCCTGTGCTATTGTGTGAGCGCCACAAGTCTCTGGTCAGATCCACAATGTCACCAGCCATCGCATCAAAGGCACCAGAGTAGAGATCACGGCGGAGTCTAGACTCGTTCACAATGAATTCAGCGAAGAGCTCCAGCCTTTCCTGATCAGTTTCGGCAGCCACCTCCCTCTCTACGAATTGGCGGTGACGTTTTATGGATGCACGCGCTAGGCTCTCATGATCAACCGCTCTTGGTGTATTTGAAGACGTGTCTTCTGTCCTGGAGGTTGAAAATTTCGAACTTGATCGGACCGCGGCCTCTGAACGCATGGTCAAGACTGCTTCGACCTGGTCGCCATACGATCGCAACGGCGGAGTAGGCAAAGTCTTTGACGTGACTAATGATGAAGGCTTCTGATGTTGATGGGCCGTATCTGGCGAGAACGGCGGGGTTGGAGCTGCGCCTGATGTGACTCTTTGATATACATTGCTTCGTGGAGTCGAATCTGAAGACCCAGGTTCGTCAAGCAAATGCCCACTTCTCGGTGAACGAATACCTCCACCGCTTCTCGGAGTACTTTTGGTCACAGCACCACGTCGGTTCAGCCCGCTTTCCGCCGACCCCAAATCTAGGTTTGCAGGCTTTGTTGATATTACCTCCAAATCCTGGGCCCAGGGATTGTTGCTAGGCTCAGTACGCTCGCGTGCAACACGGCTCTCGCTTCTACGTTCGCGGATACTTCGAGTGCTTTGCTCGCGTTGCGGTGTACGATACAGAGTGCTGCTCGAGTGCGACGACGACGAGGGCCCAGACGCAGTAGAAATGTCTTCATTTTCTAAACTTGGCGCTAACTGCTGGTGGGGATGTGAAAACGGCGGGCTTGTCTCAATGTGCAAAGGCATTGGAGATTTGGATCGCGTACGAGATGGCTCGTCTTGCCAACCCAGAGGTGTTGGTGGAATGGGACCCAACATTGTCTGACCCGGTCTTCGTGTTGGAGGCGAAGAGTGAAGAGTCAAATTGCGGTCCGACTCAATTCCAGGACCAATGCTGTGCGATCTCGAAGTGCTGGGTGGAGGTGGCCCAGGTGGAGGAGGTGGCAACACCATACCTGGTCCCCAACCTCCCTGTGGGATCATGGGCGATTCATCTATAGGTGTCCGAATCTCAGTGCCATGCCCCAGTACACCAGCCGAAGCCGCTCGTCGAGCAGCTGGGGCAACAAGGGGCGACTGGTTCTCTGGACTCCATCGACGCTCTGGGAACGCACTCGGCGTATAATGCGACAGAGCACGCTCAGAAAGCAGTCCAGGAGAAGCTGGTGGTCGCTGAAGGGCGTCAGATGTACTAATTTGCAAGGATTGAATAGCACTTGGTGCAGGACTGTGCTCATTGTTGCGGTTTCTAAACGATGACAGACTGAACTTGGTAGACAACTTGTCTCGCGATACTGATCGCTCTTTCCCATTCCGTGGGGGCGGCGGTGGAAACTGTTGGTTAGACATGATGCTCGATGCGCTGGATGGCATGATCATAGATGTCGGCCGACTGTGATATCCCGAGACTGGTCGTGGTCTTGGCCGCACCGAGGGCGGTGTGTTTGTTGTCAAAGGTGGAGGCGGCGGGGGAGGAGGGTGGCTCTGAGGGAACGTCCTGCTTGCCAGATGAGGCGACGAAGTGGCGCTTTGCGACGGGTTCTGGCTCTGGCCAGGCGAGTAGGGCGGAGGAGGTGAGGGCATCGCGGCTAGAACAGCTTAGTATATCACGTCGCGTCAAGTTGAAGAAGTATATGGTGAGACGGCGCGTGCCATTCGATGTGAATTGGGATGCTACATGCTATATCGACGCCAGGGAAAAAGTGATATGTACCTTCCATGCCCGTGAGGTTATGGGGTCGGCCAGCCGCGACAGGCGTCTGCGCAGCCGTGTGAGGGACATGCTGCCCGCTCGCCAGCCCATTGCGAGTCCATTGCTGCGGGTTGTATGGGATGGCAGGCGTGTTCCTCATGGCCATGGGAGAGGCAGGCACGGGCGATGGGGCATACGTCGAGGGTGAGTTGGGGACAAAAGGCGAGTAGGGCACGCTCAACGACGTCGCACTCGCGGGTGTTTGCAACGGCCCATGCAGGTACGGCGCTGGCTGCGGTGGTGCAAAGACAGTGGTGATGAGAGGCGGTGGGCGCACAGCGGCACGTCGAAGGGCAGGCGGTGCGGGATACTGCTCAGCGGACATGGCGAGCTGCTGGGGCTTGACGCCCGGCGGTTCTAGCAACGGAGACGGCGAATCCAGCGTCGGAGAGTGCAGCGCTAGAAGACGTTGGTCACCTCGCACATGCGCAAAAGGCCCACAGATCCTGGCTCATGCTGTGGCTGTCCGAGGGGAGGTGCAACGGCAAGGCGAAGGCGACGGGCCATTCGCTCCTCGACCGCCCAGCAGCAAGGATCGACTCGGCCATGAGGATGCAAGGCTTGGGCGGTCGACTGCTGCCTCCTAGCCTAGAACGGTCGTGGTTCTCGAGCGTTAGCACTCTAGAAAAGCTTGTTTTGGCATGCCCAGCGAATGGCAGCTGCATCTATCCTGGTGATCTGAGGTCGGCGGCTAACCGCAGCAGCAGCTTGGGACTGCGACGCTGTGCGTTGCGCGACCCTGCTGCTCCTTTGATTCTGCCTGCACGAGGGTTACAGGTCATTTTATGAGTCCTGCTTGCATACCGACAGAGGCACTTGCATTTTCTGTGTCGAAATGCGTCAACGCGCTCAAAAGAGTCGTGTTGGCGTTGGTGGTGGTGGTGGTGGTGCTGCCGAAGTGGTCCTGCACGGTGAGCTAAAAATAGCTCTGCAGACACAGAGTCAAGCACATGCATAGTACCAGACTGTGGAGTCCTTGAGAATGAAAAGGGCTTGATGGGGTAATAACGCGGACATTTGGACAGTGGAATCGCTTACACACGCTGGCATGCAAGTGAGGTGCAGGTGGAAGCTGTGAATTGTGCCTTTTGTCCCCAACGCTAAATAAATGGACCGTTTGTCGTTGCAAATCGAAAACTCCCGCATATGGAAAAAAAATTGGCAACCATGTTCATTCCCAAGTATCCTACCGTCCCTATTTCTTGTGCGCATCAATAACCTTCTGCACTTCAGTCTTTGAACCCAAGAAAATACCAGACCTGTCGTGAATGTGCTCAGGGATAACCTCCAACATGCGCACCATCTTACTGTTGACTGCGAGGCCGCCAGCTTCGGAAAGGTCAGTGTTTGTACGACAATAACAATGTCAAGAGCAAAACATACCGTTCTCAAACACCATGGCCATAGGTGCGCACTCATACAGAATACGGAGCTTGCCCTTGGGACTCTTCTTATCCGCCGGGTACGCAAAGATACCGCCATACAACAGCGTCCGGTACGCGTCTGCCACCATGGAACCAATGTATCTCGCACTGTACGGCTTGCCACCATCGACCGGGTTCTTCAGCGACTCAACCCAGTTCTTGACAGGGTCCTCCCAGTAGAGCGAGTTGCCCTCGTTGCACGAGTAAATCTTCTTTGCATCCTCGTTCGGGATCCTCATATCCGGGTGCGTCAGAATGAACTCTCCAAACGCCGTGTCCAGCGTGAAGCCGTTGACGTTACCGCCTCTCATTGTCAGGACTAATTGCGCAGAAGCACCGTACATGGTGAATCCCGACGCAACCATTTCTGTACCGGGCTTCAGCATGTCCTCCTTTGTGGCCTTTGCTCCCTCAGCCAGCTTGTAGACAGCAAAGATGGTGCCGACAGCGACACCGGCGTCGAGGTTAGACGACCCGTCAATGGGGTCGCAGGCCACGGCGTATCGCGCATCGGGATACTCGTCGAACATGATCAGGTCTTCTTGCTCTTCAGAGACGAGGAATCGGACACGACCACAGGAGCGCATGGCAGAGATGAAGAGCTCATCGCCAATCACGTCAAGCTTCTTCTGGTCGTCTCCTGTCGAATTTGAAGCTCCAGCCAACCCAGTAAGCTGTTGCAGTCAGTTATCAACTTACACAGAAAGTCTGACAGAGAAGGCTTACGTTGATTAATGTTGCTCTCCGGATGTAGTACGCAATACTTTTGAATGCAAACTGGAGGGCATGGCACAAAAGCCTATCAAGTCCAAGTCAGTTCTTTCTCTGCTTGCGCCAACCAATCTCAGCACATACGTAAAGTCACCAGTAGCCTCCTTGTGTTTTGTTTGCTCCTCTGTCAGGAATCGTGTGAGGGTGATGATCTCAGTATCGATGCCATCCTTCGCCGACTGGCTTCCGTTGGCAACCATTGTGCAAATTTAAACTAATGTACTCGCAAAGCTGCAATGAAGAAGACGACGATGAAAAGTGGTGGACGAATGGGTATGAACAAGTTGGGGTAAGAAGACTAGAGATGGAGCCGGAAGAGGAGGCTTAACAAGCTGGGTCAGTTGACGCGCAGAGCAGCCGGGGACGTTATTATGAAGTCAGCTCTGGGTCCAAGTGGATATGGGTAGAGTCGGGCATGCGGAGCACTGTTCGGTATCTGTCTGAGAAAGTTGCACATGGAGCTTGTCCTCGGCTCACGGCCACGCGCCCCTGGAGAGCTGGCACTGCAGACCAGCTCCGGATTGGAGCGAAATCGTGGGCGGAAAAATTAACCTAGGCACACGCCGTACGCCATGCTCTGGCCGTGCTCTACGAAAATGCCTGCCAGCATCCAAGCGGAAAAGCTATTTGACGCGCTTTGTCGCGGAAGCTCGCGAAAGACGGGCGATGATGCAGGTGTGGAGAGGGCTTGGAGGGGCAGAATGCGGGGCAAACCAACTCGCGCAACGCTCACTCGGGAAAGAACACCAATGATCACTTTATCATTACTCTCACCCTCCCCCCAACCTTGGTACCTCTATATTCTAAACAAGACCTTCTACTGCCGAACTGCTGATAAAAATTGCCCAAATTTCTCACATCTTGTTTACAGAGCTTGTAGATGCATGCCGGTCCAGCAATTCACGCAAGCCCGCGCGGGAATTGACACATCTCTCCGACATCTTCCGGTCCGCGGATTTCAGTTCAGATCACGATGTCGCCCGCCTGAGGTTCAGATGCGCGATCTTGGTGATTATGGGAGGTCTCGTGTTTGCGAACAAAACAAACCTAGCACTTCGATTTTCATACTCTCTAGTATGTCAACACAGTGAAACTACAACAAGCAAGCTTCATTCATATAACGCAAACAATGGTACATCGGTAGTCTTGAACATAAACCGGATAATACCCGTGTTAGACATGCAGGAACAAATCCTCCGGAGAAGTTAAGCCACACACCAATGACTGGGGAAGACCAGGAAATCCCCCAGGATCTTCACCTCCTCGGGCCACCTCTGGCCGAGTTGGGTTTTCACGTCAGATGGGAGACGACTGTTACGAACTGACAGACCAAGCACTTGGAATTATGAACAGGGAGAACTGAAATCTTATGCTACACTTTCTACATATACACGCCCAATCATGCAAACGCACAGCAAGCGTGTTACTATCCAATCCGATTTCTATGATACCCAGTGCGTCCTCCAAGTCACGTAGGGAGAAAATCATTGCAGAGGAAGGGGAATAGGCAACGCAAGCATCAGGCTAAATGAGACAAAAGAAAAAACCAAAAAGCCCTCTGCATTCACTTCATGCATATTTACTCGCCCTTTAGCTTATCCTGCGCGACCGTGAAAGCCGTCTCAAGAAGATCCTTCTCTTCCTTCTTGTGAGACGCCTTGAGACCAGTCGCAACGGATGCGCTAGGGTTGCGTCCTGCGTACAAGACGTGACGCCTGTTGTGGTGCTCTGTCTCGTTCAACAGAGTCTCAATTCGTGGTTGTGTGAAGCTCCAAGCACCGGCATTGAGCGGCTCCTCCTGGCACCAGACAATGTTCTGAGCGTTGGGGTAGGAGTCGAGGTTCTCCTTGAGCTGCTGCCATGGGAAGGGGTGAAGCTGCTCAACACGGGTGATGGCAACGTCCTTGAGCTCGCGGGCCTTGCGCTCATTGACGAGTGCGGTGTAGACCTGACCCGTGCACAGAATGACACGCTTGATTTCCTCGTTTGTGCCAATCTCGCCAGACTCGTGTGCGGGATCCTTGACGATCCATTCGAAGTGAGATTCGCCAGTGAACTCCTCAATGCTCGAGCGAGCCATTGGGTGTCTGAGGAGCGCCTTTGAGAAGAAAAGGATGAGAGGCTTGCGGAACTGGCGGTTCATCTGGCGACGCAAGATGTGGAACAAGTTGGAAGGTTTTGTTGTGTATGCAATCTGCATGTTGCAGTCCTGGTGCTGACGGTCAAGCTTGTCCGGCGTTGGGAAGATGCGTGGGTCCTCGTTACAGAGCTGGAGGTATCGCTCCATACGCCCAGAAGAGTGTTCAGGTCCCTGGCCGTCGTAGCCGTGAGGCAAGCTCATGACGAGACCTGAACGCTGAAGCCACTTGGTCTCACCAGAGGCGATGAACTGATCAATAATGCACTGAGCGTTGTTGGCGAAGTCGCCAAATTGAGCTTCCCACATGACAAGGGCGTTGGGCGAGGAGAGCGAGTAGCCATACTCAAAGCCAAGTCTAGAAGAGAGTTAGCATTAGAAAAATCTCTAGGCAAGGTGCATTAGACTTACACTCCAAATTCGCTGAGCGAAGAGTTGGAAACAACAAAGCTGGCCTGATCATCGGCGAGATCTTGCAAGGGCGTGTATGTCTTCTCGGTCTCCTGGTCGTGGAGCACAGCGTGACGCTGAGAAAATGTGCCACGTTCAACATCCTGACCAGAGACACGGACATGGTGACCCTCCATACAGAGGGTACCAAACGCCAGAGCTTCTGCGGTAGCCATGTCAATGTTCTGACCCTCAATGACAGTCTTTGTTCGGCCAGCCAAAATACGCTTCAAGTTCTTATGGACAGTAAAGTTTTCTGGTGATCCACCAATCTTCTCTGCAATGTGGTCCAACTGTGACTTCTCGACAGCAGTGGGCAGATGAGGCAGAACCTCGGTGGCGAGTTCCTTGGGCGACTTGAAACCGTTCCAGGCGGATGTGAGCCATTCCTTGGCAGTTGGCTGGTAGTCTTTGCTGCGGTTGAAGCTCTCTTCAAGCATACCCCAGACCCAAGCCTTGTGCTCCTCAACGTCCTCCTTGGTAAAGGTCTTTTCTGCCAAAAGCTGCTTAACATATACGTCCAGAGTCTGCGGGTGGTTGGCAATGCGCTTGTACATCAAAGGCTGTGTGAAAAACGGCTGGTCAGTCTCGTTGTGGCCTTGCTTTCGGTAGCAAACCATATCGATAACAACATCCTTCTTGAACTCATGACGGTAATCAGCTGCGAGCTGGCAGACGAAGTTAAGGGCCTCGACATCATCACCGTTGACGTGGAAGACGGGTGCGTCAATGGCCTTGGCGATATCAGAGCAGTAAGGAGTCGAGCGGGAGAAACGAGGATCTGTGGTGAAACCGATCTGGTTGTTCACGATAAGATGGATTGTTCCGCCAGTATGGTAGCTAGGAAGCTGGTGGAAACCCATGGTCTCGTACACGATACCCTGACCAGCAAAGGCAGCATCGCCGTGCAAGAGAACACCCATGGCAGTACGGGCATCCTTCTCATCGTTGTTGTAGTGCAAGATGGCGCGGGTCTTGCCTAGCACGACCGGGTCTTCTGCTTCAAGATGGGACGGGTTGGCGACCAGGGAGAGCTGCACGCGCTTGCCGGAGGGGGTGGGACGCTCAAAGTTCATGCCCAAGTGGTATTTGACGTCTCCAGATCCTTCGTCGGAAGGCTCTGTAGTTCCGGCGAACTCACTGAAGATGGACTCGTTGGGTTTCCTGACGACGTTGGAGAGCACGTTAAGGCGGCCACGATGCGGCATGCCAATGACAATGTCTTTGACACCGTATTCGACACTTCGATCAATCAGAGCCTTCATTCCAGGAATCAGACTCTCGCCACCCTCGAGGCCAAAACGCTTGTCGTTGGGGTACTTTGTGGCAAGGAAAGACTCAAAGCTGGTACCCCAGATAAGACGGTCCAAAATGCGGCGCTTCTCGTCGACGGAGTACTTGAAGGGGGTGGGGACCTCGATGCGCTCACGCAGCCAGTCACACTGCTCCCTGTCTGGGATGTGGATGTACTCGACACCGTAGGAGCCGCAGTAGAGGCGCTCGCAGGTCGCAATGATTTCCCTCAGCGTCATTGTCTTGCGGCTCTCTGACTTGAAGCGAGGCAGGATGCCCGGGCCAAGCTCGATTTCCGTGTCCAAGTCCTTCTCAGCGAAGTTGTAGTGCGAGAGCTCGAGCTCGCGGGGCTTGCTGTAGCCAAACTCCTCGGCCTCTGTGCGGATGCCCAGCGGGTCGACCTTTGCCTTGTGGTGGCCTCGCGACTGGTAGGCGCGCACAAGCAGCTGCACCTTCAAGTGGTTCATGACGTCTGAGCCCTCGCCGGGGCCCATGCCCAGGCCTGGCCGGATGTTGGGGGTTGCACCAGGCACAATGGTCGGCGGCGGCTGGAAGGCTTGCGACACGGGCATGTCGCCAGACTCCATGTTGCGGAAGTAGACCTGCCACGACACGTGCACGCTCGTGGGCTCCTGCTTCCACATCATGTACATCTCGTCGACATAGTTGGCCGTGTTGCCCTGCAGGAACGAGTCGTTGGGGTCCTATGCGGGCATGGTCAGCTGGCTGTCTGGCGGCCCGTCAGGCCCTGCACGCATGCAGGAGCCGCACAACTACGCACCACGCCCTTGTTGGTGTCCTCAGCAGCGAGGGCATAGCCCCGGCGCTGGGCAAGCACGGCAGGCCGGCGACATGTCCGGATGGCAGACCTTGCTGGCGAGGCGGAGGCCGTGGAAAGGCTTGCTCGTGCGGCACAGCTCTGCAGCTGCCGCGAGCATTGGCGCAGGGGAATGCGCAGCATGGTGGTTTATGAGGCAGGTGGAGAGGAGAGGGAGGATGACATCCAAGTGGACGGCTGAGACTTGGGAGAGTGGTCGAGGGCCAGGAGGCAAGCATGCGGTTCACAGGTCACACGTCTAGCGCCGAACCATGTCTTCAGCCACATCGAGTCGAGCAGATGCTGTGACGGGCCCGCCCAGAAATGCCTCAAACATGGTCGACCACGCCCGTGTTTAGCATCCATCTTGGCTTTGTCTTGGTTTGCACGTCATTGTTCACGGGGCTCGGTGGGCTGGCTGGACTCCAACGTGTCCACTGCCTGCGACAGCGAATATTGCGGTCTACTGGCAAAATGTCGAGGCCGTGAGGTGGAGACCTCGGGAGTCTGTTCTCAACAGGCCAATGGCAGGCAATGCTGGCCAGCCTGCGCCACTGCTTAAAAAATATATTGCTGTGACGTCGGCAAACGGTCAGAAAGTCGTACGCGGAAATCGTGCCCGCGGCTCGAAAGTGTTTGAGTGTCATCAGACTCGTTGTGACTGACTTTGCAGTTTCTCCGTTGGCCTCGAGGAAATGGGTGAGCCACAGCCACCATGGTGACCGCGATGATTGGATTGTTTTTCCGTTCGCCTCCATTTACCGAGTGCGTCCGGAAAACCCAGCGCTGGTTCAGCAAAGGGCACACCGAGCCTCGAGCGACGTCTAATTTGGGAACCATGAAACAGCCAGGCTGGACTCTTGTCGAAGCTGCGTCTTGTCGAGCAGGCACAAAGGGCACACAAGGCACCCAGACTCACACAAAGAGTGCTGAAGCTGCCGGGCAGGGCAATACGTCAGAATCTGGGGAAGCTGTGTCAGCCGTATTGGGACTAGTGCATCCAGTCGCGCGTTCCATGTAGCATGTCTGAGTCTCACGCAGCGCGTCAGGCCAAGCGCCGCACTTTCTGCCATCACCAATGTCCAACGACGCTGCAGCCCAGTACAAAAAGCAGGATGGCACAATCTCCGTGTCTGCTGACGGTAGGACGGTGTCGTGGAAGGCTGCTAGCGGTGCGACGACCTTGTCGATAGCCACCGCAGACATTGGAAGTGAGTTTCATAGGAGCCAAAGAAACTGGCCGTGGCCTGACCTGCGCTCGTAGACCTCCAGCAGACCCCCGCTACCTCTGCCAAAGCCTCCATCAAGGTCGTAGCCGTAGAACCTTCTCCCCAAGCCGGCAACCACACCTTTACCTTCACTTCTGCTGCCGCCCGCGACGATCAGCAAGCAATCACTGGCTTGCTTCGAAAATGGATTGAAGCAGCCAAGTCACAAAGCGTGCTGCCAGCTGCAACTGCTGGTAGCAATGGCAGTGGTGCGCCGGCTGCTATGGCCCAGACGGTGACCGCCGCCTCGAGGGCCCAAGAAGATGCCTACGACGATACAAAGTTACTGGCCGACTTGGAGCTTCAGATGTCTCTATTGAGCGCAAGTCCTGCGTTGCGGCAACGCTTTGACCGAGCATTTCAAGAGAAGCCCGACTCTGTCTCAGTGGGGCAGTTTTCAAATCAGTTCTGGACGACCAGAGTACACATGTTGAGATCGCATGCTACTGAGAGGTCGCAGGCGACAGGGACATACAACGTACTTTCTGTCGTCAAAACAAAGCTTGTAAATGGCAGTATGACGTTGAACTTGACCAAAGAGCAAATCCAGCTCATATTCAAGCAACACCCAGTCGTCCACAAGGCATACAATGAAAACGTCCCTCCAATGAAGGAGGGAGAATTCTGGGAACGTTTTATGAACAGCAAGCTCATGAAGAAGCTCAAAGGCGAGCGAATTCTTGAAATTCATCCAAACGACCCCAAACTTGACCTCTACCTGAAGTACGACGAAAATGCAGATGAGGCCCAGGAGCAGATTTTTTCTGCAATTCCAAACTTCATCAACGTCGAGGGAAACGAGCAGAATCACAGCCAAAAACAAGGCAATCGGCCAGACTTCACCATGAGACCAGCAAATCACGAAAAGGCGCCAATCTTACGCGTCTTGAATAGAATGAGCGAGAAAATGATGAAAGAGGTCCCGCTTTCTGATGCCAATCGACATGCACCTGCTGGACTGGACGAAGAGACCTATAAAGAGCTGCAGCTCAAGGACTTGCAGCGTGCAGACGAAGATAATAGAGTAGTACTGAAAGTTCAAGACCAGAGTCGCTTTTTCTCTGCTGGGCAAAGCGTACAGAGTTCAAGCAGTGCCGCTACGTACTCGAAACGCACTCCTGCTCAAGTTCTATCGACCATACAGAAAGATTTTGGAGAGATCAATGCGAACAAGGGTAACACTATCGGCGTCAATCTCCAGTCAACAATTGGCGTCAACGACGACAGCAGCAGTGACGAGGAGAGCGCCACTCCACGGAGTCAAAAGGTCGGTAACAAATCATGTCGGACCGCAGCGACTTCGCAGATTCTATCGGCTATCAAAAAGAGGCATTTGCACGATGATGATTTCTCCCTTTCCAAGGGCATTCCCACCAGTGAACAAGCCGCGAAACTAGGCGTCTCAGAGTCTACCCTTGACAACCTAACCATGACTCACAATACCACGGTTGAATTCTTGCACTACTTTTGGGCCGTGTTTTACTCAGGAGATGCAGAGCGGGCTAATGAGGCAGCAAAGCTCATAGAAACATTGGATAGGTCTCTAGATCGTATCAAGGCTGTTGCTAGCGCCGCGGAAAGTGAGCGGGCTGCGGAACTAGAGAGGTTGAGGAAAGAGAATGACATCTATTACCAACACACCGGGAAAAAGAGGAAGTTCGACCCAAGCGCGGTTAAGGGAGGGGCGAGAACAGTCAATCAGATTGTAGAACCCTTGTTCCGCGCAATTGACGCTGCACGCAGCCGATATCAAAAAACTTTACAAGAGCAGCTGAGTCAAGTTGCTGCCTCGAACGGAGTGTGAGGCGCAGTATCTTTTCCTCATGTTCTTCTCACAAAGGATTGTTTTTGTGTTCTTGCATAGCAAAGGCGTTTATAGATTCTGATAAAGTTGAAAGTTGGTTTTCTGTGATTTGACATTATTTATCGGAAAGGTGGTGCTTTTGATCTTGGCATGTATGGAAACTCCAATTCAACACTAATAATTGGTTCTGGATACTTGAGGATTGAGGTCACGCAAGATACTTGTAGCATCTGTAAGCTTCACCTTTTACTGACCCGCGAAAGGTAGGAAGGTAGCTCAATCACCATTTCCTTGGCTGTCACACACGAATGTCACGAATGCGACTAGGATCCTACTTGTGGCACAGCCTCAATACTGCAAGGTATACTCATTTAGCAGACATCTCCGACAAGGCACAGATCAATGAAATGAACACGTACTTGATACAGATGGCAATAAATATTTTCCTGCAATACCTGCCTGTTCGCAGGGTTATCACATCAATCTAGTGCTGCGCATCTTCTCCACTCAAATTACTGATCATGTTCCCCCCCTCCTCAAAACTTATTCGTATTCACAGACCTGCGCCACGATAATCACACATGACTCTTCGATCTTAATTCTCCCTTCGTCTTACATTAGTATCCATCGATCATTACTCCAAACCGCAACGATCGGCATAGCGCGACGAAATCGGTAGGATTACCAGGTGAATGCAAGTTCATTTTGAGACGTATTGAAAAATGCTGTCAAAACAAGTTATGGAATGGCAGTGGATCATTTGATAGTATGCTCGAACAAGCCGTTGTCATTTCACTTGGTGATCATGCTGACTGCGTTTATTGCTCTGTCCCTTAATTTCACTGCGTTTAGCAACATGGGATGAATCCTTTGCCGTATTCCTTTGGGCAAGCAGTAATCCTTTGGCCAACACAGACTATATCTAGGCTAGTTTGAAAGATCGGTCTTGTTCAAACTATTCCACATTGAAACTGACAAATCTTACTCCCCAATCGAGCTCCCACGCATGCATCGACACCGCTTTCTGGAAATGACGATGAGCTCTAGTCTAATCTCGCAACAAAATGATGGAAAAAGAATAGAATTGGTTGAATTAAGGGGATCATCATCTTCTACTGCTAGAGTCTAATTTGAACTGAACCAGCAATGTAACAGGGTAGGTATGGACATATGGAATAAAACTCGAGGAAACACGCTCAGTACTGGATATCGGTTCTAGCACATTGAAGGTGCAGGAAATGAAAACATGAAGATTGCGTGTGTTCAGCGGGACGCGTTTTCCGGAAGGAACTCGAAACAAAGCTCGCTTTGTCATGTCTGCCTCTTAACCTCGAGGCTTTCAACATCTACAAAAAAATGCCATAGGAGGTCGAGGGGCTTCGACGTTTGTCCTGATACCACACCTCAACATGACAACTGCCCGCCTCTCTGATCAAGTGCGATATCGCTCGTAAACCGGGTCATAATAGCCATTGCCTTGAGGTGCTTCGCCATCTATTTTCAATCAGTCTTGCCGACCCCATGCAACACTTGAATTAGAGGTTCCCCTAAATGCTTACCTGTTCTCTGGGCCTGTTTACCATGAGGCGATACTGTGATGGGTGTTCTGTTCTCCTCGTGCCTATAGTCCGTTTCGTCCGTATCATCCGTATCATGTCTATCGTCCGCAAGTGTAGGAGCCCCAGCAGGTACTTGCCTGGGTCTATTATCTCTAATTGTTGCTGTGAATTGGAATTACCATCACCACGTATAGATAGAAAGCCATCAAACTTACCTGTATCGAAAGCTGTGCCAGAGATACCATCTGGCGACCCAATTGTCTTCGTTGACACTGGTGACTTGGTGTCCCATTGCGTAGAACGGCCGCGTGTTTACGCTGGCCGCCCTGACTACGTCTAGGATTGCTCTATGCCTCGCCGTCTCAGATATTTCGGTGAACTTGTATGGCGGGACAATAGTGGGGTCTGCCCTGGACTGGTGGGTTAAGCTGTCAGGGTCCCAGCTTATGCGGTTTCTTGCAACTTCGGCCTCTTCCTGTAGCGTAATTAGCTAATAGATCTACTCTAGTGAGCCCAAGAGTAGAAACTCACACTCAACGCCCTATGAATGGATTCAGTCAACAGCGGAAGCCGACGAAAAATTTCCTTCTTGTCAGCACTCTGAGGAAGTGATTGGATGGCCATGCTCGACATCTTTCAATGCCAGAATTTAGGAGAAGAACTGAAAACAACAAAACAATACCGAAAAGTGTTGGAGTGTTCTAAGCGTCATGATTTCCCGTGCTCTTATAAATATTCCTGACAGCCTTGACAACTTGCTGCAGACGCCACTTCCGAAAGCTTTGTCAAGCTACAACGGGATGCATCATGCTACCATTCTATCGGGTTAGGACATTAAACATTCACCTGCAGTATGGATTGTACGGAACGGGGGTCAGACTACACATCTCGGTTGAAACCGCCGCGCCAATTCGAACCGAGCTCTTGACCCATAATCTTGCTTGCTATCTGCAGGTAACGGACCATCGGATCTGCACAGGCAGTGAAGGCTGGGGCGTCGCCTGTCGCCGATCATTTGATGTGGACAGGTGGGGCGTGTCGTTCCTCGCGTATGCCGCGATGCGGTAACGGTAGGCAGGTACTCACACGCTTGATTTGTTCCGAGAGACGCATCGCCATGCACAGCAGTTACAACGTGGTATTCCTGGCCTGTCTATCTGCCTCGATCCCCTGCAGAATAACATCTGGTACCAATGAGGGCAATCGCGTCTCAGCTTTTTTTTGCCAACCCAACTATCGACAACCGATAACAAGTATGACGGCTGATTGCGCATGGTAGAGAAGTTGCCATGCCGAATGTCAAATCTTGGACATTGGCGCTAATGATGAGAGGGTGAATTAATCGTTGCCAGCTCGAATAATGGCTGTATCAATCCAGTGGACCTTGATTACTTGCTAGTTTCGGCTGCTCGCGGGATGTGGAACCACTTCTCCGCGAGGATTGGCGTTTATTACAATTTCGATGCTGCTACAGTGTGGCTCAACTGCAGAGGCTACTAGACTGTCGTGTCTAACTGCTCCTAGAAATTTGCCACACTTGGATCAACGAAAGCTGCAGGGACACGGATACCTCAAAACGTGGGTTTCAGCTGGTGAAGGATTATATCAACTCAAATGTCTGGCGTGAAAATCAGTCCACCTCCAGCAAGAACGCCATGTGGTCGAAAGAATCCGTATGGCTAACTGTTGGTCGAAGCGAGAGATTTGGCCTTGGAATTGTGTTCAAGAAGCAATCCATACCACGGCTCTTTTCTCCATCATTGCCTCTAAGCATCTCTTGCTGGGTGCAGAAAGAGTTGAAAGTTTGACATGTGGCGCATATTATGTTTTGGAGGATATCCTTGTCACTTAGACAGACACCCCGTTTGCGTGTTCAAGAAGCATCGACAGAAGCGCCACGAAAAGCGCAGGGTTGAATGAGGGTCCAGCTGCCCAACCTCGATTCCGAATGCACGGGACACAACCATGACCGATTGCATAGACTGGGTCCACTAGTGCTGAACGAGCTTGCCGTGCGGCCAAACGGTGATTAGCAAGTAAGTACTCTAGAGGGCTCTCCCTTGCAATATCATGATCCTCCAACATTCCAGCATCGATATGATGCTCGCTTTAGGACAGATGCTGGTTTTTAGCCGCCTGAAGTATTTACAGTTTACCAGATGTTTGCAAGTATCACACTGCTTCATGATTTCATAACCCCGCAGAGGCGCATAAAAACAAACTTTCTTGCTTCAACAGGATGAGCCCAATGCAGCCATAGCCGCGCTGAAGCGGACAGCAGCGAGAAAATTTCCCTTTTGGATATAAGGCGTACGCGCGTTGGTAAATTATACGACTGAGGATGTCAACCTACTGCTACGGCTAAGGCGAAGTCTAGATCAGGAATCCCACAATGCATGTCATGTGGCGATCTTCTCAAAGATTTAGTCGGCTTATTCAGACGTCCCGGCGAGACTGTGTGTTAGGGACTTGGGTTTCTCTGCCCACAGAGAAGTACCATAGGAGGCAGCTCTAGGGCATGGTATCTCGCCGATCACTTTTGGCAGCCGTCAGACTGCAAGGAGGATCGACCTGGGCAATATAGATCGAGTCAGCTCGAATCCCGTGTCGTTCAGCAGGTGAATGTCACTAAAAAAATTGAACGTCCCATTGGGTGGTCTTCTGCAACGCACAGACTTCAATGCAGCCACTGCATTAGAAACAGCAGGATGAGTTGAAGGAATCAAGTGCGATAGTTTCACAAAGTTGCATTCGACTCAACCAACAACATTCGGAGGAACACCTAAATTTGGGTAGTGGAGACCAGACTGCGCAGACTGAGCAGCGACAACTGGGTGGAAGGAAGCTGCTGTGCTTAGAACACACCACATGTAGTTCGCTCTTTCTCTTACAGATAATCAGGGTTGTCACAAGCTGCTACGATTAGCTCATGCCTTTCCTGCTGTGGGTATAGAGTATAGAGGCACGAACACAAGTCTCCCGACAACAGTCGAATCACAGCGATTCTTACTTTCATCATGACTTAGACGACGTCTTCATTGTGGTAGTTGATGGTCATTTGCACCAACAATGGCATCTGTTCCCTCCTTTCGTGGCTTCAAATTGCCGGAATGCAACAGCCGCCAGGATACTTCTTGCAGCGTTAGTTCGCCCCCACACAAGCCAGGTTTCACGATGTCCAGCAAAGTGAGTGGGATAAGCAGGCAAAATGAATTCAATCCTGCAGTCCTGCAGGACCCTTTCACCTACAAACGAGCATTTTTGGATACGGATACGAACCTACCGCCTGGAGCCGGCACAAATGCGTTCGCGCAAGACGATCACGTCTATACCTGCCACGGAAGAGCCATTGAAGCCCAAAGCGACCAGACGCCCGGAGACCAACATCATGCTGGAACTCGTGTCATTCCCCAAAATCTTGTCGTCCGGCTCGCAAATCGCTCCAATGGAGAACCGTTAGCAACGATTGTCGAACAAGGTTCGTATTCGACACTGAATTCTCACGGATCATTTCTTACTATCGGTCGTTTAACTTCTTTGAGATTGGCAGAGAATACATCGCCGAATCGTACCACTAACAGGCGATCGCGAAGTCTTGCCGAAAAAGCACTTCAAAAAACCCAGGAAGATGCTTTCCGAGAGCAAGGCGCAGTCATGGCGCAAGAGACATGTGTGATGCCATTAGCCGACCAGGATTACAGTAGATCGCATTCAGGGTATGGTGCATACACCCCTGCGAAGTTGGACCCTGTTGAGTATCAGCAAACTCCAGGCTGTCCAACTCCAATAGACGGCCAAAATTGCAATGCGGATAGCGGACGGACGAACAGATTTTTCCGTGGAGTCCTGCACAATGCACACGCAGCCTCACGAGTCCGATCCATATCGTCGTACATGGCCCATGCAAACATCATAGAACCTCAAGAATCCCGATCAGGCATGATTGATGTCGGCCCACAATATCAGCATCGAGACAAGACTCCGAAGACCTCGCTGAAAAATGATTACAATTTGGAAGCCTCCAACTGTGCTCAGAGCTCGTCCTCGAGAATCGCTTCAGAGCGCGCTCTAGAATCTCAGCTCAGAAATCGTAAGATGTTGACGACGAATTCAGAGCCTTCAGCTCATGACCACCCACCTTTGACACACGCTCCTTCTCCCAGGTCGGGTTCAGACGTAATATACGGCCCTGTACATCCTTTACTACCGTATTTTTTTGCAACGCGTTCGCGAGAGCGTTTGTCATCAAGTGCGGTGCCTTCAGAACCACGCAATGTGGCGCAGCAGGATGGTACGATCAAAGCCACGACGCCATCAAATCAAATCAAAAATTGTGTCTCAGCACAAAATATAGCACAGGAAGTCTCAGCGCCTCGTAATAATACGCCTTCGTTGACAGAGGTTGATTGTGCAAGGTTCGCAAGCCGAAATGTGAGCTTTTGTAGTACCATGTCTACTTCGTATTCTAGTACAGTACTTGGCATCGACCTCGACCTACAGCACGATGTGGCCCAACAGCTGTACTGCTCGCGTCCAGTAACACCAATATGGTTTAAGCAACATGTGGCAGAGCTTGAGCGACAGGCTTCGTCTTCCAAGTCTTCTGGGTGGGGACAACTTGGTGCAATAGAGACCGCATCTCGCTCCATGACTTCGCCCGCTTTGACGTGTTTGTTGCCTATAGCCGCAGCATCTCGAATCGTACGCCCAAATCATAATACACCAAAGATATCCTTTTACTCACCGTCGGGTAATTTGATACAACCAGAAAGTGATTCAATTCCGGGAGCAAATTCATCCGAACATGGTCGTTTTCTGACGACGACAATGACAGCGACGTCGTACTACAACAAAACAGAAACAAGCTTTAATCAAAGTGCACTAAAAACAAGAATGAGCTTACCTCCCGCCAGGCCGTCCCCTATCCCAATGACCACACCGCCTACATCCATAGCTCAGCTCCCGTTGCACCTCCGACACCGACACAACTACCATCGTCCCGATCTAAGTCAGGTCTCATCGTGTGAATCTCTTCTAGCGCCCACTCCTGTCACCAAAGATTGTGGCGGTATCATGAGGAATGACAATTTCTCACCTCGAAGTGGACTTGCACAATCCCACAGCGCCCGTGAATCTAGATTTCCCCTTAGGCACCGCCGCTCTACTAGATCCATTGTCCGATCTATCAGAAGTGAAGCAAATTTCTATACATGGCGATTCGTCAATCAGATTCTGCCCACCTCTTGTACGCCTCGGCTGCCGTCCATGTCGAACAAAAGCAGAGTGCTGAGAAAGCGCAGTGTGGCTATACAGGGTATACATGTGGTAAATTCCCAATCTCACTCACGCATTAGTGTGGGGCATACTAGGAATGATGTCCGAATGAATGAAGTTGCGTTGGGGGGCGTATGTGGGTCGGGTACTGCCCACATGCTGCGAATTTGTTTCTGCCAGCCGTATGATGGGGCGGGGCAGCGCGTCTCATGCAGGGATGTAAAGATGAAGATGGATGGGGTTGGAGATGAAGAGCCGAACGCGAGAATTGCGAGGAAAGAGGGGAGGGCATCGGTGAGGGTCAGGAGTGATAGGCGGATTTGAAGACGGTGGCGGGGATTGGTGGGGATTGTATTTGTTAAACATTCATACTGTGACAAACTGGAAAGTTTAATTACGAGTAAAGCATGTAGTTATTCATGCAACTTAATCAATTCATATGCGAGTCGACTATTTTGATAAACTTGGTTCTCATCTCGCACATGAGAGACCCAGACGGTGAAGAGTTGCCGAATGAAGCACGGAAAGATATGGTTACCCAATGCTCAGCTGGCTTTACTTGGGCATTATTGCTGCAAGGCCCCGATACTCTCCTCTATGCAGTGTTGGGCAGGATTATACGATACTCTGCCGTGATATAACATGGTTCACTGTGCTCGGACCCTATGTTTCACACGCTGATCCATACTAGGTAGAGCGTAAGCGCGTACACAGATGCATGCTTTGGCGCTATGCGTGTGCAAGGCTCTTCTTGCAGGACCCGATTCGCAAAAAGGCCATGAGAGGAGAAAAAAAAATGGAGTATTTCCAACATAGCCATGTCATGTTCACTGAATGTACAAACACCGGGAACCTGAACTGCGGAAGGGAAGAACAAGGCAAGACTTGGTAACCGATCGATTGCGATCGGTGGGCCTTGTTTGCTGCCCAAGTGTGAGGAAGTGGTGGGCTAAAAGCATGTTTAATGTGTTTCAGTACGGGGATTTCGATCTGTCCTGCCACAGCTCGCTCCAGAATTGCTTGAACCCGTATTGCTTTTCCCTTCGTTCGTCTCGGATTCGGACTGGACCTCCTGCAAGATTGCCCAGGAATCCTCTTTCTCCGGTACTCTGGCCAAAACTATCCATCTTCTTGACAGGTTTGCGTGCGCGGTCGAGAATCGCTTCAGCGAGTTGGGGCGCGACGTCTGCGAAGCAAGAATTTAGTTCGCGCTGGAGGTTGAAATAGGGTTTCCTTGCGATGTCAGGGGCCTGAAGGTTGTAGGAGCGGGCCTTGTCATTTAGGTCCTTGATGGCAACGGCGAGGTAGTTGGATTCGATGCGCTCCCACTCTGGGTCGCGGAAGGGGTAAGGAGCTGGGGGTACGGAGGCGGGAGCAGCAGACAGCGGCACCTGAACAGTCTGCGTGGAGATTTCTGAGTTTGGCGAAGTCACCGGATTCTGAGGGGTAGATTCGGACGCAGAGCCCAAGGTAACTTCTTTGACTACAAGCTCTTCGGTAACTGCTGGCTCACTGCTCAGGGAGCCAGGAGAGGGTGTGTTTGTTTTGAGCTCGCCAGACAGCGATATTTGAGACAGTCGACCTTGATCATTGACGGTCGTAAGGACCTCCTGCTTCTTCTTGATGGGATTCGCGATGACCTCTGCTTTCGCATACGCTTCCGCCCTCCGCACTTGTTCCAGCAACGACCCGCCTGTACTCGCAATCATGCGCGCCGCATGCCTCTTCCAGTCATTTCGCAATTGAATGCGGAATCTGTTCGCAGCCGACGTGAGCTCCTGTTGCTTCTCAATCCAAGGCGGCACAATTTCTTGCTTTTGAATGATCTTGTTCATAAAGTACTCGGTTGTGTCGATGAAAGGACTGTTTGCGTTGTAGTCCCGCTCCACATTTTTCCCTTTGCCACGAGGGATGTTTTTAAACTGACCACGCGCAATGGCATCCTCGATCTTCTTGTTCGCCAGCGACGCCAGGCCTTGAATGGTTCCGGGGATAATGGTGCGTGCATGAGGGTCAAAGCGATCCTTGAGATCCTGGAGTCGCCTCTCCCGGTCCTCTGCAGGCCCAGAATCGTCATCCTTGAGACTCGAGTACAGCCCGCTCCTGTCGCGGGCATTCGCCAGCCGGATGCCCACCACCTTGCCACCCTTCTTGTAGCCTGTATCCACGGATCGTGGCAGTGGTACGCTGGGCCCTGGGGCTCTTGGCGGCCTCCCCAACCGCATTGGTTTGTGGGCGTCGTTGAGCATGCGCAGGCTGGCATCGTGCACCGACTCGGTACCCGTCCATGCCGCCGTGGCAGCAAGATCGCGCGAGTGGCGAGGGGCTGACGACGGGACAGCGGCCTCGGACGTTGCAAAGTTGGCGGCGGCGATGCGTGATTCCAGCTGAGCCTTCAGCTCTGGACTAAAGCCGGCTTCTTCGACGGCTCTGCGGGCGCCTGATCCTCCGCTCACAAGAGCTTCCTCGCTCATGTCGCGCAGCCTTCGCGTCAACGCCCCTTCCTCGGGCTCCTGCTGACCGGCTGGTTTCTGATCCCCAGCGGTCCCTGCATTTGCCTGTGCATTGTTGCCGCCAACACCATCTTCTCTTCGTTGCGCTGCGGCATCTGCATATTGCCTCACAGCACCATTCGCGAGAGTCCCACCATGGTAACGATTTGGGATTCGATTGGCGCGCAAGGAGCGGGCAAACGTGTATGTTCTTGACGCGGTAGATAATGTCATACAGACAGCAGTGATCGAGTGGCGTTGTGGTGTTGCGGGCAATTTGGGACGGGTTGAAGGCGAAATCATTCACGTCATCAATCGCTCTTATCGATAACTAGGCGTCAACCGAGGCTTGAAATAAGGCTATTCATTCTTCTAAACTATAACAAAAGCTTGAAGAGACATTCATGACCAGCACAAGTGGCGCTGCAACGGAGATGGCGGTCATAGAATAGCTTCATAGGAAGGAACTAACTCTGCTTGTTGCTAATGCACTTGCTGTAGCACTTTTGATTTTCTCACTCTTAACATTTACTCCTTGTCTGGCTCATACAAACCAACCTCTGCTGTCGTATGCTGATCTATCCCTCATCGCATGGCCAATAGTTTTGTCACGTTTTTGCAAAACCAATCTGTGCAGTATGGATGCGAGCAAAGCGAGCTTTACCGTGGAGGCTGAGTTATCTTGGCTGCAGCCTCTTGTGAAGCTTCGCAGCTTGTGACTGTAGATCCGCAAGAAAATAAGCAAGATAAAGATTGCGAGTTTCCCATATATCTCACCTTAGCTCGGAACGAGTCAACTGGAAATGAAAAGTCCACGACAATTATGGCTGTCGCTCTTGACTCCGAGCCAACGTTGGCCGTCCACGAGGTCGAAGTGATGAATTTGAAGGTAAAACATCTACTACTGTATTCTCCTTTCGTAGAATCAGACGCTGAAAAGTTTCAGGTTGCGCAAGTCTCCCCTTCATCCGCACCTTCCTCCCTTTCAAAACCCGAGAGAGTTCTGCTCTCTAACCCGACCCATTCAACCTTCCACATCTACCACGAACACCAATTCAACTTCCTCATCACACCCCATTCCGACCCCACCAAAGACCGCTATGCCGGCCCCACCATCGCCGAACAGAAAGCAAAACGTCTGGCCAAAAAGTCCGGCAAGCTTTCCAATCTACCCCTTGCTACACCAGACAATAGCGCATTCTTCCTCTACACGCCCTATCTTTCTTTTCACTGTCCACCACAAGTCCTCTACACCGGCGACGCCAAAAAATCCACTCCCGCGGTACTAATCCACGGGCCCTGCTTCTGGCGTGAATACAAACTCCAACTCGGACCTACGATTGCAAATGTCCTCGACCCCCGCGGTGTGGTAGGATTCCGACACAACTCAGACGTGCAGACTCGAAAGAGTAATGGCAAGGCGCTAAGGGGATACAGAGTCCGCGGATGGCGACTCTGGGGCGAAACAGGGAAGGAATACGTGCATTCTGTTAAGAAGAGCCGTGCCGCCGGGGTGGGGGAGGATCCTGATATCCCTTGCGAAGAAGACGAAAAGGGTGTGTGCGACAAGGCAGAGGAAGTCGTATATCTACGCTGGACAAACGCTCTGTCGAAACACACGAGGCGGTATTCGTTCTCTTATCGCGGCGTGGAGTTTCTGTGGAAGGGAACAGGGACTGTCAAGGAGAATAGAAGGTGTGGGGTGTTGCTGAAGTACTGCCATTTGAAGCTTGTGGCTAGAATTTCTTCATCTCCTTCTTCATCTCCTTCTTCATCTCCTGCTCCTGTTACTGACAAGAAGAAGACGAAGGGCAGAAACATAGAAGATGAAAAGCTAGAGGTTTGTCTGGGCAAATACACATCTTCGATTGCGAGTAAGAAGAGCGGCATACTTGTTTTGTATGACGAGGCAATTCTACGGCTTGTGGACGAGTACATGCCCGAGATGCTTGAGGAGGAAAAGGAGGGGAGAGAGGACATGGAGGAAAAGGAAGAGCGTCCAGCACAAGAGGAAGCAGGAGAAGGAAGTTTGGTTTTTGACGACGACAGGAATGATACTGAGAGTGAGGCAGATGGGAGTCTTGAGCCTTTGAAGATCGCTCAGTTGAAGAAGAGCACGTTGTATCAAGTCATCGTCGCGACGGCGACATGTATGATCAAGGCCGAGAAGGAGAAGCGCTATACGCTCTTAGATCTTATTGTCGCTTCTGGGGAGGGTGCTGGAGGATGAGCTGAGATGAGAGTTTGAGATATCCATTTTCTGTATGATTGTTAATTTTGCTTCTCCTTTCAATAACACAATCACTACATGATTTTCTAGTGACTGAAAGTTGCCAGATTTGTAAAACTTCAATACAGTTTTTTTATAAATTGATTCTGTACAATTCATACACAACTACTGCGATTCGAGTACCCTCTTCGCTCCGTCGCTGATCCTCTTTACCTCAGTATGCCCCTTCTTAATCACGTCTTCCATCCTCTTTTTCGCCTTTTGCAGATCATCTGGCAAAACATCCTTGTTCAGTTCATACTTTCGCAATCTCTTGTTGTGCTCTTGTCTGGCAACCTGTATCAGCTTGTCCGCTCTCTCGGAAGCCTTTATCGCGGATTCGACGGCAGCGCGGCGCGTTTCGCCTGTTGGAGGTGGGAGTGGAACCTGAATAGTGAGGGGATTTATGGATTCTGGTGCGAGTGGTGTGAGTGAGTGTGGAGAGGATGCTATGGCGGAGGTGATGGGTTTGATGTGCTATCATTATCATTAGCCATTGATCTCACGGCACTTCAGGTTACGAGTTCTGGAAGCATAGCACATACAGCTTCATCTCCACAAACAACATTCAGCATGCGGCCCCTAGGTACCACTTGCGCAATGTCCCCCAATCTTACTGTTTCCTTCCCGTCTTTGCTTGTGCCCAGTGTTACTTTCAAGCTCTCGATAACCTCGGGGTTCATCTTGCTCCCACCACGCAGCTGGCCAAGCTCGTGTGTCAGCTTCTCGATAGCTCTTAGTATCGCATTCTCCAGGCCTGAGACATCGTATGCTTCATCTGTAGGGCTGTATTGGCTGGCTTTGCTGGTGGGCGGTACGGAGTCGACGGCGTTCTTGCTAGCCTTGGCACCCTTCTTTTGAAGGTGAGGGCTTGTGGAGAAGTTACGGGTGGTGTGTAAGGAGCATTGCGGTCGGAGGAGAGAACTATACTTCATGAGCGGGGACTGCGTATGGTTTCATGGGATTGTAGAACTTACACACTGCGACTCGAAGACTCAATTGCCCTTGACGATACGGAAAGAGAGCTTCTCGAGCTTAGGCGAAGCGCTATACGTGGGACTATTGTGTGCGACATGATGTTCTGTGTGCGTTGTGTATGGAACTGGCAGATGTTGAAGATCGCGAAGCTCCAGGCGCTTGGACCAGCTTGTCTGTCCCTCACGCGATCCGAGGACGTCATCGGTGCCTGCTTGTGAATTTCCTCTTCTCACACAATTTTGGTACACAATATCGCCGAAAACGCCATTTCATGATTTTCGAAGAGATTTTAATAGCAAAATTCTCTCCACGGGCCTAATATTCAATAGAAAGTACGAATTTTGTAAATATCAGATGTACTCAGTCCATGATATTATCAAAGGTCTTGACAGGAATGAGTGCTTCGACTACAGTTGTAATTCTGTCGTGTCCAAGAGCAAGATACCTTGGAACAGAATTATCAAGCTGATTGAAGGATTCGATCTATCACAAGGTCATCAGAAGGAGAATCATTTATAACAACGGTTTTACTCTTACTTGTAAACGCACATGTCAACGCACAACTGGAGAATTCAACTACTATTCCTTACATTACTGCCATGCCACTATATAACTATGTAGTCTCCAATCTAAATCCACCCCGGAGGGGCTCTGTTGTCATATCGAGGAAGTCTTGGCGATCCACTCAAATGACTCTGGCCAGAAACCCTCCATCCCATGTTTGGCAGCAACTTGATTCGAATTTTCTTTCCTTCCTTTGCACTGTTCCACATTGAAGAAGGAGCCATCTTGCTTTGGGTTTCCTTTGGCAAGCTGTATATTAGAGCTGGCATGGCTGACGTCTTCCAAACTCCTGTAGTGGTATCCTTTGACGTTCTCTGGATTGTTGCGACCAGAAAAACCAAAGTGAGAATGAGTAGAGCAAGTGGAAAGGTGAGCCATACCCACTGAACTGAGATGTATGTCTCTTGGCTGTATGCTTTGCCCGAGACCATTTCTTTGTTCAGGGACGACCTTACGCCGTTAGTCATGGCCGTAGCCATCCTTTCCATGTGACGCGATACGTTATTTGGTGCTTGCCATGGATTGAATCCGAGCTTCCGGTTAGTTGGACCATCGATGTAATTCTTGTATCTTAATTGAGTTCTTCCTGATGCGTCCGTAGTGAAGAAAGATGGGAAAATGTCATCAAAAACATTGATCACATTGCTCGCTGTATTATTATCTGTCCCATATGGTGTATTATCAGTAGCTAGTGATGTTGAATTTGAGCCTGAGGAAGACGGCTCAATGGTGATGTTCTGTCCGTAATCTACCATCGTTCCACTATCAAGTTCCTTTGGTAATTCAAGAATTGTCCACGGGGATGGACCAGCTGTCGTGTTCTCGAACATTCCAATTACTTCTTCGTCATATTTTCCTGAGTAATAGGATGATTTAATAGTTTGGACGCACCAAGAGAGTACACATTCGTTCACAATTGGTGTCTGATTTCGATGAACGCTATCAAGACCGCCTGATGTAGAGGCGATTAAGACGTCAATAATCGGGTTTCGCTTTTTGAAATTAACTGTGCCGGTTCCATAACGCTGCTCTTTTGTGATGAATCCGGTGAGAGGAATTGCCCGCACTAGCAGGATTTCGTCTGGCCTGGGTTGCGAGCCAGTGGTGTTGATGCTGTATCCTGACATGAGGATTGGTGAGGTACTTGTTGCATTTATGAAGTGACCACAAACCGTGCCGTTAGGATATGGAGTTTTGCGAAGAGGTCCAGTCCATCTAGTGCTCCAGTCAATTATCGTGTTGAGACATGTGTATGTGATATTAAGGAGATGAGAAACTTCCTCACATTCACTGCAGACAGCAAGTGTTTGATAAGGTGGCCAATCGCAGAAACTTGTAGGGCATGATAGTGGTATGTCAGGTCGAGTTCCATTGCCAAAACTAATAGGCTGTGTTCCGTTCTTGTAGAAGAATTCTTGCAAGATGGGTCGAAGAATCCTATCGTATTGGCTAATCTCGTATCCTTGCTTAGTCTCTACGAAATCTCCAGGCTGGTATATTATCACTCTTGGGATTGCACTAGGTGTGGTTTCAAGCGCCCACCGGGTCGGGAAGACGACTACTTGCTGAAAGAAAGTATCAATCGCAAGAAGCAAAACTATTAGTAGTGCACCTAGTGCAGCCAAAGAACGACCTTTAGTACGGAAGACTAGCATTGCCGCTCCCCACGGCCCTCTTGTTGCTTTATCGAATATTTCAAAGTCCCACATGGCCTTAGACTCATGAAACCAATTCCACTTTAATTGACCTAGAGCTTCTGAAGTTGGCACAATAAGTGCTGCAGATGCAATCTTCCCTAAGACATTTGACATGGTAAGAAGCATGCTGTTCTCAGACATTGGCTTTTTTTCTAACCGATAGTAAATGACACAGATGGCGCCCATGCTGAGTGCACTGAGAAGCCAACTACCAATCTCCAATAGCCACCTTTTAAAGATGTTCTCTGATGCATTGTATTCGGCTAGCTTGCGCTCAATTCGTTGCGTAAAATCCAAGGGTGTGTTCTGTTCAGGATGCGAATCGAATGAATTTGGTGTCAGCCGCCCATGACCTGATTCATTATATGGCAACCCTCGTGTACGTGGGATTTGGATGTAATTATTTTGATGAAAAGTAGACGTCTTTGATGTGGTCGCGCGTGATGTAGTCGTAGACATGCTTGCACGAATAATTGAAATTATCTATGAAATCAGAATTGAGTTGAGGAAAACTCGAACAAAGCAAACTGTTCAGAATGCGCAAGCCGTGCGCGTTATTAAATTTTAAAGGTACTTAATATGAGTAGAATGATGCAAGAGTGCTAACGGGTACATCACATTAGTAAGTATTAGATAGTTCAGTCCGGTGATTTTAGAATAGATAGCGAACCGCTCGTCTGGCTAAAGTTAGGATTTCTCTCAATAGGAGAGTAATTAGTGATGGAATGCAAGATCGTATCAAATAAACGTGCTTAGCGCTGCGGCGTGGTAGCGTAAATATATCAAGATCACGAGTCGTGGCATGCAGTGATCCTGCAAGCTTCATGATGCATGTCTAAACCGTTGACAGTGTTGACGAGTGAGATCGCATTCTTTAACGCCAAACAGAGGAGGATTCTTCTTAGTACTCAGATTTTGGTCATCATCCATAGGGATTCTAATCTGCCAACAAACCTGCCAGCTTAATCACCTGCACAACGCACAACTTCATATCTTGCAAGATACAGGTGTTAAAGGTTGCGAAGTCCAAGGCAATCCTTGATCAAACCGCCTCATCTCACACGTTGACGGGACGTCATTAGCCCAATCTCATCAAGTCTTCTTCATTTATTTTAACACCGATCCTATGCGGCTATGCACGACTCTTCGATACTGAAATTCGTTTAACGAAGCAATAGATAGCTCAGATCACTGGTTTTAAACTGTACTGACAAGTAATCTCAGCGTGAGGAAAGATGCTTTGGTGTTGGTATTCGCCAATTTGAGCAACTCGGCGTAAAACCAGACGAATGTGTGCAGACAGTGACCTTGATTCTTGACAACTTGTTCTTTTTCACAATGCTCGCAGCATCATCAGAGAAAATAGTCACAATGATTGGGAAGACTAGAGTCGTGTCTATTAGATGTGGTACTTACGTTAACATGAAGCCTATAAGATAAACATCAAGAAGAATTAATTTCAGGACCATTAAACATTTCTTCTACTTCTTTTACAATCAATTTCTCCTAAGCCTTCTCCATTATTGCTTCTATATCCACCCTGGAGGAGCACTACTTTTATAGGAAGGCATTGTCGGAGACTTGCGCAAAATGCTATGTCCTGACACCCTCCATCCTAACTCTGGTAGCAACTTGATTCGAACCTTTCTTGTTTTCTCATGTGATTTGTTCCAAGCTGATGAATTAATGTGTTGCTGTGTTTCCTTCGGCAGCCCATACATAAGCGTAGGCATGACTGACGTTTTCCAAACTCCTGCTGTTGAATCCTTGGAAGTCCTAACGATGGTTGACATTAGAAATACCAGACTAAGGATTAATAGCGTAAGAGGAAAAGCAAGCCATCCCCAGATTATTGAGATGTAAATGTCCCATGTCCAGGTTTGTCCTTGAAGCATGACTCTGCTTGTAGCTGATCTCATCACATTTGTCATCGCTGTCGCTAGTCTTTCCATATGCCTTGTGATATTATTAGGAGCTGTCCATGGGTTGAAATCAAGCTCTTGGATCCACGCAGGGCCACCCGACCAAGTTTTGTAGCGTAAAAGTGGTTTGTCAAGTTCACTCTGGCTGGTATAGAAAGCTGGAAAGATGTCCACAAAGCCTTGTATAATTGCGGATGCGCTACTGTTAGACATACCAAAATTTGTATGTATATGTTCGTTGGTATCAATATTTGGGGATACGACGATATCCTGTACATAATAAATGTCTGTGCCATTCTCGAAATCAGTCCGGTAAGGAATCGCAATCCACGGAGTTGCACCGGGTGTAGTATTGAAGAATGTATCAAGGATCTCCTCCCGGTACTCTCCCCATTGATACATAGATTGCATCTTCTGAACGCACCAGGCTAAGACACACTCATGTGCTATAGGAGGCTCGTTACGGTACACGTTTGCTGCTGAACCATTCAACGCTGACACAATCAAGACATCAGCAATAGTATTACGCAGGTGCTTGAAGTTAATCGATCCGTTTCCGTAGAGGTACTTCCTACTAAATAGTGAAGTAAGAGGTAGAGTTCGCATGAGTAGAGCTTCTCCTTTCGTAGAGTTTTCTGGTCTAACAATGTATCCTGACATCATCACAGGATCTTCGCTGGTCGCATTGAGAAAATAGCCACACGCCGTGGCGTTTGGGAAAATTTCTTCTTGGCCAAAACCACCTGGGAGATTTGAGGTCCAGTCCACTCGCTGGGTGAGACAGGCGGGCGTGAGATGAGCTGAGATGTCTACACATTGACTGCACACTCCTAGTGTTTCATAGGTGGGCCATGTACAGTTACTTGTTGGGCAAGACTATTCAAGTCAGTCAATAGATCTATACATGTGGAGACGGTTAACATACAAGTGGAATTTTAGATTGAGTGCCATTGCCAACTTGTACTGGCTGACTTCCATTCGAATACGAAAATGTATCAATGAGATGAAGGATATCCCTGTCGTGCGCTTGTACCTCAAATCCTTCACGGTAGACTTTACTTTTACTTGGCTCGTACCAGGTAGTCCGGGGCAATAAACTTATCCTACTCTGAAGGGTCCAACTGCCCGATAGATCAACCACCTGCTGGAAGAATGCATCGATCGCAAGCAGTAGTAATATTAGTAAAGCACCTAGAGCCGCTAAGGACCGACCCTTCGTCCGATAAAGCAGCATTAAAGCACCTACTGGACCTCTAGAAGCCTTGTCAAAGATCTCGAAATCCCATATAGCGTTAGATGTGTGGAACCAACTCCATTTTAGTTGACCAATTGCTTCAGACGTTGGTATAATCAGAGCAGCAGAGGCAATCTTTCCGAAAATGCTAATCAATGTTAGGATCATTGAGAATTGTGTCATCAATTGACCATTGACTTTTACGTATGCAATGACCATAGAACATATACATAATGCACTAATAGACCAGCAGCTAAGCTCAAATATCCACCGCTTGAAAATGTTCCCAGAGGCGTTGTATTTGGCTATTTTTCGTTCAACTCGCTGCGTGAAATCTAGGACTTGTTGCTCTTCAACAGGTGAATCAGGAGAGGTTGACGTTGATCGGCCATTCCGTGGCGGGGTCTGTGTATGTTGATGTTGTGTGGATGTTTTAGAACAAGATTGGTTCGCCTCTGATGTGATGATCATATCTGCACACTTATTCGAATTTGTTTAAAAAAGATGATGAGACTAGTAGTCGAGGTGCTGAGTAAATAGAAATAGATGCGTGCGTTTTTAGCGTTTAATTGTTTACGACTAGCAAACACAAGGTGCGTCTGAATTGCCCTGATATACAAGATTTCTAGTTGTTCCATCTCGGCCGTACATGATTATAGGCTGGGTGTTTGATTGGTATGTGTAATTTCCAAGCAGGCCTACAATAGCATGTCGTTTACGTTAGCTCAACAACCCCAATCTAAAAAGATTACTGCACACTAAGCGAGATATAAGCGCCAGGAACTAAGTGTGACTGCAACAAGCGCGAAAGTATTTAGCGCTGCGGCACAGCATTTCGATGCTTCGAGATCATAGCCACGACATGCGGCAACTCTGCATGAAGCATGAAGAAGATATACTCAACTCACCGCAGCCAGTGAAATTTCCTCTGGTGCCGCTAGCAGATGTACGAAAATGCTTGTGTTTAGCGGAGACTGCTGTGTTCCGGCTGTCGACGCCAACATCGTCTTATCTCGCAACACGGCTGTAGAGTCACCCAAAACGGTTGTCATTGAAAGTTGATGTTTGACAGTAGGCTTCAGAATAACCAGCACCAACAAGGTGGCGGCGGCCACAACTTCGGCCCGTACCCAAGCCACAAGCAGAAGCGGAATCGCGATGATGCCAAGCGCCGCCGCAATGACTCCCCGCCCCCTACGCTCGGAGCGAATCTTATTGCGAGGTACACGGTCACGGTTATTGACATTCATCAGAATCCTGTCATTTCGTCATCCTGCGCACTGAACTCCGCACGCTCACCGCCAATTTGCGAGTAGACATGGCAAGTGCTTCTTCTTTCTTTTCCAGACATGCATAATGCTAACAAGATGTCATGATTGCAACATATAGTTTGCATACGCTTCTACATTATATCTAGCACATGAAACATGATGATGTGCAGAAAACTATAATAATGCAACTTCTAGTAACTACAATGACTGTGACGACTACAACAACTGTGACGACTACAACAACTGTGACGACTACAACAACTGTAACGACTACAGCAACTGTAACAACCGTAACAACCACAACAACTGTAACAACTACAACAAATACAGCAACTACAAATGCAAACCAAATAACTAATGGAAAGAAGATATAATTGTATAGATTGTGCAGAATATTAGAAAAGAATTTGTGTGAAGCTACTACGTTGAGTAATATTAATAAAGCTAGTCATCTAAGTTCAGGTGCATTTAGTCATTCATCTAATTTTCTTCTTTATGTTCCAATCATACCGTCCTGAGAAAATTAGATGTTTACGCAATAGTACAATCATCATTCATCAACTTCTCAAGTCCAATCCTATCCTCTCCTCGTCAGTATGTGCATATAATCACGATTCAGAGATCTGAAAAAATAGCACAGGAGCAGGCCAGAACCAGCCAGTTATTGGCACTAGGAGATTGTGAACAGGAGAGAGGTGGCAATCGCTTGTCGAAGTTAGAGGATGAATGACCGAAGTTGATTAATAACGCAAGGCTATTCAAGGCAAATAATTGTTAGACATGATTGCAAAGCGATTAGGTAACAACAATATTAAATCATGATCTCCAGCTTTTTGCTAATATTTGTGTTAGTCTTATATCCACCCTAGAGGTGCGCGAAGATTTGTGGGGGATAAGCATGACTGACCTAAGACCCTCCAACCTTGTCGTGTCTATTAGTTGTGATACTCACCCAGAGAGGTTAGTATGTCGCCAGTATACTCGACGGTATGAAGCATGTAAGATGAACATCAAGAAGAATTAATTTTAAGACTAGTACGAATTTCTTCTACTTCTTTTACAATCTTTGGTTCTTAAACTTTCCCTATTTTTAATTTCATATCTACCCTGGAGGAGCACTACTTTTATAGAAAGGTATTCTCGGCGACTTGTGTAAGTGGCTTTGTCCAGATACTCTCCATCCCATATCTGGTAACAACTTGATGCGGATCTTTTTTGTTCCTTCCTGTGAGCTTTTCCAGAGTGAAGAAGAGTTGAGATGATGTTGTGTCTCTTTTGGTAGTCCGTATATGAGTGTAGGCATAGCAGATGTCTTCCATACTCCTGTGGCTGTGTCCCCAGATGTCTTGATTATAGTCAAGATCAGGAAAATGAGACTGAGAATCAAAAGTGTAAAAGGGAACGCCAGCCACCCCCACCGGACGACTATGAAGACTTCTTGACCATACGCAGATCCTAAGACCATTTCGTTGCTTCGGTCCGTTGATCGGATTGTATTCGTCATCGCCGTGGCCAGTCTTTCCATGTGTCGCGATACATTATTCGGCGCCGCCCACGGATTGAAATCAAGCTGTCGTTGGTATGGTGGCCCAGACAACCAGCTGCTGTGGCGCATGATCGGCTTGGCGAACTCGTGATATACTGTGGCGAAGGATGGAAAAATCTCCTTAAAGCTCATTATCATAGCAGAGGCAGTACTGTTCGATGTTCCGTACTCCGAGATCTTGCCTCTGTCAAATTGTGAGTTTACCTCGATTCGTATATCTTGTAAGTAGGTGATATATGTTCCGTTGCTAGTTAGCGCCTGGAATGGACGGCTCGCCCAGGGATATTCGCCTGTGGTTGTATTGAAAACCAATTCAAGGATTTCTTCGTTGTATTTGCCTTCTTGATATGATGAGTGTATTGTTTTGACACACCAAGAGAGTGCACACTCATGTGCGACAGGCGGTATGTTGTTGTAGACACTATGTGCAGATCCGTTTGCCGCAGATACAATTAAAATGTCGGCAATGGTATTTCTCAAGTGCTTGAAGCTAATAGATCCGTTTCCGTAGAGCGGCTGTCTCTCATAAAATGTGGTGAGAGGGAAGTTTCGCATAACGAGAGCCTCTCCTTTTGAAGAGTTATGTGCATTAAGCAGATATCCAGACATCATAACAGGGTTGTCGCTAGTAGCGTTGAGAAAGTATCCACACATAGTCGCGTTTGGATAGCTCTTCTCGATCCTGTAGCCGCCTCTCAAGTCCACCGTCTAGTCCACTCGATTGGTTAGACATGAGAAGGTGAGGTGACTTGAAATATCTGTGCAGTGACTGCAAACACCAAGTGTTTCGTACAAGGGCCACTTACAATTGCCAGTCGGACAAGTCTGCACATGCGTAGTGATTAGTGATGCTTCAATAAAGGGTGTATCGCACGTACAAGAGGTATCTCGGGTCGGGTTCCATTCCCATATGCTACAGATTGAGTTCCGTTTGCGAAAGAGAATTTTTGCCTTAGAAGGAACATATCGTCGTTGCTCACAATAATGTCAGTACCATCTCGATAAACCTTCATTTCATCAGGTGCATAAAACGTCGTCTTAGGTACTTCAGCAGCCGCGCTTTGAATAGTCCATTTGCTTGGCAGTTCTACAACCTGTTGAAAGAATGTGTCTATAGCCAGCAATAGAACTATAAGCAGAGCTCCTAGAGCAGCTAAAGACCGACCCCTTGTGCGGAACAATAACATCACAGCGCCCCATGAACCCCTAGAAGCTTTGTCAAATATTTCAAAATCCCACATAACGTTAGACTTGTGGAACCAATTCCACTTTAGTTGCCCAAGTGCCTCTGACGTGGGTACGATTAGCGCTGCGGAAGCCACTTTTCCCAGTACGTTTGCCCAATTTAGGAGATAGTCATTCTCAACCATCCGCTGGTTATGGACTTGGATATATATAATGACGATGGCACCCATACAAGAGGCACTGACAAGCCAGGTAATCATTTCAAATAGCCACCTTTTAAAGATACTTTCAGATGCGTTGTGTTGGGCTATTTTCCTCTCAATTCGCTGCGTTAAATCCAGGGATGTCTTTCCAGACGAAGGCAACGATCCATATGAATTTTTTGGTTCTGAATGTGGGTGTGAGTGCGAGAAAGGTGCTTTATTGCGTTGTCGGAATGCTGGAACGGGTGGGAGGGCTTTGGAGAGTTCGGAAGACGACATTCAAACGTGTTTAATCTTAATTTGAAACAACCAGGGGATTTTCAAGATGAAGAGAAAAAAAAACGTACTTTGAACAATCAAGACGATTTACAAAGGTAACAGGAGAGGCGATCAAACTTATCGTAACCGCGGTATCCTTACGCTAACCATCAAGGATCAGGATCAGGATCAAGAAAGCGCTTATCTAGGCGGATACTCGATATGGACTTGTGCCGGATAGAATAGGCGCTGAGAGTTGTGTTTCTGAACTAATTTCCATTCAAGCTAGGTTCGCATGCATCTTCTGCATACCAGTTGAAACCTTAGCGCTGTGGCACAGCACTCTGGCGCGTATCTGTTCATGGTCATCACGAAGGTGCCACGCACTGATTGATTGTGGTTCCAGCCAATGACTCAGCGCTCACAATTCTTTTCTATGTTATCATAATAAAGGTAGTGTGCACGCAATAACACAATCATCAGTTCTCATCCCCTCGAGTCCAATATCCTCTCATCATCAGTATATACATATAATCATGATTTAGAGACCTGACAAAAAATGGCACAGGAGCAGACCAAAATCAGCCGGTATTCGGTGTTAGGAGATTGTGATTAGGAGAGAAGTGGCAATCGCTTCGTGAAGTTATAGCCTTGGCGTCATAATTCATGGGAATAAAGATGAATAAATTCAAAAAGCACATAGTTAGGTGGTAGTATAATCGAACGATCGGTTTAATATCAGAGAGTTGTTGTCAATTTGGTCCCGCGATGTGGATATGCTAAAGACTACTCGATATCGAACAAGAAACAAGTGTCGCACCGTGTTCTAACGAAAGTAAGTCGCCGATCTCAGATACTCATTGCTAGAGTACCAATGCATCAACTCAAAGAACGAAGAGATTAGGTCAGTTAAGTATTGTCCTTAGGATTCAACCTACCGAGGATCGTCAAATGTGTGTACGCAGCGTGAGGGCTCTTTACCTTTATAATTGTGAACACAACGATGAATCGTGCTGCAAAATACGCTTTTAAGGGTCACATCTTTCACGCGAAGATACCAGGCTATTCTTAATGCTGCATGTAACGGCGCTTGAAGGCTCCCATGAGCGGATGATGAGGCAGTTAGCGCTGCGGCACAGTAACCCGGCGGCTCGAGGTTGTAGCCAGACTGCTACAGTTGACTGTAAGCAGTATACCTGTTGGTGTTGCTATTAATTTTGGGGGCTATAGGTAAGGGACTGCAACATAAGCAATCAATTGCGTGAAGTACTCAACGTTTTCTCTATGGTTCAGAATATCTTTCGAGATGGTAAATGCTTGAAAAGAAATGCTGCAGCACTGTATATTGCAGCGTCGTTTCGGGGTAGCAAACCTGAATTTCCAGAAAGATAAGCAATAGATGAAGATTACCAGCTATATCGCATTCGCTCTCACAGATCATTACAGAAGCGCCTCGGGCAACGGATTGAGCCGAATTGATTGGACTGAGTCAATAAGATTGTAGCGCATTACAACAAAATTACAAAACATGAATTGTAGTTGCCAACTGCACACATTACTCAGCAACGATGAGTAAAATGTCATAGACGGCACCAGATGCCATGAAAGTCCCTGTGGGATTCTTGGCCTTCTGCTCTCTTTCTAAATGCAGCAGCCAAAACAAGTCCGAGATGTTACTAATCAAGAGACTCTAACTAAAGATAACATGTTTGTGTACTCTGATCAAAAACAGCAAAATTTCAAGCGTTATAGCTGCCAGCCCTTTGGTAGTACTCTGATGTTCCATTTATCGAACTTATCCATAGTTCGCATTTGTCCTGACCTTGTCGAGGATAAATTATCGCGACCACAGGTGATGGCATAAACAAAATTGAGCCAATTTCAGTTTCAAAACGACCCACCCAGACTCATAATCAGAGTGTGTTGAAAAAGTCACGCGATGAGCACTTCCAACTAGTATGTTGAACGTTCGGTTTTCGCTAGGAGCTCTGTTCGTAACAAACAAAACTAAATGCATTCTTTAAAGCAGAAATAAGAGCATTTTAAAAACATATAAACAAGACTCAGTGGGAGAGGGATCCAATCAAAAAACCAGTAAGACTGCGTACAGAGATAAAAACGGTAAAGCGAAGCTGTATAGCGAGCGATGCAATATCCCTCACTAACATTTTTTTCATGAGGATCTGGATTGCAAAAAACTGGTTGTGAACTTCAACTTATCCAAATGAGAGCAGAATGCTGCTGAAACGACATAGAATTTAATACAAGCTATGTGAATTGATTTCGACAAGAAAGTAATATGGAATTAAAGCAGTGAGAATGCTGTCGTAATTGTTCGCTCGATCAATGAGATGGATATTCGTTCCTTGTCGCTTCGATTCAGTGATTCTATGCGCGGTATTAGAAGAAAAGATGATACAGCGAGACGCCTGTAAAAATATTTGGGACAGAGTGTGATCTGGTCGCTGTTGTGGTTGATTGGCGTATTCACTTACTTGCGCATAGCCAGTCGCTTTGTGCCTGGACCTGCATGAAACCCGCTGCCAAGGCGCTGTTATGCCTTGATTGGTTCATATGCATCCTAAAGTCGTTCTGAAGAGGACAAACTATAGAGGAAGCGACATACATGTAAACTTCCGTTACAAGATCGTTTGGACTTGGCTGATGTGATACCACGCTCAGCGCTTGCTTAAATGAAACCAGGTGAAATTGCAGGCACTTCATTCACCCCACGATGAGGTATGTGATGACTCCTGTCACATTCAAATTGACGCCCTGTACACCAATCTAGCATTCGGCACGTTTCAACCGTGACAACTCGCTATCTGAGCGGTCATTCTTTCTCTTGATCCTCCAATAATGGGAAGATCGATGTGTGAAGTGATATCTTCTGATCCTAGGCTTTTGATGTTTGGTCGGAAGTTGACAATTGTGGCGTTGGATAGCCATAGTCTGTGTGAGTAGAAGCGCCCATGGGCAAAGTGGAGATGAGTTTCTCATGCAACATCTTAAGGCATGTGGTTATCGATTTACTTCCTGAAGAATAAAGAGTGTGTTGATCCGGATTCTCCTTGGTTTTGTCCCATTGCAAGACACCTTTCCATCACTGAATCCACTGAATCAATCACTTCTTCTCTTGTTACTTCATCCTCCGTTCAAGTAGTATTGATTACCAACATCCTTGTTGCTTCTTATCCAACGTACGAACGACATGTATACAGGCGTTTTAATTTTCACCCTTGCCTTCAATCTCTCAGCTCTTGCTGCCCCTCTACCAAAATTAGAGGTAATTAATTGTCGAGTCATTGAATTATACACACCTGTGCTTACCATGTTTTAAGGCTGGCCTCGAAAGTGTTCCTTCTCTTTCCCCGCTTCGTCGACACATCGAGCCAACCGTCGGCTTAAGCTTAGACAAACGGATTCTTGTTGGTTCAGATAACTCGGGTCGGAGCGTTGTCCAACTGGACGCGAAGAAGAGGCAAATAGTTGTTGACGAAACCTCTTCTTGATCTGCCAACTTAACCGGCGTCAATTTTCTGGACCAATCCAATAGTGCGGTGTTTGTTTGTTAGCAGCTTATGTTTTCCTTGTTTGTAAATTTTTGGCATAGAGATATGCCACATCGGTGTTCAAAGCAAATGAAGGTAGTGAAGTCGTAGGGTTAAATCGGGTTCGTAGGCGCATTTTTTGTAAATTAGATCCACCCTGGTGGTGGGTGAGCTTTTGGTCGCGGCGTTAGTGGTGAAAACAAATTCTCTGATATTCTCCAACCCATATTCGGTTGAAGCCTGACTTTGAGTTCTTTTGCTTTCGCCCTAGGAGTCCCTGTACTTGACGATCTGACAAGTTTCTCTCGAAGACCATCTGGTAGCCCATAAAGTAAGGTCAGAATGGCTGAGTTCTTCGTAATGCCGACTTGATCGTTCTCATGCGCAGACTTGAACACAGTTGCAGCAAGAAAGATTAGACTTGAGATGAGAAGACCCAGAGGTAGTGTGAGCCATGCCCAGCGTACTTCAACGTAGGCTTGCTTGCTGTAAGCTTGCCCCTCAATCATCTCGTTTCTCATAGATGACCTAATGACATTTGTCATAGCTGTTGCTAATCTTTCCATGTGCCTTGTCACATTATTTGGTGCAAGCCATGGATTGAAATTCAGCTGCCGGTTGTACGCTGGCCCGTTCATTCTTGTCTTGTATCTCAAGTTTGGAACAACAATACTATCCTTAGCTGTCAAAAATGAGGGGAAGAAGTCAGCAAGAGACAGCATGATTGGTGTCATGACGTTTCTAGATGCTCCGTAACCAGATATTTCTCGTTGATCTGAGTGGTCTACTACATTGATCTCAATGTCCTCAATATATTGGATATCCGTCCCCTTTTGGGTGTCAGTGACGACTTGCACTGTCTTCCATGGATGAGGCCCTGCCGTGGTATTGAGGTAGGTGTTAATCACCTGTTCGTAGTATTCTCCCCCGTTATATGAAGAGTTAAGCGTCATGACACACCATGAGAGGACACACTCCTGAGCTATAGGGACTTGATTTTGGTAGACGGTAGTCGCTAATCCCTTTACAGCGGAGACAATTAGGACGTCTGCGATGGGATTACGGATGTGCTTGAAATTGATCGACCCATTTCCGTACAATGGTGTCTTGTCATAAATGGAGACAAGTGGCATTGCACGCATGACTAGTGCTTCGCCTGCAGTTTTTTCTTCAGGGTTGACGAGATACCCTGACATCATGACAGGACTATCCGTCGTTACGTTGAGAAAATATCCACACATGGTGGCGTTTGGGTAAGTTTTCTCGCTGCCGTAACCACCAGTCAAATTTGCCGTCCAATCCATTCGATTATTAAGGCAAGCAAACGTAAGTTTGCTGGATATATCGGCGCATTGGCTGCAAACACCCAAGGTTTCATATAACGGCCAGTTACAAGTACTTGTAGGGCAAGACTAGAAGTAATTTTTTCATTAGCCGGTACTACAATGGCGCCTAAATGCGACAATATGGCAGAGCAAGGGAGTATCTGGCGTGAATAAGGTTTCAGAAGAATACAAATCACTATAGAGCCATCAAATAATAACATATGGACGTACCAGTGCAATATCAGGACGAGTTCCGTTGCCAAAAGGTACGGGTTGAGTTCCATTACCGTAAGCAAACTTGTTGAAAACATGATCCATATCCTGGTCATTTGAAGCTATCTCTAGGCCTTCTCTGAAAACGAGATTGGAGTCAGGGTCATAACGTTTTGTCCTAGGAACCGAACTCGCAGTATTCTGCAAAATCCAACGATCAGGAAAGTCGACGACTTGTTGGAAAAATGGATCAAGCGCTAGCAGGCCCAAGGTTATTAGGGCTCCAAGGGCTGCCAAAGCCCTACCTTTGGTTCGTATTAGTAGAAGCAGAGATCCCCAAGGACCTCGCGAAGCGTTGTCAAAAATTTCGAAATCCCACATCTGCTTGGAGTTCTTTTGAAACCAGCTCCATTTCAGCTGGCCAAGGGCTTCAGAAACGGGGATGATCAGTGCTGCGCCTGCCATCTTCGAAAGAACTGAGATGAATGTGTTTAAAGTAACTCCAGTTGTCTTGGCCAACGGCCAATCGGATAAAGGCTTGTCTCTGAAATACACTAGGACAACGATAACTGCAGTCATACAAGCTGCACTGAACACCCAACTAACAACTTCTAATAACCATCTTTTTAATAAACTTCCAGAGATACTGTATTGGTAAAGCCGTCTCTCTATCCGTTCGGCAATGTTCGGAAAGCCTTCGACATCCTCTCCAATAGGTACCGAGATCTCAACTGATGGAGATTTCGAAGTACTATTAGTAATGCCCACGCTAGGATGGCTGATATTCATCGAAGACTTTTCGTTGATCTGTGGAATCTGTGGGGTGGATGTGTCATCAAGACGAATTCTTGGATGCTGTGTTGCAAAGAGGAGAGTTGGTCGGCGTGGCTCCTGTTGTTGGATTTTCGGAAGTGATTTGGGTATGGAAGAGACATCCGAGCGATCACTGGATGTCTGGATCGGAGTGGTAGGGCTTAACTGCGTGAAGCCTGGTTGTGTTGGGACAGAGTAGGTTGGGCTCAGGTGTGTCGGTCGACCAGTGAATTGTATTTCCGGTGTTGTTGGGGTTGTTGGTGTAGTACCATATGACTTGGAAGCTGTCCGCTCGTCGTGGGCTTCGAGGAATATGGGAATGCCTCGAAAGTTAGGCTGTTGATTTGGACTTCTAAGTGGAAGGGACATATTCGACGTGTGGTTGGGAATATGGATCGGATAAGGCATTTTACCAAACGAAGTTATTGGTTATGCTAATTCTAATGCCGATGAAAGACAATGAAATGAAGAACAGGTACGGATAGTGTGCCAGCCTAGTTGAAACTGAAGATACCAGGTCGGAGAGAAGCTTCTACTTCTGCTGGCCTCTGGCATTTACCACACTGTTGGCGATGCGAGCTCCAAGGTGACCCTCTGCTAAGCAAAAACGTGATTGGAAGCTGGATGAAACATGAAGCAACACTACCACTAGATTCATGCATACCATGTATGCTGCATCTCTGGAATAGCATGCCTTATCGACATACCAACCATACATCTGATGATCTACGATGTGTGTGTGCGGCGTATGCCTTGAAATAGTCAGGCCGGGTTGACGCAAAGGAATGGGCCTCACAGAGTAACTCTGTTAGCGCTGGCCTGACCAGTATCTAGACTGGTATAAGTTATAGCCGCCGGTTATTGAAATGCAGCCGCAAGTTGACTTATTATTACTTTTTAGCCCCCAAACCCGGTCCAACAAACACGCCGATGTGGCACAGTGCAGTTGGAGTATGGACTCTGCAATCTTCATCACGCATGAAGCCAGAAGTAAACAGTAACCCTGATGGCTATATTTAAATCAATTTTCGTTACTGAAAAAAGGAAAATAGGCTGCGAAGAGCCTACAAACACTAGATTGTGTGTTAGGTTAGTTGTCGATGTAGAAAAAGTTGTGACGTTCCTAGAGCTTTGGCATTGGTGCCTGTCATGTCGTGGTGCGGCGCGGTAGCGTGGTGGCAGGTGCGCTCGTTAAGCGCGAGCCGCCCATCCATGAATAGAAGATAGATACCCAATCAGCGTCTAATCCTATGTATGCATCTTGAAGTGCTCTTGTACACGTGTTTCCCCAAGTCCCAGGATCAGCATACCGGCTGAACAATCTGAAGTTCTCTTTCCTTTTCTTTTCGGACAAGAAGACAAGGGGATTCGTAGCCATAATTGGATAATACTTTCCTCTTCATCTGCCGGTGACTTAAGCCTACTTTTGTCGACAAATGAAGACCTCATCGAGTACCAAATGTCAGTTTCTATTCTTCAGCCCACCAATCATGGAGATGTATCAGTACCGCTGTGGCTTTTGGTCTATTTTCCGATTCGACGATAGATGACGGTTGCCACGTATGCTTGCCGAATATCATTCTAGGAGGTGCAGCTATACTACTGTGGCTATCGGTGTTGGAAGGACCCCTGATGAGGACTCAGGGGTGGTTTCCCCGCCTGTTGTGGTGGTAGGAAAGGACTCAGGAGAGGCGTCGTAAATAGGACTAGTATTGTTTGTAAATGTTGCTCATCTTTAGTTAGCTTAAAAAATCAACTCGTACTTTATAATTTCAACAATTTGATCGTTTCAATGAGTGTTGTTCACAAGGCTGTTACTCCTCGTTTAACTAGTGTCTTGCGCTGACGCTCTTTGTATATCAGTCAGATAGTCGCCCTGACCATGAAGATGATATGTCCCCTCTCACTTGAAACAAGCCCGTCAGCATCATCTGCTGTGTTGAGGGGCTCAGCTGTCTGTCAAGCCACTCTTTTTCTTCTCTTCATGTTCCTACACGACGCACATATATTCTCTTACAATCGGCAACTCGCACGAAATAATTAGAAATCACTCTAGAGCAATATCTGTGCAAAAATTGAACTGCAGATTATTTACACAGAGACCATTATTTACACAGAGACCATTATTTACACAGAGACCATTATTTACACAGAGACCATTATTTACACAGAGACCATTATTTACACAGAGACCTTTATTTACACAGAGACCATTATTTACACAGAGACCATTATTTACACAGAGACCATTATTTACACAGAGACCATTATTTACACAGAGACCATTATTTACACAGAGACCTTTATTTACACAGAGACCATTATTTACACAGAGACCATTATTTACACAGAGACCATTATTTACACAGAGACCATTATTTACACAGAGACCATTATTTACACAGAGACCTTTATTTACACAGAGACCATTATTTACACAGAGACCATTATTTACACAGAGACCATTATTTACACAGAGACCATTATTTACACAGAGACCATTATTTACACAGAGACCTTTATTTACACAGAGACCATTATTTACACAGAGACCATTATTTACACAGAGACCATTATTTACACAGAGACCATTATTTACACAGAGACCATTATTTACACAGAGACCTTTATTTACACAGAGACCATTATTTACACAGAGACCATTATTTACACAGAGACCATTATTTACACAGAGACCATTATTTACACAGAGACCATTATTTACACAGAGACCTTTATTTACACAGAGACCATTATTTACACAGAGACCATTATTTACACAGAGACCATTATTTACACAGAGACCATTATTTACACAGAGACCATTATTTACACAGAGACCATTATTTACACAGAGACCTTTATTTACACAGAGACCTTGCTTTTCTTAAGATTTCTTAAACACAAACAGGCGCTTGTGGTTAGTGCGTCAACACTGTAAACCTATAGCGCAGCCCGTCCACATGGACTCAGGGAGGATCTCGATAGACAACAAAACCAGCAACCAACTAAGCATATCATTTGTTACCTATTGCCAATTGCGCTTCTGAAGTTTTTCATACCCAAGGAGCTCTGCGCATCGCAAATTCTATGAAAGAACAGGTTCGAAAAAACGTCACCATGACATATGTTGAGCAATTACAGTTGATTACCAGCATCAATCGTGGATAGTTTTCAGGTGAAGAGTCATACGTCAAGATAGAAATACCAAATACTGTTTTTCTCGAAGTTCTTGGAATGCTGCCAGACTTTCATTCGAAGCTAAGTTGGAAACCTCGGGCTTCGGCCACAGTGGCTCGCATGACTCGCCCTGCTGCCCCACAGTTCGACTTTCGCGCGGGGTCCCCACTCCACCAGGGTATATGCACGATTATTCCGATAATTATCCAATGCAAAGAGCTTCCGAAGTTACTGCGTCAGATGTCATAGCTCCATACTTCGCTTGAAGGCCTAAGAAGTTCGGTGGTCAGTGACTTGTCCTCCTCTTCTCAATCTTCCTTTCTCTCTGCGTTCGATCCGACTACTATCTGCTGCATTGGACTCCATTTTGCCGTATCAGACACACTATCTAAGCATTGAAGAGTCGGCACAACTCTTTGAATCAAAGTTGCTCTTTATCGAAGAAGTAGCAGTTTCTAGTGCGACAATAGTTACGGCCGTTCCCGAAAACCGAGTGTAAGATGGACTGAAAAGTGAAAGATTCAGAAGGCGGAGCTGACAGACTTTCGACCAGCAACATGACGGCCATTTCTATCCCACACTTGCGCAAGACGAAGACTTCTAGCCAGCTCATCGTAAATGGCGAACCTTTTCTCATGCTCAGCGCTGAGCTGCACAACTCAACGCTAAGCTCCGCCAAATATATGGCCGACGACAAAATCTGGGAGAATATGAAGGCCATGCATATGAACACTTTATTGGGGTCAGTGTCATGGGAACAAATTGAGCCTGTTGAAGGACAGTTTGACTTCTCGAACATTGATGCCGTCATATTGGCAGCACGAGAACACAAGATCAAGCTCGTAGTTTTGTGGTTTGGCAGCTTCAAGAACGCGCTTTCAACCTATGTGCCTGCATGGGTAAAAAAGGATGTGAAACGATTTCCAAGAGTTCATGTCTTAGAAAAGGGAGGTAAGCGAAGGACAGAGGAACTCATCAGCCCGTTTTGCGAGGAGGGATGGAAGGCAGACGCCAAAGCTTTCGGAGCCTTGATGGCGCACCTCAAGGAGTTCGATGGAGAATACAGTACCGTCATCATGGTACAGGTTGAAAATGAAACTGGATTGCTTGGTGATTCAAGGGATCGGTCCAAGATTGCGGAGCAGAAATTCGGTGAACCTGTGCCTAAAGAATTGCTTCAGTACCTGCAGGAGAAGAAGGCCGAGCTTCACCCCGAGTTCCGGCAGCGCTATTCTGGCGTCCATAACCTGAAGGCTGGAGAAGCATCATGGATGGATGCCTTTGGCACCGAGGATTCTATTAACGCGGACGAAATGTTTATGGCTAACGCCTTCTCACGTTACATCCATCACGTCGCAAGTGCTGGAAAGGCCGAATATCCTATCCCTCTCTACGCCAATGTCTGGCTAAATTTTGATAATCCTGGGGATCTTGATCTTGTAGACATCCCAGTTGTTGTTGGAGGCGGCGAAAAGGCTGGGATTTATCCTTCAGGTGGCCCTTGCCCGCACACAACCGATGTGTACAAATTCAACGCTCCGAGTCTCGATTTTATCGCGCCCGATCTGTATTTTCATGACTATGAGACTACATGCAAAAACTACAGGCACGATGGGCAACCGCTATTCATACCCGAGCAGAGGCGAGATGACAAGGGCGCAAGGCGAACATGGCTCGCCTACGCAACATATCTAGCATTGGGCTGCTCGCCCTTCGGTATCGATTCACATACGGCAGCGGAAAGCCCCTTCACAAAACATTACGGACTCTTACACTCCCTTAGAAAGCAAATTCTCGAAATGCAAGCGGAGAGTCCGGAAAATATGATGGGCTTCTTTTTCGATGAATGGGTCGAGGGCCAAAAGGTCGCAGAAAAGCCCTGGACTAAGAAGATGGGCGGCTTCGAAGTCATTGTAGAACGTGCTTTTGTTTTCGGAAAGCCAGGGCCAGGTGCTGGCATGGTCGTTTATCAAGGGGACGGTAAATTTCTATGCGCAGGATGGGGCTTCAACCTCTCCTTCAAGAGCACGAATCCCAAATCCACATTCACCGGAATTCTTCGAGCTGAAGAGAAAGAAGTAAATAGCGAAACCTGTGAGTTGACAACACTAAAGTTACTAGGCGGTGATGAAACAAGGAGCGGCGAGTTTCTCATCATGCCAAACGAGGAGCCGGACTATGGAGGGTTTCCTATCGCAGTTACGATTCCTGCAAGGACTTGCATTGCAGAGTGTTGGGCATATAGTCTTGAGGAGGATGAGAGTGATTTCTAAAGTTTTAGATGTATGGCGTTTGAGCCATGGGTCGCAAATCCAAGTTTTCCAATTTCGCCAGCAGCCTGTCCAAGTTCATGCTAGCCTGTAGAGTACGCCCGTGTGATCCAGTCCGAACCTCGTCAAGAAGTGCACTGCCGATGTCTCGTATCTTTGGCACGATACTATAGCCATTTGCGTCGAAGACTTCTGTAGGCATATGGTATAGAATGTCCAAAAGCTCATCTACCACATGGTACCTTTCCTCGATGATGGCATTTGGCGTGACGAGCAGGTGCTGCGCTTTCGCAAGGGTATTCATCTGCTCGAGCAGGTTTGAGCGGATGTGTAACTGCGTTACCTTGAGGTTTGCTTTCTGTACGTCGAAACCGAAGTCACCGCTTTCTCGTGTTTCGCCTTCCCAATTCAGTTCTGGTGGCAAATTGTTTAATGCCAAGTGAGCCCGTCTGATGTGGTCTTGCAGGTTTTCCATTGTCTGTGCTGATGTTGCCTGACTAGATTGCCAGATGAGGAAGAGTCTGGAAAGCGCGTTCAGCCCAGGAACATACGATTCAATCCCACCCGCATGGTCGCTGGCATTGGGATCACTCCACCGAAGCAACTGCTCGTCAGAAATTTCCAGTGGGAGCAACGAGCTAACATCTTCGTGCGCGTGACGCAAGACAAGAATTCGACGGCCATGCAAGTCGCACGTGCAATTCCCTGCAAATACTAGCCAGTAAAGTCGTTTGAGGAACTGCTGGTCAAGGAACGACATCTCACTGCCATTATGGTAGAGCAGGTACGTGACGCTCATTGCTGCCTCGGCGAACAGTCGATGAGAGAGCGGCGAGTCAATACCGTACTCATGATGTACAGCACTTGAAAAGTTGTAGACAGTTATGCTCCTTTCCAGGCTAATGTCATTGCTAGGATTCCACAGACCTTGGTCCTTGGCCAGTTCCAGACAGCTATCCACTGTTAGTGGTACGTAGAGATGACGCCGTCTTCGCAAACTGGCAAACGTGGCGGCACACATGGAGGCGACTAAGAGAAGGAACGATGGCGAGATATCGACGGTCGATTGGTGGCTTTCCTCGATTTTCTCCAGAAAGTGCTCACGGTGAAAAATCGGAGCAACCGGATGAATCCATCCAAACCAGTCGGCAATTAGTTGGTGTAAAACGGGAAGAGGTGCGACAACTTCAAGACCAATTGGTTTGCGATCAACTTTCCCATCCAACTCCGCTCGCAATGCTTCAACATATCTGTTCTTTGGGCCTCTTTTCTTTCTAGGTCGCACTCTCGTGCAATCAATGTTCGTTTCTATGCAGACCGTGCATCTCGCTTCGTTTGTCGAGTAAAGACACTGTGAAAACGTAAACATAAATATTGGCACAACTCAGCGAGAAACACATCACTCATGTAGTCGACACGACCACATCTTTCCACACGATGTCAAACTACCTCTTGCTTTCCCGTGGCCGCGTACGTTCAGCCGCGAGGAATCGGGTATTGCTTTCGTGGCCCACAAACTAAGGCACTTACTTTGACTTTCCTCGACCGACAAGCATCGCACGCAGCCGACGTACGTTGGTGGGTCATTTGTCCGATATAGATCCCCAGGAATCAGGGACATGGGCGAGAAGCCAGAGGGCGTCGACGCATATTTATCGGCGAATTGCTGCATGAGCCTAAACTAGAATAGGACTAAATGCCCGAGTCAGTCCAATGGTGCATTGCCGGACTTCCCAGCGACCCCAGATCTTTTTCCCCAGATTCTATCTTATGGAGCGATGGTCAGAGCAGGGATCGTACTTGGCTGAAGGGCCGTGCGAGTATATATACCTCACGACCAAGACTGGTCCGGATCAGCAAATCAGTATCTAAGAAGCATTTTCTTGACCAAACTCATTTTTATTATTTTCTAGCAAGTCTTTCTCATGGAGGGCAAGCGCGATATTGACGTCTTGCATCAAGAGGATGTGAGCGTTCACGCACACCCTAGTGAGGACGAGAGACCATGGTATAATCAACCAGAGCTGAGAAAGCTTTATTGTATGATGGTATTCCTTTTTCTGGGCTCGACTACTCTAGGGTACGATGGGAGTCTACTCAATGGTCTCCAAACCATGCCGGCATGGCAACAATGTAAGTCATTATTTATTTGCTTGGCTTGATTCGTTTCATATCTGCACATAAACTCAAGTACTAATTTCAGTCGTCTGCAGTCTTTAACAGTCCCACTGGATCACGTCTTGGTCTTCTAGGTGCTTTCCCTGGTTTCGGAGGCTTTGCGGTGCTGCTGTTCACCCCATACATTGCCGATATACTTGGTCGCCGCACAGGCACAGCAATCGGTTGTCTTATCGTTATTCTCGGGTCCATCATTCAGGCTCTACCACAACGTAGTAACCCAGACGCTATGTTTCTTGCAGGAAGATTCATCATGGGTATGGGCAGCAACATCTCGAATGCAACCTGTCCTCTGTTGATAACAGAGGTATCTCATCCGAGACATAGGGGCAGAGTGACGACTATCTATAATACCTTGTGGTACCTGGGTGCCATTATCGCCGCATGGACAACATATGGAACTTTGATACACGTCACTTCAGATCTTTCATGGCGTCTTCCTGTCGGGCTACAATGCGCTATGCCCGGAATACAGTTGCTTTTTGTGTATTTACTGCCCGAGTCACCTCGATGGCTGATAAGCAAGAATAAGCACTCAGCAGCGAAGAAAGTGCTGACTCAATACCATGGTAACGGGATTGAGACTGATTTTGTCACATGGGAATTCAATGAGATCAGCCAAACTTTGGAGGCAGAGAAAGCTGCGAGTTCGAGCAGCGGATGGTATGAGCTGGTTCGGACACCTGGCAATAGGAAGAGATGCATGTTGATCATCCTGACTGCTATCTTCTCCCAGTGCTCCGGAAACGGACTTGTGAGCTATTATCTCTCTTCCGTATTGAAGACCATTGGCATAACTAAGTAAGTTTTACACCGATAATATTACCTTTTTCGATCAAAGTTGACCATTATCTAGGGGATCTGATCAGGCCCTCATTAACGGTGGACTTACCATCTGGTGCTTCCTCGTTTCTCTTGGATGTGCATTTCTTGTCGACCGTGTTGGACGACGAACTCTCTTCCTCGGTGCTGGCGTGGGCATGCTCATTGCATTTAGTATTTGGACAGCATGTAGTGCTGTATACGCGCAGACAGGTAATTCAGGGGCCGGTTCTGCCGTATTGGCCATGATTTTTGTCTTCTATGGCGGTATGTAAAGCAACTTCTTCCTTACGGATTTAATGTACTGACTCGCACTATAGCTGCCGGTCTTGCCTGGCCTGGCCTTACTGTGTCCTATACCGTTGAGATTCTTCCCTTCCAGATCCGTGCCAAGGGTCTCACACTGTGCTTCGTTTTCACATCTTTGTCTGGTATATTCAACCAGTACGTCAATCCAATCGGGCTCGAAGCACTCGGCTGGAAATTCTACATTGTCTACGTTGTAGTTTTGGTCTTGGAATGCTTGGCCATTTATTTCCTATACGTGGAGACGAGAGGACCGGTAAGTTATTCCTAGAATTTGCTTGCAACTAAAGATCTGTACTAACATCTTTCTCAGACTCTAGAAGAGATCGCAATCCTTTTCGATGGTGATGACGCCAAAGTTGCTGGATCAAATATGATTTTTACTCAAAAGGCCGAAGCAAAAATGGCTGAGAATGGAAATTGTTAGAAAATTCCATCACTTTGGTAGATTATTGTGAATTTGCCTTGGCACAACCAACATTAATCACGATATTGAATTTTTCTCTATTTTAAAGAAATGATTATAAGCCGTTGCATCTTACCAATCATCTGATTATATGTACTATTGTGACTCTACTGCTTGAAACACAAATCTTAGTCTATGGTACAGTTGCTAGATCTCAGGATCTACTGGGAGTCATTCATAATCATTCCACTGCAGCATTTCTCGGATTATGAAAAGAGAGTGCTATAGACACTTATTATAAAAGTGAAATACAAAGATACAGGCATGCAGAGGCAAAGGAGACGTGTGTTGACTACGTTACCATCAGGTTCTGCGTATGACAAAATGATTACATCAACCCTGCTTACCATGAAATACTTTTTTCCGAGACAGAGTTGTTCTTTGGCGTGACAACATTAGAAATAATGAAGGAAGGCGGGGACATGCTGTGAGCTCCTTCTTGTCACAATACCCCTTACTCGGCCACTTGAAGTCCACAACCCCCCGCCCCACGGGCCTTGCAACCTCATCTCATACTTGTTGTGTTTCCAACTCCATCAAGGTGGGTTTAGCCAGTTCTAGAGTTAGAATTCGGGTTAATATGCTGTCAACAAGTGCTTTCAACGCAGCATCCATAGTGTCTTTCTGTTTATTAAGGGCAGCGACCTGGGCAACAACAGCAGCAATGTCTGCATCGGTCCTGTCGACTAGCATCACTGTCAGAGTATGTCTAGGAGCGTGAAAGAAAGACTCACCTTGCTTTGTTGCTTCGCTTGCGAGGTTAGCCACAGCGGTCTGAAGACTTAATGAGTCGATTTAGATGTATGTATTCAAAGTCATCCACATTAAAGAACATTAATAGAGGCGCATCTGGTTTGCGTTATGGATATCTAGTTATCATAATCATCATTCTTGTTAAGTCGTCATTTTCATCAGCGGAGGAAGGGGGGGGGAGGGTCTGCAGACCCCCACGGCACACCTTGGCCGCAAATGCCAACCACATACCCCCCGCCCCCCGCCGCCCCGCACCACCCTGCCGGCCCTGCAACCCCATCTCATGCTTGTTATTGGTCTAAGTTCATTGAGTTAGGTCCAGCCATTTCCAGAGTCAGAAGTCGGGTTGATGTGCTGTCAACGAGGGCTTTTAACGCAGCATCCATAGTGTCTTTCTGTTTGTTGAGGGCGGCGACCTAGGCAACAACAGCGGCAATGTCTGCATCGGTCTTGTCGACTAGCATCACTGTCAGAGTAAGTCTAGAAGCGAAGGAAAGACTCACTTTGCTTTGTTGCTTCGCTTGCGAGGCTGGCGACAGCAGTCTGAAGACCTAATTAGTTGATATAAATGTGTTCAGGATTATTCACGTTAAAACATTTTAATGGAGTCGTATCTGGTCTGTATAATATATGTCTAGCCGTCATTTCATCTACGGGCGGGGTCTGCAGACCCCATCAAATCTAAGCTTAAAAAGTACCTCAAGCTACAGCAAGGGTGTTGTATACACGCAGCATTACTAACAACTGATTTCTATCATTATATATATAGTTGGAGAATTCATCAGATATACTGAGCCTCTTTTCTCTAGATGCGGTACTTTGAATTCTCCAAACCACAAGCTTTCCTAGTCGTCTACGCAATTTCTCAAAAGACAAAACATACCCCTTTCTCTATTAGTGGGATGTACACCGTGCTAAAATCTGATTATCGAAATCGATGAACAGCTAGAAGGAGAAGCCTGCCGCTATCTTTGCTCACTACTGAGCGTTAAACCACAATAATTCAACATTAAAATAAATCACCGTCTCATAATCTGGGATTTGATTCTGGTTTAAGGTTAATAGGATTCTTCTCTAGACTTGATTTATCCCTGCAAACAAATTCACATTCACATTCACATTCACATTCACATTCACATTCACATTCACATTCACATTCACATTCACATTCACATTCACATTCACATTCACATTCACATTCACATTCACATTCACATTCACATTCACATTCACATTCACATTCACATTCACATTCACATTCACATTCACATTCACATTCACATTCACATTCACATTCACATTCACATTCACATTCACATTCACATTCACATTCACATTCACATTCACATTCACATTCACATTCACATTCACATTCACATTCACATTCACATTCACATTCACATCTTACACAGGCTGCAAGACATAAGATCACGCCACTACGCAATTTGTTCGTGAACATTTCTTTTTCCCACCTCTCTCGTACAAAAAGCACTTGATACGCAAGATCATCAAATTATATGTCTCTCACTAGTACGGATTACTAGATCTCCCCGCCGTTTACAAAGCTTCTGCGAATAGATAGCCTAGCAGTTCTGCGGTACGATACCCCATCCCAAGCACGATCCCATACCCTTGAGAGCTTCCAGCATCTTCCGTATTTCGAGAAACGTAGCATACATGATGCCAATTAATATATTTGCTTTCAGATTCAGAAAAGTAGTTGATAATAGGTCAGCGTAGTCATTTCTTCGCACATCAACAGACTGAGTTTATGCCAGATAGGATGTACAGAAAGAGCGTGGAAATGCCAAGAGAGGAGCTCATGCCAATACAAAGGCAGAGTACTATCTATTCCTGGTTCAGAGCTTCGTCAGCACAAAGGTTGAAGTCAGCCAAAGCCATGAACAAAATGAGTTCTTCCAAGAAACAGAACTTTCAATCGAATCTCCTTGCTTTAAATCCAGAGTCGAGCCTTCATCAGATTGCACTGCCCATGTCTGTTTCAGATGGAAGGACGATAAGTGTTGTAAGGACGAGAAAGAATATCACGAACAATTCCACATTCAAGATGGACTGAATTTTGCATATACAACGAAGGTTTTGAACGAAAGCAACACTGTTAAAGATAACAACAGACCTGAGTTACAGACTCTGGGCGAAAATTTTAAACTTCTCTCTCCGAATCCAGAATAGCGGTTTTTTTGACAACCTTCAGAAAAAGATACGCACATCGCTAAGTATAGAATGGCCTAAAGTTGAGATTTTTTGAGTGAGCCGTATAGCTTAGGGGATGTGGAAGTGTTTCGTCGAAGTGGAGGAATTTTGTCGAATGGAGGCAGCCCTTTCAGGTTGGAATGAAGCTCATATTGTTGCTCCATCTGGAAGCCATGGTCGGCGCCTGCAACTCAAGCTTAATTATCTAACCTTTCGAACCCATAGCCTGGAATATGGCGAGTCTGCTGACTCGACAAATAACTCAACAAAACTACTACTACAGAAAGGACTGTCAGCCACGAACGCGTTTTGGTTTGAATCGTGTTTTTCGGAGGCAAAGCCCCACACGGAGACGCCATCAGGAGATTATTACCAATCGTGGCCTTCTGAAGTCAAGCAGGTTCACTCTACGTTCTCTCAGAGGTGTGAGAGATTCGGAAAAAAGGTTCTCGTTTTGTATGGCGCACTTAATCAGAAAGATTTTAATAAGCAGCATACGGTGACTAAACGCGTCGTCAAAGCTAGCGAGACAGAGTCCATCACAGTTGGTCTTGTTCGAAACACAAAGAAGAGCATTGAATTTCTTGTAGTGTATTGTCCGCATCCGGAGTGGCTCGTTTGGAATTGGACATTATGGGCAGGCAGATACTATGACGCCTGTATCAACGTCGCTGCCACTCTCGTTGGATTGAATGTTTCTCCGGATCTCTTTTAATGGCGGGCTCAGAACGTCAGAATAATTCTGACCCAAACCAACGCCTATCGCAACGCTGATACGACTCAGAAACTAGAGAATCAGAATCGAGTGTGGTATCGTGCAGATGATCTTCCCCTAACAGTTAGAATATTTGTTCTAAGGATCAGGGAAATACGGTTTCATAGCAGTATTTAAAGGGTTTCTGTATTTCTTACAGAATTAATTTTCGTTCACTTTTTAACACGACATCCTCTACTGCATTAAGTCATATAATTATCCCTAACTTAAGGAGGACTAGCTTCTCCGTCATTCAATTCCCATGTAGCCTCAATCAGGAATTAGGCGCTCAAACTCTTGCAGAATACTACCACACACGAGCACTGAAATCACCAAATTAAGACGAAAATCACACCTTTATGCCCCAAATTTTATGTTTCTTCCACGAGTCATATCAGGGGCCCCGAAAACGGTGTAATGTAAAATTTCCCAATATCAATTTTAGGACACTGCCACAGTTGTAAATTTTCGCAGTTGTCTCTGATCATATAATTTACATGCCGGCTGAACACAACTTGTACAGCAGACCATGCAAAATGACCAAATCCAAGATACAATGTACAGGTTTGAAGTACTATCAACGTGTCGTTCTTGATTGTCAGGTTTTCAGCATTGATTGCAATTCCCTTCACGCTCTGCATGGTATACTATCTCCAAAAACTTGTACCACAAGGGTTCGGTTTCATCTAGGAATGTATTCAGAGAATTAATTATTCAAGGCCGTTCTGCGCGCAAAGATCGCACCTGGCTTGCATGAATCTCCCGGCCAAGATTACGTTTAAAGTGTAGCGGCAGGCCTTAATTCGTTGAGGGTTGATATGGGACTTCACCGGTTCAACCGCCCAGATACGCCTCACAAGGCAGTTTGTTCTGTGAGAGTTGCCGCTCTAACCGCCGCCAATGTCGTAGCAGCTGAGACCCGAACGCGGCGTCACCGAAATCGTTGACGTGGAGCAGTAGCGCAGTGAACACAACTAGGAGTGGAATGTGATGGACAAAATTACGTTTGGAGAATTCAAAGTACCGCATCCAAAGAAAAGAGGCTCAGCGCATCTAATGAATTCTCCACCTGTATATAATCAAAGAAAGTGGTGGTCAATAATGCCGCGTGTATATATCTTCTCCACTGTAGCTCGTGCTACTTTTTGAGCTTGGGTTCGCTGAATTTTGTAATTTCTGCATCGCATGTGTGGGTTCCCCGTTCATCGGGCACTCTTACACGTTCTTTGGGCAACGCATAGTCTTCAGCTTGCATTGTACGATCCGCCCCACATTATGATATGTCGGGGTGATTCCCACCAATCTGGTCACAAAACATAAGACGGTAGTTGATCCTTTTTCCCTGCACAAGTTAGGGTTCACATGTGACGTGTCTGGGCACTGCTGCCGCTTTACTACACTTTCGTTAACCTCGATGATAAAGTTGAGGCTCAACTGTACGCTGTGCGCTGTCCGATCTATGGCAAGGAAGCTAGGTAGGATAAGAAAGAATGGCCGTTCGTTTGCGCGGATCTCGTAGCTTTCTCCCAACCAAATGCAAAAGACTGGCCTCGAGACAGTACATGCTCGTTTTACTGTTAGAGTCTGAGTCTCTTGTCTTGTGGCTTTGGCAAAGCTCGAATGTCATTTAAGCCAGTCGACAAAAACCTCTTGTATGCGCATTTTGTTTCGGGCTTCAAGTGTCGCCCAATATTGAGAGCCCCCTGACATCAATTATCGACCGCCCGTTCCTGCGGCTGTTCAGCAGTTTATTTTGAAGGCGAACCAGCCAGTTCAAGCGTTTGCCGCTCCTGCAGGTGGCCATGCCCTATCTCCGTATGTTGTTTGCATGCTAGTTCCGTTCAACATCCGCCATAGTCTTTGTTTACGCCCCACTACATGTGTCGTTACCATATGCACTGTATTTGCAGGGCCCGATTTTATGATCGGCCTCAAACTTGTACTTGCGGCTAATGCCCACGTGCAGATTCACTCTCCGCCCGTAGGTCGAATCGTATCGCGCTTGCGCTGGTCGATATCCCAAACAGTACTGTGGATTTTGCGGTGTTCGGTTGGTGGGCCAGGAACAAGTATCTTCGCACGCGCAGAGGGAGGTACAGGAACACAACCAGGATACGAGCAAACTCTGTGTCGAGCGCAGAGCCACGGCCACCCTTATCAGCCTTGGAAGAAGAAATGGTGGCGGAACGGGACATGCATCTAGATTTATTGGGGATTGGCGCTCAGTTTGAGTAGGACAAGATAGGCGCGATAGGCTGTCAGCGACAAAGAAGTAAACTGGAGTACGAATGCAGTGCAGAAACGACGCAAATTGCACATCGCCTACTCCCCAGCTTGCGAAAAGACTAGTAAACATAACCATCATCTCGTCGAGGTTCCAGACCGGACCTCGATCTCTCTTCTTGCTGCGAAAAAAGATGCTGGAAGTTATTGGTACTCTACGGACGTGTGCCTACCAAAATATTGAAGCCGGCTGATGAACAAACGGCAATTGCCCCCTTTTCAGCTTCTCATATTACAGCGATGGCACCTGCTCTTAAATCTCGCCGTTTCTCCCTCCCGGCAAAAATTGAATCAACAGTTCCGTTGCGTAATTTCGTCGTCCCCGCCATAAGCGCTGTGTTCATGACCGTGGCCAACCGGCACAACAGATGACGCCTCGATGCAGGAGTTCGACCCACTTAGCGTCCGAGGAACCCCACACTCGGAGTATTCCTGCTAAGAACTCCCTAGAAATACATTTAACCGGATTTCTCAAAAAAACCTAGACCAAATTGCTCTTTGCTTTCAACCTGAATCGAGTTAATTTCTATCCTCGTTTTACAATTCTCTGAATGATATGCTTTTCTCTTAATAACCCTTTGCTCGGCATGTAGTAAGCACATGGACGATGGCTCTATTTACACTCTTGTAACGTATGTAGGATGCTTTAATATAGAACTGCAACCTCTCTAGTCACGAGATTAACAATAGTATCAATGATTCAGGTAATCCACCATCGCTTTGCAACGGACTCTGCTCAAAGGTAGTTGAAGTCCTTCACGTAGGCGGATGAGCAAAATGTCTGAAAATTGATAATATGTTTGAATACATCACGATATTAGATTAGAAACCAAATTAGCTACCCATAGTACATTGAATGATTCAACAGTCTCGACAGCAGGCTACAGATGTTGTGATTGAACCGATGCATTTTTACATCTAGTCCCTTACAAGGGCTTATTGTCATACATACCCTGTTAATACTCGTATAGAAACGTATCAAATGAAGAGAATTGGTGCAAACCTTTTTTTCTGGCACCATTTTTTGCGTGTGGTATTTCCAAAATAGCGGGGTGTCTTTGTGGCCCAATGCATTATTACGGTAGACTTGCTCTGACACGGAGCATTGACCCACTTGGTTTCTGATCCAGACTTGTGTCTTATGGCGCCTAGTCGATATGGCAATTCTATATTTCAGGGCTAATTTTGAAGACATTGCAGCATTTTACTCCAACGGCAATACTATTATAAACTTTTCAATTATCAAACCTTCAACAAAGTCCGGTATGGTGTATCGGCTAGCATCCGTCGCTTTCATGGCTTCACAGCGATCAAAGTGTCCGACGAGAGCCGGGTTCGACTCCCGGTACCGGAAGACAGTATCATTTTGCCGTATTTTTGTGTTTTGGGTGGTCGTTTTGGTGGTTGTGGTGTGGGGGAGGTAGTGGATTGTGATTTTCGCTAAGTCGGGTGGGGCGAAACAACGTGTCCCTCTGAGTGGACAATATTGACTGCGCTTTGTTTTGCACAGACAGATATTTTGATGATAATTCAGAATGTTTTTTGTGTATTAACAACGCTGGGAACGTTGGCTGTGAGAATATCAACAAGCAGATTCTACAATCCACCAATCAAAGGCAACGTGCCAGAGTGGTTAATGGGTATGACTCGAATGAGGTTCCTCAGAAATCATATGCCTTCGGGCGCGCAGGTTCGAATCCTGCCGTTGTCGTCAGATTCTTTTTTGCGTCTTTGCACGCTGGGCTGGAGCTTGGTTTTCTGTCGTGGTGCGGCGTTTGCATCCAGGCGCTAATGGCAGAATGCACATGTTATTTTTGCATTTGCAGAGCAGCTCGATGGCCTTGGCCTGTGGGACCACCCAAACTTGCGCTCGGATTGGAACGTGACTGCGTGATGCGCTGCGACGCGTCAAGACGTGCTAATCTCGGCTTCGACATCATCGCGTTGCACATACTTGCAGCGTAATGTCGGCTTCTGCAACTGTGCAGCCATCAGCGCCGCGTTCTCCGGCAGCTGGTGATGCCTTTGGCCCGCCGTCTGCAGCTCTTATTGCTGTTGCAGCGCGGCCGCGACAGGCCCCACGGCGCCCTACCAAGCAGGTGCCTTATGAGCTTGCCAACCACGCAAAGGCGTACCTCGAGGGATACCAATGTATGACAAGAATCGTCTGCCACCGCCATTGCTCACTTCAACGTAGTCGCCAGCGGCTACGAGTTCCTTTCTACGCTGCTCACTGCCAACGCTTCAATCTCGACCCCGGCGCTGCCATACATTGGCTTCCTCGCGCCTGCCAGACACATATCTCTCGCGTCCTCTCTCGTAGCGTATCCCTTAGTGACCACAAAAGCGCAGTCGCCAGACGCCATCAAAGGCGCAGATGCTGCCCTACGATACCTGCAATGCATACAGACAACGATCGATGACCCCGCGTACCCAGTCGTGAGAAAGGCACTCACGTTTGTCAACGATCGCAAGCGGCGACGCACACCTGCGTTGCGTGGTGCTCATGGGAGCGCGTCGCCCGAACCAAGTGGCGATGTCGAACGCCTGGCAGGTCCAGCAGCGAACAAGGAAAGCCTGTGGCACCGCGCCGAGGACTTCTGGCACATAGTTGGGTGGGCGTTCAATTGCTCCGTTGCACACAGGAAGCGATGGGACAGGTGGATGCTGTGGCTCGATGTTATGCTGGACTTTCTGGAAGCAGATTGGAACGTCTGCGTCAAGCAGTCGAAAGAGGACGAACAGAACGCAAGCTTTGCTCTGCGAGAAAGCCTGATTTGGCACTACATCACTTGCAACGCAGACCCTACAAACCGCACCACGAGGCGGAGAATCGCAAAGTCAATATTCGCAATGGCGACGCCAGAGTCTATGAAAGAATTTCATCAAGTTTGGGAGCAGGAGACGGCAGTACCCAAGCAGAAGGCGGGCCCAGACGAGCACATTGGAGACGTCGATTTTGAGACTGGCGCCATAGCCGACTATGATGGAGACGAGGAGATGCAGGATGCACCAGAGTATATACCCCGACCAAAAAGTGCATCCAGTGACGCTGGGCACACGAGTATGCGTGATGCAATTGAGTTGTTGGGAGGCACAGACGCTATCGAACTTAGACAGCGTCTTATTGCACTCGTAAGTCATTCTTACAAGTCTTCTTCATTTTTGCTAATCCTTCTCAGCTTGTCCAAGTCTCCATGGCTCTGCCTGCTCATTTCACTACAACAGAGGACCTCTTCGATAACATACTTGAGCAGTTTATTCAACTTTCAACAATGTCTTTCCAAGTCCTCTTATCAACGCTGAAGATATCAGGATCACACCAAGTTGCCTTTGGGGCTAACCTGCTAATCAGGCTGTGTAAAGAGAAGGTTCCAAGCTTTTTTAACTACGCACCGGCCCAGAATGATCTCGAGCCGCTTCTCGCCTTGAGTGCAGCTAGTCAAAGTTTCGCCGCCAATGCCAAAGTCTCGTTGATTCTAGAACACTTATTTTTGTACTTGATGAGTCAAGATGCGCTCACACTTACAATAGCGATCCGGAAAGCTACAAAGACTGGCATTGACGCAAGACGCAGCGTCTCCGGGACAATCAAAGGTCGGAGGGGGGATATGGACGAAGAAGAACAAGCAAAGGAGCTTATGGAAGCCAGCTCAGATCGACTGCTCAGCATGCTGGAAATATTGGAGATCACGTTTAGGAATGTTCCGCGGCTGTTGAGAAAGAGGAGCGCGATGCTAACATAGGTGTTCCTTGAAGAAAAAACACCTCTCACCGAGTTCTGTACTGGAGTGTTACCTGGTATTGAATATTGATTGATACAGCATATTGAAATTCAAGGATGAGTAGATTCATACGATTCGGATCAGTTTTGGAAACTTGGTATATGAGTTCTTTAGTGTCCATCTACCTCATGACTTATGGATCTTTTCACATTGTATCAAGGGGTAAAGAAGTCTCCCTTCTCCCATCACCCGAGAACAAGATCATTTTGCTGCTGTCGTACACAATGACAACAGTGATCAACTATTTCGTTTCTAATACATGTCATTGTCCTTGCGGTTTGCTTCACATCGTTTGCATGACCTCATTGATACACCCATATGCTTTTTCATCACTGGCTTTCACTGTTGACGTAGTACAGTGTAGCGCTTTCACCCACACTCCATTCTTCCTGCTCGTCTCTCTCATACAATCTCACAATGCACATCAATCTCCTTCTGCCCTGACTTTCAGTGCCAAATACTTAAGAAATGGCGCAACCACCGCACCATGATACTGCATCAAGCTCCCTTTGCGCCCAAAGCATTGTATCCACTGACAGCGGTCTCCTCACAGCGACACGTAGCACCCGCGTATCATCTACAATATCTGACAGTCTGCCGCCACCTTTGCACTCTGAAAGTACAGACATGCCGCTACACTGTCTTGTCCCGCCGACCATCCCCTCTCCTTACGCGGGAACCCTCGACGCAAGTCTTGACGCCATACTTGACTTTGGAGCAAAATATGCAGGAACACAGAGCATCACAGATGCGCTACTTAAAATGGTTGATAAACGTACCAACTGGCCGATTCTACTAAGAGAAGTCATGAGGCAAGGAGACAATAACGGACCAACAGGTCGCGGTAGATTTCTCCTCGAGACGATTTTGTTCCTGGTAACGAGAACGCTGCTTCCCGAGCAAATCACAGAAAACCGCAATCTGATGGCAAGACTGTACGAGCGGAAGAAGCATCTCGCCATCCGTGTTGTGCTGCGCTACGACATGCTGAGAGAGTGGAAAGTCACCGGAGGAGTGAAGATGGAGGTTCCATCTTTGCCACCAACTGACCCACCTACTGTGCCGCCGTCGCCCATCACGGGCCCAACAGACTTCCCTGATCGGCGGCCTTTTCTTCCGAATATCATCCCCACGCTCGTCGCCGCGCCGCCGGGTGGGTGGACGACACACGCTGTAAGGGAGAGGATGAAGCATCATATCACGGATCTGGACGGCTATCTTCTTCTTCGCGACGACGAGGTGGGTAGTTGGAGTGTAGATAGATTGATTGTCACCGCGGCGCAGATTGTGCTGGCGTGGCAGTGGTTGAGGGAGAATAATGAGGTGCTGGGCGAAATGGAGATTGGTGGGTGGGAGGAGTTTGAGGGAAGCAAGGAAGAGTGCGAATGGATTGCACCGGATTTGGTTACTGATAAGAAAAAGAGAGAAAGTAAAGGGGCTGACAAGTATGATGACTGATGACTGATGACCGATGAGTGGGATGTGCGGTCTGGGGACAGGATGTGGCCGACTTGGTAGGCTTACTGCTGTTTACTGCTATCCCCGGCATGACATTATCAAAAGCACGTGGAATAGAGGGAAAATATGGTAATCTCTGATATTGAATAGACCCGAAGAAGTTTCTCATATTAAGACATGGTATCAATGTTCTTTGCGTCTTCTCTTCTTTCCTTGCTTCTCAAATTAAGTCGAGTCGATTACCTCCTGTGTACGCTGCTATTCCTAGACAGTCTGCGCATGGCCTTGCCCTTCCACCAGAAAAGTAGACCAAACATACAGAAGAGTAGAGTGAGACTGCCGTTGGTCATGATTGGTGGGATGAATCTACACATAGTCAGCATCGAATTCTAAACATCACGAGATTGTTGTGACGAGATAACTTACCCGTTCTCAATAGTCCACGGTGTGACAAACTTGCCCAACCCATAGCCCCACAAGTTCTTATTGACTGTAATGGCCACAAACAAGCTTCCAGCGACTGGTTTGTAGGAGTCGACGGCATACGTGCTGACGATAGCTGGCAGAGCCGCGACTTGAATACCGGCACACGTGTAGCCGATGAGAATAATGACCTCCCACGGCCACTTCTTCTCATATCCCACCGCAACGATCGTGTTGCCAAAGTACATGATGATAATATAAGGGATCATAGCCGGCAATCGCATCTCTGGTTCTCTGATTCCTCCATTCCTTCGCGTCGATCTGGCACTGACCCAATCCGACAGCGGACCCGCAGTAAACAGGCCAATGAATGCGCCCACCAAGATGGCAAAGTTTGTGAAACCAACAGTTCTAGGCCTGAAATTGTACGGAGGATTGGCGAGGACCTGGCTTTGTGTGAGGTTGACGGTCAAGTAAACAGAACAACTCCAGGACACGACGAATGAGGCAAATTCGACAATGGGGAAGGCAAAGAGTTTCCAGGGAATCCAGAGGTCAAGGATGATGGAACGGAAGGGATTCGCGTTGGGCTGGAAGACTCTCCATTGCCATTTCGCAGGGGTGCCGCGGCCTAGGTGGGGATCGCGAGATGCGGTGTCGACGGCGGTTAGTGCGTTGGGTGGGGCTGGGGAGACTTTTGTGGTGACGTGCTGTACTTCGTTGGCATCTTTCGCAATGTCTGAAGAGCTGTCGGCGTTTTCTGTTCGAAGGTGCTCTGTTTTCTCATCTACAGGTAGTGTCTGCAACTTTTCCTGGATGGGCTCTGAAAATGTGCGCTTGAACCTCGTCTCTGGGAACATGAACACAACCATAAGGAAGCTCAAACCGAGTACGCCGGTATTGAGCCACCAAAAACTTCGGAAGCCCACTGCTTCTGTCATTGATCCGGAAATGATAGGTCCAACCATCAGCGAGCCCATGTAAGTGACCCAGTACAATGTATTCCATTTTCCGCGGTCGTGCAGAAAGAAGATGTCAGCAATGACTTCAGGCATGATTGTTTCCGCCGGTCCTGCACCAATGCCATTGACGACACAAGCGCCCATGAATGAACCGTAAGAGTTTGCTTTCGCACGCCAGATCGATGTGCCAAAATTGATGATCTGTGAAATAAGCAGCACCGGACGGCGACCAAAAGATGTGTTTATAGGGACCCTTTACGAAAATAGTCAGTATCTTGCAACCTCCAGAGTGTAAAGTACATACCAGAGAAAGTTGCTAAATCCCAAGACCAAAATACAGATTCCCGTAAACTGCACCGCGTCGGCAAGCGAACAATCAAACGTTTGCATAAGTGCTGGAAACATTGGGGCGAGAGCCAATGGCCCAAAGCCTTGACTGAACGTGACCATGGCAACTGAACTGATGCATGCTAGTTTCCAACCGGTAGTCCAGTTCAATGGATCATTAGGGTCATCACTAGGTTGTGGGACAAGAACTTCACGGTGGGTGCCCTTGACGAAGTGATGTGACCCTACATCGGCCATGACTTCGGTACCAGGCAATATTTCAGCATGGAGCTCAGATTCGAGCTGGCGCCGCTCCTGTAGGGGTGATTAGCTTCGTTCACAATAGTTCCAGTGATTTAGCTATTACCTGATCGGCGTAGCTTTCATTTGCCATCTTGGGTAGTTCAGATAGGGTTCTAAACTTATGGTTGTAGTTGCCCAATAAGGGTTGAGACAGAAAGCAACAATGTTGCAGGGTCTGTCTCCAGATGCCTTTCGTATGCCAACAAAGATGGGCTACTCCTGCATCCGCTTCACAGCTTTGGCTTGCAGGATAGTTAAACACAAAACACCTTTAAATGGATTATCTGCAAGGCGCAGCCCCTTTAACAAGTTCTTGGGACAACTCAATTACCGAAACTGAGGGAGTTTAAGCCTAGCTTGTGATATGTCCAAGAGAGCGGAACCCATCCCATGTCAACCCATTTTTGACCAATCAACGATCCTTGAAGCCTTAGCCACCTGTGGACGCCGTCTCAAATCGAGTTGGTGTACTATTTCCCCTCACTTTCCCAATCTCGGTACGCCTTCACGGAAACGTGCTGACGGAGATATGGTGCCGTCCAAATGTCCCCATGACGCACACTAACTGAAGAGCGTGACTCGGCATCACTCAGGGTGTCGGCAGTTACAAAACATTATATCGGCTCAAATGAGCCAGTCAAAGATCGCAATACTCATCAACATCGCTCGGTTAACGTTTCGTATTCTTGGTTTGAAATCTGGGGATTGTGGTCTGGGCTTTTGTTATCGCTCTCGCTAATCTAGAAATGCTCTAGTCTAGGCGTCTCCTCCGCATCGCGATTACTGAGTGATACTTTCTTGTCGGCAGTTGTGTATACTGTCAAAGTGATTTGAGTAGCTCGAAACTACGACTGTTGCACTTTAAATCCAAGGTCTAAGCACTTTGCCACGCAGACACCATGTGGAAACAGCCAAGTCAATGGTCAAGCTGAGTGCAGTCGTTTGAAGGTGCAATGTCGTCCCGTCAAGCACAATCTTGAGCTAGACTACACTAGCGTTCTTATCGAATGCGGGGAACTTCAGGGGTAAAGCAGAAACGTGGAGGCGCGACGATCCCGCTCCTTTACATACTCATCATCACAGACTGAGAAGCAAAAGTATAGTTTTTCATTGTAAACCGATTTTTTTACTTACAAACATCCGCATCGTCATCATACACATCCACTTTAACATCATACACATCTACTTTTGCTTCAATCACGTGCGCTCTCACTTTTTCAAGACGGCAAGACATAGCAATAGAATCAGCATTTCCACCAAAGTAGGAGACATAATCGTGTGGCGTCAACTTCATTGCGGAATCATGACGGAACCGTTGCGGAATTGTTGTCACAACTGAGGATCACAGTCAGATGCAGAGAGCAGGGTAGACATTTCTTACGCGGAAAACCCCGCAGCCACCCAGCCTCATCGACCCCACGATTCTAGAGCCTAAAAAGCTCATTAAAAAGTAAGATAGACTAATGAGACAAGGAAAATGACTATTTTACTGTAGAGCATACAGACAATAGCAACTTACGTTCACCTCGGCATCAGAGTCGATGTACAAGTCGTGCAGAAGCAAATACGCCGGCTTTTCAAGACAGAACAGTCAATCAATCGTAAGGAACAAAAGAAAATCAAAAACATACAACAGCGGGGATTCGCCAGTGGTCACCCACCTGACTACTAGTCCGCCGGTACGTTGCTTAAATAGGGCTGAGCGAACGGGAAGCCTTGTTTTCAACGTCCTATGGTCGTATGTGTAATATCAAGAGTACCTCTAGTCTATATTGTCGATCAAATGAGTGCGTCCCAACGATTTTATATCTACAAACGCAGCCATGAACCAGAGTAAACGCTAGTAAATGTTAGACTATAGCCATACTCCACTTGGCTAAACGATTAGAGAGATGAGAGCAATTGGTCATCGATTGTTAGATGGAATAGCGTACACTGAAGTCTCGGAACAGTGCGTGGGATGAAAAGCTAATTCAGTGATGATGATGGGCGAGAAAGCATTCAAGTTTAAAACAATTTAGCTTCATGTAATCGTTCCACTTTATTTTCCATTCTTCGCACTTGAGCTAAAAATAATCATGTGTTGTTAGCACAGCTTCATTTCAAAACACGCCGATATTCTAATGACAGCAGTCAAATATGTTGTCAAAATTGTTCTTATTTTTAATTGAAACTGTTCTACAAAATTCAGCTAACGCGAAAAAAAACTTACGCGGGGACTTATATGTTTGACTAGTAGATGTACATCTGGCCGGGAGCTGTCAGTCCTAATGATGAGTTAACTTCCAACCGAGATTCAGGAAACTATGTCAATTTAATGGTTAAAGTAGACGTTCTGAGCCTTGTGTTTATGCTTACTATCAAGGCTAAGTATGTGAATTGGTAGTTCAGCTTTCTTTTTGGCATTGTAAGAGAGAGCAGCTCCCCGAACATCACGCTATTCATAAGTGCCTTGTTTCTAGTATCCTGAACAAAAAAACTTGTCGCCTGCGTTCTAATCACAATGCGTTATTTTGCGATTTGATGACCGATCTATGCGCTTGGCATACAGAGAGGCTGAACTCGTAAGAAGCATGTACATTACAAAGCTTCCCTCTGTGATGATCTGATATGTTCATAGGATGATAGGAGCAAAAGAAGGTGACAAAAAAAGTGAAGTGCTTAGCGGCAAAAACATACAACAGTGAAGATGCGCCAGTAGTAACTGCACTGACTGCTAGTCCCCAGGTACTTGCTTAAGTGGGGCAGAGCGAACAGGAAACCTTGTTGGTTCTTGCTAAATGAAAAATAGCTATTACGATTGGTTGAATGTGAATAGGTTCAGGATATTTGTCCAACAGGGGAGGGGAAGCTCCACTAAAAGTGGACTGAAGTGGAGAGTGGGAAATTTCTGGGACTCAACATAGTAACCCATAAAAGACTGACTCATAACGAAGGCCAGAATTGCTGCGGTCAGCCTGCGCTCAGTTGTCTATTGCGTTTCAAAAAGCCTATATAGCCTGCCCTATTTTCTCACCAGGTACCTAAGGTATCCGCAGCATATAGTGGGAGGCCTCAACATGTGGCACCTTCAGTTCCGTGCCACAACCGCTTACTTGCAGTAACGCCCTCCACGTGTTAGCCTTATGATTAATGGATACTCTGTCTTGCTATGGATTTAATATACGAGGAGCGTGAGCAAATAGGAAATGTCGCAGTTCTGCATTCGCCACCACAAGGCACGCTCTTAGTTTTTCACTGAGAAATGGCCAAACATTTACATTTAGGGGTCATAAGAAAAGAAGCGCATTGTTCTTGACCCTAGGTAAGGTAGACGGATCAGGAAGGTCAGAGCTGCGGCTTCATTTTAATGACCAATCAGAAGTCGTTAATCTTTTTGCAAACGACCGAAAGGACCCTCCCGTGCCCCGTTCTTGAGCCGCGATTCAAGATTTCTGTAAGGCACACCATTACTATGGAGATATGCCCGTATGGCGCCCTGGTGCCTGAAATGGTTTTTCCGTGGGGTGGAATAAGAATGGCTCGGCCTCCTCATAAACACTACCACTATACACATTCAATTCAAGTCTACTCACAACCCATTGACCATGCGCATTTCAGCCCTCGCCATCGCAGGCCTCTCTGCCGCATCGCCCACCCTTATCACCCGCAAAGATGGACGTATCGACATCTCCGGATCGTACTGGGACGTGACTGTCTCAAGCCAGTCTGGAAGGCCCGGCTACACCATCCGCGACCTGAGCGCAAACTTCCACAACCCAAAGTTTGAGCAAAATGTCAACGCGACATGTCATTATAGCTTCGTGCCGCAGGGCACAAGCCCACCGTCTGAGACGGATCGGTGTGATCCGGGGTTGCAATATACGTGGGATTGTACGTCCTTTATTTCTGAATACTTTACGAATCGTTCCCCTCTTTGTTCTTTTTCCGCATTAAAGTACAGATACATATGCCGAAGAATTAGTTCTAACGCTGCGATAGACACCACAGTTACTCTACGACAAAATGTGTTACTTGGAAACGAGACTCTGACACTGTTTGGAAATGCAAAGATTGAAACGGTTCGCAGGAGCGATGGTACGGGCGGCAGTTCTTATAAGGGGTCGGGGAGGGTCGAGCTCCATCATTATTGCGATAAGAATGGGTGTTCGGACCCAGACGGTTGTGCGACGATCGAATGTCAGCAGGGAAGGACAGATTGAAGGGTGGGTGCTCCGAGGGAGTTGTATGGGTATTGCCCGACAAATGAGTAAAGCGGTCTTGACATAGTCAGTTGTCAAGGGCTGTGGGTGGTGCCTTCAGCTTATGGATACGTTCCTTGAGTACATCAAGGTTCAATGGACGACATCTACCTCAACAGCGTAGATTTAAAAGTTTTGAATGATGAATTTGATTGTCAAGATTTAAAAAAAAATAGAACTGCTTTCGCCTTTTCCATAATTACAAAAGAAAAAATTATTGTTCAAATTTAGTCCTAGTACCTTATTTTGAAACAGACCAATTTTTTTGAATAGAAATTAAATCACACGGGTAGATGTAAAATGGATACAAGTAAGATATAACCATGAATCTAGTTAGTTTGTATTACTAGAAGATTTGAATTTAAAAAGTAACTTTCCGCCTTATTCCTGCCCAAGATCAATAGATTTTCATGTTTTGACTTTTCATCATTGCCATCTTTCTGTTTTTTTCAAGGACATAAATTTACCTAATTTGTTGATAGTTAAGCTATGGCGGTCTAAAAATCCTTTGTCTGTGAGCCAATCAGTTCGTATTTGAATTTTTCAAGTATGACAAAGCTTCGACGCTGAACTTGGCCATGGTCTTGACATGGAGTGAAAGACAAGGGGAACCAAAAGAACTGTGCATAGCCTGTATCTGACAGCTATAAATGACGAGGTGCTGGATATGGCTCATTCTCGGAGGTTATGAGTAAATTTCTTCACTTCGTTTGCGTGGCTCTCTCCTCTCCAACAGCGCCGATTATGGCACATTGTTATATTAAGGTAGCCCCAGTTTCTTTGTAATTGTTTCAGCCATGGAGAATGTTCTTGCAGCCTCCTAGGCTTTGCCGACTCTGGCCAGCCCCAACGCTCAATTTTGCTCTCTTGCGCACAAACGCTGCAGACACACTCCAGATAGTGGATACCGCTGTTTTCATCAATCAAAGGATCGCGTAACCTAAATTGTTTCCTGGAATTGTAATAGGGTAGTTCGGGTGCGGTGTATTTACGCTCAAATGCCTCGTCTTCCAGCCAGTACTTCCCGCAATCACCACAGAAATAGATTGGAGCCTCTATTGATTGCCCCTTCTTCTCTATGCATTCTTCACAAAAGCATTCCAAGACTCTGAACTTTTGGCAGCGCAAATCACAGACACAATCATTTCTGGTCTGGGCAGCCGCACCACAATCACAATAAAACATGGTGACGCTTAGGCTCCAGCATGTTGTTCCTTTTACATTGTTTTTCTTGGATTCCACTTGGAATATCTCGTCTTCACCGTTTGTGATCTGAAAGTAGTCTCTGGCAAGGTCCCAATCACCCGAGGAATCCACACGTATCTCCTCAGACCAGTTCCTAAAGGGAGCTTCAGAATTAGGAACTTGCCGGATAACAGGTCGACTTTTTCGCAACCCGAAGACGACTGAGATGGAAAATTGCGATGAGGCCCCATATATCAATTGAAAGCACGCTGCCTCTCCCTCTTTGAGGATTTGGTTGCTGAGTAGGTACGTACTCTGATCTCTTGCCAAGTCACGAGCGTCTTTGCCGTTGGCTGACATTGATTTGCTTTGCGCCACATTGTCCCACGTAGTAACAGGAAAGACCTTGACAGAAACACTGTCGACTGTCAAGACGCTGAGGATTTTGATTTGAGATGGTCTGCTGTTCGTCTCCTCTTCATAATCGTTTTCAACCATAATGTACATACTCAACAACTCTGCATCATCTTTCTCTTTTACACTCAAGACCACCAGCTTAGAGCCAGGTAGTCTCTGGTGCTTGCCATTGCCAATATTCTCAAGCCAAATGCCTAGTACATCTCCAGCTTTGTTCTGACAATTGAGGAGCCCGACGAGCCGATCCTGGTCGAGTGGTATAACAGGCAGAGTGATCTTGAGTCCGTTGTTGGTAATTTTGTGTGTTGTTTCCTTGGCTGGTTTTTGCAGTTGAGTTGGGCAAATCTGTGCTGCATGCTTGAAATACGCAGGCGAAGGCGCTAGAATCGCCGTATCCTGCTGCTTCGTATGAAGCGACTCCCAGGCGAATATACTGTGTTCGCTGGTGTGCCTAATAATCTCCAACTGAAGTCGATAAAAGGCACGATCCCCTTCTCCATAGAGCATGGGCATGTTGACGTTAACTAACCCCAGCAAGCAGTAGGCCATGTCTTCCGGTCTCGTAGTTTGTCTTGAGGCAGCCCAGCTGAACTTGGTCGCAACACTTGCATCTTTTATGGCTTCCCGATTCAGAAGAAAATTCCGGTCTATATTCGTAGCCCTTTGTATCTCCTCTAGCAACTTAAATCTGGTCCCAATAAAATCCCAAGCATCATCGTAAAACTCAATAACATCCGGGGCAAGCAGCTCTTGAAGTGTCCATCCTCTTTGAAACCAACGAGACATTTCAAGCCGTCGAATCCAATCAATTCTTTTGATGGAGATATCTGACAGATATACATAACATATCCCAGCATGCCAGTACCATTTGTACATGGAATTGATTGCTTCGGACAGCTCGGCGCTACTTCGCTTGTCAATGCAACAGGTGTCAATCCAAGCCCATTTATATCCGTCTCTTACAGCCAGTCTACAACAATTAGCAATCTTTTTATACCCAACCATATGCAAGGCGTGAGGCTGTTCAATATCCTCAAAGGCGACTTCGCCCTCACCCCATGTATGCGATAGAATCACATAATCTGGGAGCTGTCCAAGGAATATTTGGAGTTTGAGAGTCAATGTATTGAGTAGCCACATAGTGCGAATAGACGGGTCGAGCTAATTAATTAGGCAAAGCTGGAGGTAAGAAAAGGATGCCTGGTGTTGTGATTTTCAGCCTGATCGCATAACTAAGCGATTCGGCTAGCGCTGTGCCTGCTCCTTCAAGGGAGGCTGTGCCTGCTTCGAACAGCATTACTCCAGTATCCTTTCCGACACGAGTGCTATTTCTTTAGTTACGCCAAAGTCATGGTTGTAGGGTGGTTGAAATTAGCATCAAGGTTGATGAAAAAAGAATGCCACTATTTGCACGACTTTATTGTCGCTGTGATATCACATCTTATTTGTAATCTTTAAAGATGAACGCGTTGATAATCACATGACACCCAGCCATATCTGTTTTCTCCTAAGTGCATATCCTTGGTCTTTGGCTTCATCTAATCACTCAATTAATTACTCATGCTCATTACACAAACAATAGATCGGGAAATTTAGTAATTACTAAGTAAAGTGTTAGTAATTACTAACCACAGACGTCTTTTGTAAGTGATTTAGTAAATTAGTAATTGCTAAATTACTAGGTTTAACCTACATAGGTTTAGTCAGTTACCTAGTAGTTACTAAATTTCCTCATCTATGACACAACCCTATATATCTGTTATCTTAACAGACCTCACTATTCGTGGAAATCCCAACCTGGCCTCATACCCCTTTTTCTCTGCTTCTTTATGGACAACGAAGAGATAAGAAGAAGCACTGGTACAGTAGATCTATTCAGTCGGAGGTGAAATAGAATCATGTACAAGAATTCTTAAACCCACATTTCCAAGACCTAATACGCCGTCCCGTTTCCCCTCTGCACATCCTCCTCTATCGGCCGCTCAAACAGGGCGCCGGTAAAATATGTGCCCTGCAAAGTTGGAGGTGACATCCTGTTCCATTTTTGCTGAATTGCTCTCGCGCTCTCCAAAAACCGATCTTGCAGCGACTTGTAATTTAGCACTGTGAGCTGACCGTTTCTCTTCTGAAATTTGCCATTCACCATAACATGCTTAATATCACCAATACTGGCGTGCAGCATAATCGCTGCGACGGGATCTTGCCAGCCGAGCATGCTGGGAGATCTGCCGTTCCACACGAGCAAATCTGCTTTTGCGAGCGGGGCAAGGACGCCGAGGTCTGGGCGACGCAGTGCAAGACCGCCGTTGCGTGTGGCAAGGATGAAGGCTTGCTGGGCGGACATGGGGTTACTGGCTGGGATTCTGTCTCTTTGGATAACCTCGCGGTAGAGGGTGCGTCGGACGTTTTGCAGCCAGATGCGGGCTTGGGTTAGGATATCTGTGGAGAAGGTAAAGTGTGTGTCTACACCTAGGGAGGCTTGATCGAGGATGTGGTGGCTGTAAGGATGGTCGTGACCGTAATGCATTTCGGATTCTGGGGTGATGGAGATGTATTGGTTGAATTGGCGGAGGAGCTGCATGTCGGGTGTGGAGAGGTAGCTGGCATGTGCGAAGATGAGGGGAATAGATTGGTTGAGAAAGTCGAATGAGTGGACGTCTTGGGGAGAATTGTAGTCTTGAGGTGAATTAGTGACTTGAATGACGTGACTATAGGTGGGTCTTACAGCCGAAGACTCCGAGGTTGGAGTGTGTCGTGAAGAGCGATACGTTATGTTTCCTTGCAAGTCAGCTGGTGGAGTCAATCTCGGCTCTTGCAAATACCAACTTCGCTAGATCAATTATATTACGAGTTGTGCTTGGATCTCCTGGATTGAACCCATCGTAAGCAATGCCCAAGGTGACGGGTGTGTCACTTAGGAGTGTTCCTGTGGCTATTTTCTCAAACGTGATAACCTGCTCCTCGTGCGTAAAGTTAACAAAAGAGTTTTCTTGAAACGAGTACGAATAAACGGCTCTCGCGCCACTTTCGATCGTTGCGTTTAGCCCGGCCAGAGCATGTTCCTCGGACCATGTATGATGCGCAAAATCTACAATTGTCGTCACTCCTGCATTCAGTGCTTCATAAAAACCAGCCAACTGGCCAATATATACATCGTGAGGAGTTAAGATTGAGGCGGCAATAGAAGTAGAGCCAAATCGATAAAAGTAGTCGACTAACGTGGTGTTGGATCCAAGAGTTTTGAAGGCCGTTTGCCAACTGTGGCGATGAGTGTCGATGAAGCCAGTGGATATAATATCGTCGGTGATGTCGATAACTTCTGTGGTAGCGGGTAGTGTACCATTGTAAGGACCGGAGAAGACTGAAGTGATGGTGTCATTTTCGACGAGAACGGAGCCATTGCGAATTATGTCGATTGAATTGGCCAAGTTATCCCAGGCTATCACAGTACCACCAGAGAACAAAGTTGCTGCGTTGGAAAATTTAACCTGTCCTGCCAGGGCAAGGAGAGGGAGAAGTGTAGGCGATTTTGGCGAGAACATTGCGTGGCTGTGATCAAGAGCGAGAGAATCGTTGGGGAAAGTCCAGCAATGATGTACAGGCAAACAAGTCGAAAACGCCTCCTTTAATATTTGACTGGCCTCCTTTTTTCCATAGCCGTTTTCGGCTTCCAGTAGCGAGTTTAGACGGTAGAAAACAATGGCCGAGCATCCGAGACTAGTTGAAGAGTTTTAAAAATGATTTGATCAGCATACACCGTTGAATCAGTACCATTTCGGCATCGGGCCTTGGTTGTGCGAGGGGGCTCGATCTACTCGCATTACCAATCCGTCCGTGCATGTAGAGGTAAAATGCCGAAAGCTAGTTTTTTTTAACGGCCGTGGATGAGTTACAGAGCCAAGGGGTTAGAACAGGACTGTAAAGTTCCATTGTACAGTTGTTTGAAATAACAAAAGATCAGTCAATCGCTAGCTGCTCCAGCTAGTAGATGTATATACTCCATCCAACAAGATGAAGATAGAGCCAATAGAGCCAATAGAGCATACAAGTTAACTAGCTGGAACTACAACAAAATAGTGTAGAACTAGTATTGTGGCTTTCAAATTCCTCATCAAATTAGCAACTGTGTAGGTAAACGATCCTTTGGCAATCAAGCAGTATTACCGATCAAAATCCCCCAAAGTGTTTTGAGGTAGGTACATTTGCAACTCGGGCAGCTCCTCTTCTTCCACATGGTAAATTAAAAAATCGTCATTGAGTGTCGTTGCAGGGAGGTGTCTGATTCACATGTGTACACGTGACAGAACTAGAAGAGCGTTTACATATTCTGCAGTAGTACAGCGTGTCGAGAAAAGAGATGAGATATAGGCTTGACAAGCACGCCACTGCTGTTCACGGTAGTCGATATAGGTAGCAGCGTGCAGTGATAAAATCATTAGGTTCTTCTCTTTTGGTCCTACCCTCATCAACTATCCTCGAGTCGTATGAGTAGAGTTTCAGTGTGGATGGAGATTACTACTGAGGCGTCGAGTAGATGTTGGTATACAAGGTATTGTTACATATATACATATTCGAATACATAAACTCAACGTCGTCATCATCATGATCATCATCTCCTCTTCGCAGGCCCAGGACTCCACCCCTTGGGCTGCCAGTCTTGTCCAGGATTACCCTGAGCCTGTTTCCACGGCGAGTCCTTGGGCTCCTTCTTCAACTTTCTTGTCTTCAATGTTGGTGTACCACTGCTCTTGTCTGCCCCTAGTTCTGGTACTTGCTCCTGCACAACAGACTGTCCTTGCCCCTCCACTACAAGCGGTGTTGTCGCAACCTCTGGCTTTGGCACTACTGGCGAGTCGATCCTCTCCTGGTCTGCATTCATCTGTCTCACCCCGCTATCTGGATCCCTACTCTTCAACATCTGCATGGGCTGCTGCTTATCCGGTGCATCCAGGGCAGAGGGCAACGACGCCCATCGTGCATCTGCACGGGCGGCGAGGACCTTCATTTGCGCTTGGCGGGCCAAATCCTGGCGCTGTTCAGCAATAGAAGGCGGATCGTAGCGCGTGTGGCGGAGCCATTGCATCCATGCCGCTGGAGAGGGTTAGTGTCGAGTCTTCACACACGGCAGTCACGGGCAGGGAAATGAGCGTAGTGTGGAGAAAGGCACGCACGTGATACATTGACGTCCCCGTGGTGAGTGTCGCGGCTGTATTTTGCCGTTCGACGGTTGCGCAGGGCGTGCAGGGCGTCTTTGAACTCCCAAAAGGTGTTGCCCTGGAGATCGAAGCCTGGCGGGAGTTCTACATCAGACGGGGGTTCTATGCGTGGTGTGGAGGTGAGGAAGCGCACCGACGAGCCAGCGCTTCCGCCAGGGGAAGCGCATCATCTTCCAGTTGTACCATGCGGTCAGGATTGGGCCTGGTGGTTTCGCCATTGCTGCGAGGTGGTGGTGGCGGCGTTGGCCGGCAAGGTACCTTTTTTTCTGGCGGCGACTGGGGCTCGACGCGTTGATGGGATAACGGGGATGACGTTTTGGCGTGGCTGGTGTGGCGGCGAGCAGGCCAGCATTCCCCGCCATAAGCCGTGCCTTTGCTGGCATAACAGCATAACAAGAAACGCATAACCGCGCAGCCGCATAACAGCACAACTTCCCCACTGCCTGACTCACGGAACGCTTCTCGAGCCTGCCCTGCCGTGACTGAGGACCTGGGCCGGTGCATCGCCCTCCTGTCTCTGCACGCCATCACCCGCCTTCACCTTTGGCCATCCGACATCTGCACACACTCCCCACGCGACACCCCCAGAAGAAACCTGATCTGCGCCCACGCCAGCCGCCATGGCGTCCGTCACATCACTGGACCAGGACATGAAGCGCCTGCGCATGGGGCGATACACGCCGCAAGCCGCCAACGAAGTGCGCAGCTGGATCGAGGAGGCTTTGGGCGAGCGGCTGCCTGCGGGCGACCTGCTGGATGCACTCAAGGACGGGACGGTGCTATGCAGGTACCTGCCACTTTTACTACACACCACCCATTCACTCTGCGCTCACTCTACATTCACTCTACATTCACTCTACATTCACTCTACATTCACTCTGCACTTACTCTGCACTCACCCTCCACTCACTCTGCATTCACCCTCCACTCACTCTGCACTTACCCAGCATATACACTCCCATTCACCCTTCATATACCCATGCACACAAACACACACACACGCATACACATACACCCCCCACCACCATGTCCTCTAACATCTTAACCCCCCAGGCTCATCAACCTCGCCGTCCCCGTCCCCGGCGTGCGCTTCAAAAAGTCGGCCATGCCCTTTATCCAGATGGAGAACATCTCGCACTTCCTCAAGGCCTGCGGCATGGCCCCGCTCAACATGCCCTCGCATGACCGCTTCCTCACCGTCGACCTGTTCGAGGCAAAGGACCCCGCCCAGGTCCTGCAGTGCATCACCGCCTTCAGCCGCGTCGCCCACGCCGTCAACCCTGCAAAATTTCCAACCACCATCGGCCCCAAGCGCGGAGCTCCTGGCGCATTGAGTCCTGCGGCAAGCGGCGGCTTTGTGACTCCTGGCATGGTGTCTCCTAGCTATGCGCGCAACAAGGGCCCCGGCTCCGCTACCAGCACGAGCGGCTCCAGCACCTTTAACCCCCTAAACCGGCCCTCGCCCGACCGTGCCCTCAGCCCTGCGCGCACAGGCGGGTCCAACACGTCCAAGGCGTCTAGCGGTCTTCCTACCTCACCCTCTGGCGGCGGCTTCAGCAGCTGGAGCAAGAAGGGAGACGAGGGAAACACTTCGCCGGCATGGAATATCCACCAGTACGGCTACATGGGCGGCGCGAGCCAGGGCAACCAAGGTATTTCGTTCGGCGCCCGTCGACAAATCACCACGGCAGGGCCCAGTGTGCCCAGCATCGCCGAGAAGGAGCGGAGGCGAAAGGAGAAGGAGGGCGAGGAAGAGCGACTGCGCCTGCAAGCCGAAGAGGCCGAGCACAAGCGTCGCACTGAGCGCGAGGCCGATGAGGAGCGCGCTCGTATCGAGGAGGAGCGTAGCTGGGAGGAAGAGTCACGCAAGCAGCGCGAGGCCAAGGAAGAGCACCTCGAGCAGCAGAAGCGTGAATGGGAGGAGCAGGAGCGGCAGTGGAAGCTCGACGAGGAGAAGCGCCAGAGAGAAGAGCGGGATGCACAGGCCAAGATTGAAGCAGAGACACGGCGAAAGCGGGCAGGAAGCGACGCCAGACTCCGCGGCCAGTTTCTCAGTCAGTACCAGTCTGAGCAGGCGATCAAACCACGCAGTCGACGCAACAGCCAAAGTGAAGAGCACAGCGTGGAGCACGACCGCATAAAAGAGCTGGAGCGTCAACTAGAAGAAGCCAAAGAGCGCGAGCGCCAATATCAGCTCGAGCGTGACGGCCGCATACAAGAGAAGAAGGTTCGCTCCCGCTCCAAGAGCCGTGTCCGCGATCGCTCACGAAGTCGTCCACGCCCACAACCCCGACCACGTACCCCCTCCCTCGATGACTCGGCCTCTTCCATCCCCACCCGCCAAGATAGCCAGGCATCCTGGGTCCAAGCCGACGACCGCGAGTACCTCCGTGATCAATGGGATGTCACTCAACGGCAGCCTGCGCGCCCCCTCCCTGAGCTCACAGCCTCGACCCGTCCCCTCCCCACCCCCGCAAGCCCCTCCCGCCCACTCCCCGACCCTGCCGCCTACGCAAAGCAAGCCCAAACCCAAAATCGCACCGACCGGTTCCTCTCCAGCAACCCGCCTCCCATTGCTGCAAAGCCAGTCTCTCATATCCCCCCCGAGCTAACCTCAACCTCTGAGCGCGCCGCTGAAGACGCCCGCCGCGCCGCCTCGCAGCAAAAAACCAAAGCTGCGGGCTGGGCATCAAAATCCCTGCTAGAACGCGAGATGGAACGCGAGCGCGAACGCCAAAAGGAGTGGGAGGACAGCCAGCGTGCGCTGCAGAATGCGGCCAAAGACCCGGATGCGGGGACAGGCGGCGGGCAGAGCTGGGATGTCAACCAATACGGATACATGGGCGGAGATAGCCAGAACAACGTCAAGGGCGGTGGTATCAACATGGGTGGGAAGAGGCAAATCCTAGGGCCTCGGCCGTTTGGGCCGAGGTAGGATGAGGAGGGGCGGGGGGAGAGTGTCGAGGAGGAGGATGAGGACGATGAGGAAGATGAGGACGAGGAGGATGAGGATGAAGACGAAGAGGAGGAACGAGGGCGAAGACGAGAACGTGAGGAAAGGAAAGAAGCGGAGGAAGAAGAGAAAGAAGAGAAGAAAGACGTAGATGAAGAGGAGGAGAGGGAGGGAGACGAACTACTCGGCGGCGATGAGAGTGGAAACGAGACTTTACAGGGAAAAGTAGACGACGATGAAGAAGACGATCATGATGGCGAAGAAACAGAAACAGAAGTAGGAGAAGGGGGAGGTGGAGGTGAAGTTGAAGTTGAAGTCGAAGAAACAGACGATACTCTGGCAGAAATCAAGAAGAAGACGAAGAAGATCAAGAAGACAATGATGAAGAAGAAGAAGAAACCAAAGGCCCTCTTCAGAGTTCTCGCGCGCAAAGAAGACAACGACAACGACGCCATGGGATGGTGGGAGGTTGTCGATCTTTGGGACTATCATCTCATGGATTTGGATCTTGACATGGACATGGATATGGATTTCTATCCTCATGCTGAAGTCCATCCACATGTCCAAGTCCATCTAGATGTAGATGTAGATGTAGATGCAGATCCACATGTCAAAGGAGAGGTAGATGCAGATCCACATGTCAAAGGAGAGGTAGATGCAGATCCACATGTCAAAGGAGAGGTAGATGCAGATCCACATGTCAAAGGAGAGGTAGATGCAGATCCACATGTCAAAGGAGAGGTAGATGCAGATCCACATGTCAAAGGAGAGGTAGATGCAGATCCACATGTCAAAGGAGAGGTAGATGCAGATCCACATGTCAAAGGAGAGGTAGATGCAGATCCACATGTCAAAGGAGAGGTAGATGCAGATCCACATGTCAAAGGAGAGGTAGATGCAGATCCACATGTCAAAGGAGAGGTAGATGCAGATCCACATGTCAAAGGAGAGGTAGATGCAGATCCACATGTCAAAGGAGAGGTAGATGCAGATCCACATGTCAAAGGAGAGGTAGATGCAGATCCACATGTCAAAGGAGAGGTAGATGCAGATCCACATGTCAAAGGAGAGGTAGATGCAGATCCACATGTCAAAGGAGAGGTAGATGCAGATCCACATGTCAAAGGAGAGGTAGATGCAGATCCACATGTCAAAGGAGAGGTAGATGCAGATCCACATGTCAAAGGAGAGGTAGATGCAGATCCACATGTCAAAGGAGAGGTAGATGCAGATCCACATGTCAAAGGAGAGGTAGATGCAGATCCACATGTCAAAGGAGAGGTAGATGCAGATCCACATGTCAAAGGAGAGGTAGATGCAGATCCACATGTCAAAGGAGAGGTAGATGCAGATCCACATGTCAAAGGAGAGGTAGATGCAGATCCACATGTCAAAGGAGAGGTAGATGCAGATCCACATGTCAAAGGAGAGGTAGATGCAGATCCACATGTCAAAGGAGAGGTAGATGCAGATCCACATGTCAAAGGAGAGGTAGATGCAGATCCACATGTCAAAGGAGAGGTAGATGCAGATCCACATGTCAAGGGAGAGGTAGACGAACACGAAGAGGGAGACGGCGCAAATGTAGCTGTAGATGCAAATTCTTTGTAGGTATTCTTTTTTCTTTCTTTTGTCTTTTTTTTTGTTAAAAATATATCTTCATTTTCTTATGGGCTGGGCTGGGTTGGGATGGATGGATGGATGGATGGATATAGAGATAGACTTGGATTGGATAGGATTGGATAGGATTGATTAGGATGGGATAGGATAGGATAGGCAGAGGTTTAATACCTTTTTTTTTCTCCCTCTCGTCTTTTTTGGCAGTGCGGTATGAGGCTTATTCGTCTTGCCTGTGGTGATTCGTATCTTGCCTGCCTGTTTGTCTGTACAGAGTGCGTGATTGACTGACTGGTTGTAAATTCTTCCTAATGGGTATCGTTTTACTTTTACAAAGGACCCCTTGATCCTTGATCCTAATCATGCTGTTGCTCTTGTTCCTATTCATTCTCCAAACGCCAGTTGAAACAAAAGCACGCGTCCAAATACAAACATCTCCTTGACATTTTGTCTTTCTCCCTCTTCACTCTCATAGCGTCCCCTTGTTCAATCTCACAGCATTAGCCCCTGTTGCCATTTCAAATACACTGCCCCAGCCCCTCTTGGTCGCCGCCCCATTGTCAACAACACGCTCCTAGCGTCCTGGTGGCCCAGACGGTGGGAATCCTCTGGGTGGCATACCCATCCCTCCTGGTGGTGGGAATGGCAAACCGCCCGGCGGCGAGCCTGCAGCATGTGGTGGTGGGAAAGGGAAAGGCGGCATGTTCGGGGGTCCGCCGGCCATGTTTGGCGGAGGGAAGGGCGGCATGCCGTTAGGAGGGAAAGGAGGCATGCCATTTGGCGGACCACCGCGGCCCATGAAGGGAGGAGGCATACCAGGCATTCCTTTGATTGTGTTAGCGTACCAATACATGACAAGACGTTGAACATGTAGACTGTGTTCACTCACCACCGGGACCGGGAAATCCACCCATGGGCGGCGGCACACCACCTATCATTGGCGGACCCCCCATTGGCGGCATCCCCATTGGTGGCATCCCCATTGGCATGCCCATGGGGCCACCCATTCCGCCACCCATTGCGAAGCCGCCGGCACCTCCTGTACCGTTGAGGTTGGCCTGGTAGAGCGGGTTGGCCTGGCCTTCGCTATTGTAGGCATCGGTGATGCTGTTGATGACCTGCTGGGTCTGGTCCGAGGATATTTGCTCGTAGTAGGCTTGCACGTTGCGCAGGTGGTTGCGCCCCGAGTTGTGGGCCTTGCGCACCGACATGGAGTCGTGCGTCAGGTAGACATCGCAGTAGTCGCAGAAGAACTTGGGCATGGTGGGTGGTGAAAATGGGGGAGAGTGTGGGGTGGAGGGGTGTTGGCGGGTGCGTGGAGGGCGTGTAGGGACGCGAAGGGTGAATGGCGCGTGGGAGTGAGAGCTCGAAGAATGTCCATGTCGAGGTCGGCGGTTGGAGGTGCCGATGTCTTGGCGTAGGCATTCGTTGGGTCACGTGGGGGAAGTAGTTACTGTGACAGCTGTGGTGGGTCTATGGTGTACGCAGTAGTGTGTATGTAACACAGGTAGTATGTGCACCTGTTCTTGTTATATGTGTGCACTCATTCTCATTATAAATGTATACTCACTCTTGTCATGTGGGAATAATACAGCCGGTGCTCTTGTCGTAGCCAACATATATCCTCTCTTACCACACCTTGCACACTGCCATGAGATTTGTGTGCCAAGTAGCAGTGACGGCAAGTGCACACACGGCAAGAGTGAGTACACACACGTGACAAGAATGACTGCACATATATGGCAAGAGTGAGTGCACACACAACAAGAGTAAGTGCATACACCACACACTGCCAAGGTACACGGATACACCCACAACAAGAGTGAGTGCACACATGCTGCTAAGGTATACAAGTGCAGACGTACAACCATTTATAGGTCAATGTATAGTGAATGCACATGTATAGTAAGAGTGAGTGCATGTACATGACAATTTATGAAGAGAGTGAATGCACATGTATAACAAGAGTGAGTACACACACACTCTACCAAGGTACACGAATAAACCCACAACAAGAGTGAGTGCACACATACAACAAAAGCGAGTGCATTAATACGACAAATATATAGTGAATGCATACGTATAATAAGAGTGAGTGCACATGTATAACAAGACTGAGGACATACACGACAACAGTGAGTGCACACACCCTCAGAGTGAGTGCACACACTAGGTACACGATTGCACACGTGACAAGACCAAGTCCACATACATGACAAAAGGAGTGACATGGAAAGACGGAGATGGCATAACAAAGGTGAGTGCATCCCGCCAAGCCCACCGGCGACGCTAGCTGCTGGTTGGCTGAATAGCCGAATTTCTCACGGGCTCCCACCATCGACAAGACCCAAACCACGGCTTCACTCTCTGTTGCTCGAACTTCTGCCTCCTACCGTCCATCCTCCGCAGAAGCCACTCACCCGCAATCATGGCCGAGCAGTTGGTTCTCCGTGGCACCCTCGAGGGCCACTCTGGCTGGGTTACTTCCCTTGCTACCTCGCTCGAGAAGTGCGCTTCCCCCGCCCTGCCCCGACTGAAGCATTGCGCCCGTACTGACCTCCGCCCAGCCCCAACATGCTCCTGTCCGCCTCGCGCGACAAGACGCTCATCATCTGGAACCTCACCCGCGACGAGACCTCGTACGGCTACCCCAAAAGGTCTCTGCACGGCCACTCCCACATTGTCTCCGACTGCGTACGTGTTTGACCCGGCGAGAGGCGCCCGCTGCAACAAGGCGCGGCCAGCGAGCGAGAAGAGCCCACAGACTAACAGTCCCCCGCAGGTCATCTCCTCTGACGGCGCCTACGCGCTCTCCTCGTCCTGGGACAAGACTCTGCGTCTGTGGGAGCTGTCCACCGGTGTGACCACCCGCCGCTTCGTCGGCCACACCAACGACGTCCTCTCCGTCTCCTTCTCCGCCGACAACCGCCAGATCGTCTCCGGCTCGCGCGACCGCACCATCAAGCTCTGGAACACGCTCGGTGACTGCAAGTACACCATCACCGACAAGGGTCACACCGAGTGGGTCTCGTGCGTGCGCTTCTCGCCCAACCCCCAGAACCCCGTCATCGTCTCCGCTGGCTGGGACAAGCTCGTCAAGGTGCGTTTCCTGCCTTGCCACTGCGCAGCTCCTCCTCTCCCAGTTTCTATGATGATTTCTATGTATTTGCTACTTCAGAGCCTCGGCTATGAGACAAACAATCACCTTTATCCTGATTCGACAAACACTATTTTGCCCCTGCAGAAAACACACATGTCCTAGCTCTAGAAACTGACATGCCACAGGTCTGGGAACTCGCTTCCTGCCGCATCCAGACGGACCACATTGGCCACACCGGCTACATCAACACCGTCACCATCTCCCCCGATGGCTCCCTGTGCGCCTCCGGAGGAAAGGACGGAACCACCATGCTGTGGGACCTGAACGAGTCCAAGCACCTGTACTCGCTCTCCGCCGGTGACGAGATCCACGCCCTTGTCTTCTCCCCCAACCGCTACTGGCTGTGCGCCGCCACCGCCTCGAGCATCATCATCTTCGACCTCGAGAAGAAGAGCAAGGTTGATGAGCTGAAGCCCGAGTACTTGGAGGTTGGCAAGAAGAGCCGCGAGCCAGAGTGTGTTTCCCTGGCCTGGAGCGCCGATGGCCAGACCCTGTTCGCCGGTTACACCGACAACCGCATCCGCTGCTGGGGTGTTATGGCGAGGGGATAAATTTGTGCAGGCGAGGTAGAGTAAGCAGGGCGCATATGGGAAAATTATGATTCCACATTTTCTGTAGCATGCCATGGGATATGAGTGACGCTCACGCGCGATGGGTTTTGGGCATGGTCAATTCTCTTCCAGGCGCTCAGAGTGAATGAAAATTATCAAGTCCATGTTTGTTCTTTTGCTATCGTGTGTGTTTGCTTTGCTACATGGTGCTTTTGTTCTACAGTTACAACTTGCTGAAGGTGGGCTTTCGCTTCTGCAGCCCGCTCGTCATGGCATCTTTGAGGTCCTGTGTCTGCAACATGGCCGCATTCCACACGGCCGTGTAGTTCAACCCATCCGCCACCGTCCTGTCGCGCGAGTAGTTGATAATCTCCTTTGTGCCTTGCACCGCCACAGGGGACTTTGTCGCAATCAGACTCGCAAGCTTGAACGCCTGTCACATTTGTCAGTCAGCCAATCAACCAGTCTTTCCAAATCCATGTGCACCCAAAACTCCAAGTACACACAACAAAACACGACACAACAAGACAAGAAACTAAAGGAAGAAAGAAAGAAAGAAAGAAAAAAAACTCACCTCTCCAACCGCCTGCCCCTTATCCGCCCACACTCCACTCACAAGCCCAACCCTCAGCGCCTCGTCGCTCCCAAAAATCCTCGCACTCAACGCAACCTCCTTGATCCACGATAGGTTTCCCACCGAGTGAGGCAGCCGTGACAGCGTGCCGATATCCGCCGCAAGCCCGATATCAACCTCCTTGACGCTAAACTGCGTCGTGGCGGTCGAGTAGCGGATGTCGCACGCGAGCGACAGGTCGAGCGCGAGGCCGTAGGCTATGCCGTGTAGGACGCAAATGACGGCTGAATTACAAGAAAAACGGCAAGGGTTAGTCGAGGGGACAAGAGAGATAGAGAGAATATGGGGGGAAAGACGTACGTTTTTCGCACTTTTCGACGGCGGTGATGCAGTCTTGGAAGTCGAGAATGTGGCGCTTGTTTGCGGTTGCGGTTCTGGCTGGGTCGCTGAGCGGGTTGGTGAGGAAGCCTTGGGATGCTGCCTGTGGGGGGAGTGAGTTTACGTCTTTTTATTTAGAGAGAGAGTGGTGGATCAAGGGAGGGAGGGTTTAAATTACCTGAACGTCCAGACCGGCGGTGAATGCGCGTTCGCCTGAGCCGGTGAGAATCACGGCGCGGACGTTGGGGTCGTGCGAGAGCTTCTTGAAGATCAGGGAGAGGTTCTGCCACATACTAGTGGGGGAGGAGACTTGTTAGAATATGTGACTTTCAGATGGATAATGTGAGAGAAAAAAAGAGGAGATGATATCGGTGGTTTGAGTGCCAACGTGCTGGTTCTTAAGACATGAAAATGCAAATGCGATGAAGAAGAATAATAATAGGAAATAAACAACAGCATCAAACTCCAGAACTAGATAATACACTTCACTTTATCATCGCAACAACGATACTTGAAATAAAACGATTCCTTTGAAGGGAGAAAAAAAAGAGAGGAGATTATCCTCCATAGGACCTTCAACTACACTTCCACAACAAATGTAAACCACCAAACGTCTCCAGCAACCCTCAGAAAATAATGTAACTTGGCAAAATAGAAAAGAATTTAAAAAAAAAACTCAATACTCACACCTCCACAAACGCATTCAACTTCTCTGGCCGCGAAATCTCCACATGCGCCACATATTCCGCAGGGAAAGTGACGTTGTAAAACTCGTATTTATACTCTGTTGCTTGTGCCATCTTGTCTCTCTAGTCCCGACTCTTCTTTTGGATCCGGTGGTGGTGCTTGATGTACTTGATGCGCGCTACGTTGCTCGCGTTGAAGTGAAATGTATCTAGTGGGTGTCTGGGTGGATGGATGGATGCGCAGGAAAGGGGTTTTTCGGAGGTGATCTGCACGTTTCTTCTGGAAGGGGAGGTGCGTTTAGACGTGAGAAGCTAGGAGGGAAGATGATGGGAGGGTTTGGAATGGCGGCGGGCGCGCGACGTCGGTTGACATGACAGGCGTTGAGCCGCCTGGGGAAGGCGTCGTGCCGAGGTATCATGACGGAAGGGGGCTAGTGGGGATTTTCTGGTTTCTCGATGCAATGCACGTGAGAGCTGGGTGGATGGTTGGTGGAGAGGTTGTGCTTGAATAGACAGAAACATTTAAAGCAAAGATTGAAATTGCAGAATCAAGTCAAAAGATGTACAACTGTCTACCGAGAAGGAGTAGAAAAGTGGGTCAACTACTATACACTCTCCCCGCTTTTCAATGTCATGTCCTTCAACACACCTCTCAACCTCTTCACGCTCGCCTTCTTCTTCCATGTGCCATGGTGATATTCAGCCAGCGCTGAGTAGTTCTCCATACTCCAGCTTGGCCACTTTTCAATCACCTCATCAATCACAGGCCAGACGAAGCAGTCCGCGATGCTGAACTTTCTGCCTGCGATGAACGGCCCACCGTGTGTTTGTAGTCGCTCTTCAAGAACGGCAAGTGCGTTGGCTAGGTTATCTTCTGTAGTAGTTATGACATCTCTGCCTGTGGACTTGCTATTTGCTCCACTTTCCACCCAGCTCTGGTATTTTTCCAATATAATTGATGCTAGCGCGATAATGGGATACGCAGCCGCCGTGCACGCTCGTGAGTCTGATCGATCAAGCGGGTGGTAGCGGTCAAGATAAAGCAGTATCGGATGTACAAGTGACACTTCCGTATGATGCGTTTCGTTGTCTCTAAACGTAATCTCTTCATTGTGCGAATGTTCAAACCATTTCTCCAAAATTGGTGCATCGATTACCGTGTGTGGAATCTTGCACTCCCACAGGGCTAGCTGAACTTGATTTGTCTCGATCTTATTTTGCGACGCGAAAAGAATGGGCATGTCGGGGGGCGGTGCATGCATATGTAGAACATCAAAGCCTGCGCCATAAAATTCCTCCCAGTTGAAGTCGCTGCTGTGATTCTCACGCGAGAAAGCGCGAATCATGCGTTCGGCTTGCTTCTCGTCGCCATTAATGACGTCCGCTGCGTCCGATTGAGACTTAGCCGTCGCGCCTTGTCCCCATATAATACTTTCTCTCGCGTCAAGAAAGGTCCCGATATGGCGGAAAGTTAGACTGATGCGGATACCGTTGTAGTCGAGCTCGGGATCACTGCGTTCCGCGGTGAGACGCTTGTCGGCCATTATGCCGTGCAGCCATTTCGCGTTAGAGGCGAGTCCAAGGACAAACATGGAGTTGTGAGGTAAATGTACGCGTTGTGTCGTGCGCTCTTCTGCTTCATCAGAGGACTTCTTGGTTCGCAGACGCATTGTTCGCTGCGCGCCAAAAGACGCATTGACGATAGACGAGCCCTTAACAATGTCAAGCGTCTTGTCGGAATGCTCAGAAATGAAGTCATTCCCGGAGCGATAGAGCTGGATGAGGACATGGTTTAGTGGGTGGCCAACGAGCTTTTCGGCTCGTTTGCGTATGACCTGCACTTTGGGTGAGAAGTGCAACAGTGGGAGTGACTGGTCTGCTGGGTGTCGGTACACAGGCATCGAGCCATCGTCACCAAACTCGCCTTGGCAACACACTAGGCGAGGGACTTCCCCCTGCTGGTGCATCATTTTTTGCCATCGAACCTCATTGTAGAGCTGCGTGAAGATGAGATCTTTCAGCGGTTTAGACGGATCCGTAGGATGGCGATGGTCAGGTGGAAAGAAGTCATGAATGATGCTTGAGTCGCCTTCTGCAATACGATCACCTGGTCCCAGAGCTGGGAAGTTTGCAAGTGACAAGAGCTTCGTCGATTTGCCCATTTTGGGCGTTCCGGTGGTTGCTGAGGGAGCTTGGGGAGGGTGCGGTTTTTCAAGATTCTCTTTTTTTGTTGTAGTTGAGGAAGTGGTGGATACTGCGTTGAGCAATACTGTTCGACTTATGTCAGCTCCTGAGAGAGTTGTGGTACTTTTTGCATCGTTTGTCTTCGTGTCATTTGATGCCTTCACTGACTCATGTTCGACATCTTGCGCCCTTCTCAATATCTGACCCTGCTCTTTCGCATCACTTGGCAGTAGATGCTGCGGAATAGAAGCTTCTGGTAAATTTTGCCTAGCACCCTCTTGTTGTTGGCTACGTGTATTTTCATAACTCGCATTCAATACGTTACCCTGCGTTGCGTGGACGGACTTGTCATTGGCCGACTCGTGCTCAGCTGAACTTGGGACCTCCTCTGGAACAGCGGCCTCAGCCTTTAGCTTCTCAGCCGTCTTTCTAACTTTCTTCTTCGTTTTCGATCTGACACGAATCTTCGTTTTCACCAAAGTTGTCTCTTCACTTTTCCCTTCCCTTTCCAAATCCTCCTCTGTCTTCGTTCCCTTGGCACCTTTTAACAGCATTTCCGCAAACTGCTCGTCACTAGGTTCTTCATCTGGCGTTGGAGCCCCGATTAGTACCTGTGACTTCCCATTTGGCGGACGATCATTCAATGACAGCTTACCCACCAGGGCTTCAAGTTCATTTCCCTCGCTGCCGTCACCGTTTTCATTTGCTGTTTCTTCTCGTGTGAGGATATCTTTGCTGTTAACTATCCATGCATCGAAGAGATCTGCCATACGCTTCAACGCCAACTCGTGTCGTGTGCGCTTCCTCCATCCAAGACAGTCTTCCATAACGTTGATTTTTATACCATGTCGAGCTCCGTCGATGACAGTCGCAAGTATGGACATATTTGTAATACACCCACATATGAACAGTTCAGTAATCAGCCTCGCACGTAAGGTCATGAGAAGAGATGTCCCGTGGAAGGCTGAGTAGTTGGTTGTTGTGATGATCGAATCCAATGGCCACTTCAACGAGTTTGCGATGCCAGCGAATTCTGCCCCTGGCGTATCAGGCATACAAGCAGGTGATCTGGACGCACTTCTGAGTAAGAAAATCTCTTCGTCTTCTTCTACTACTTCTCTTGGAATCGGGAGTGTCTTCTTACGCGCCCCTACACGCTTCAGGAGATCGAGGGCGCGTTGCTTGTGTTTTGCTCCTCTGGACTGCCCAGGCTCAACAAGCTCAACATTGCACTCGTCCTCTGTCAAATCTGCCACTACTATTGAATCGCCCTCCCCTGTACTTGCATCGTTGACAACGCGATCCTCTTCGTACAAAGTCTTCACCCAAAGCACTTTGCCGTTGAGCTCTCGAAATTTCGGTACCAAAGTTGATATACGATCCAGAAAGCCAGTTTTGAGGTCGACGGGAAGGCGTCCATCAGGTTGGAGAAAGTCGTTCTGTAGGCCGATGATTAGGAGAGCCTGGTAAGTTTGAAAAGTCGGTTGAGCCTGGGACACGAGGTCCATCAGGGCAGACATCTTGGTGGCCATGTTGATTTAAACTTCAGACTCAAGAGGTTCTTTGCGAGTTGAGGAAACAACATTCAACACGGGGAAACGATATCGCCGGCTAGCACGGAACGAGAGGTTGGTTGGAGGTGTAAGGGCCGAAAGTAAACTCGGTAGATATACAGCAAGGAATGGTTGGAGAAAGTGTGGTCTACGGAAAGGGATCCGGACGAATAACAATGCAAACCAGCATACAGATCATCAATGAATACTGTTACATTATCGAATAAACGGAAGAGTAGTAGCCGTGGAGATACAATTCGATCCCGATAGCGTGCAGCGAAAACCACAATGCGGAAAGGGCGCCGCAGGAAGCGTCGTGCAGCGAAAGGTCGAGGAACACCAGTCGGCGAAGTTGGAACTTTTAGCGGGGTGACACTAGCGTCGAGGACGATCCTCAGTGAGCAATCTGGTCGTTCCGAGACGTGCTAGGCTTATTAGCAAATGACTCGCTTTAACTCTAAACTATCTGCGCTTATAATCTTTACAGCAAATGTCCTCCTCTTGTGCCACAACGAAGGTATTTCTTCAATGCTACGTTGATAAGCGATATTCCTTGCTCAACGTTACGCCACTGCGACACAGTTACGATGGCGCTACAACGCGACTGTCACTATCACGTACACAAGCAGTAAGCCTTAACAGAGACCTCAGCCGTCACCGCCAGATTATCGGCTTGGAAACACGGGTAGAGATTAAACGGAGTAGGCCACATGATGGCCAACCTGGACCCGGCGTCGTCAATGTGATGATTCGGTTCACTTGCTGCCAAAAAAGGACGTGATTTTGCGGCTACCATCACTCTTGGGAGTCTTTGCAGCACTATTGTTACTTGTCGCACTGCGTACGCCTTGTTTTCTAGGAAGCATCTTCGTTGAAGACGAGCTATTGTTTGGAGTTGACTTGGTACGTTTTTCCTGAGTAGAGGTTTCTTCTGTCACCCCAACTTCATTGTCATCGTCACGCTCCCGTTTCACGCCTTTTGGCTCTTCTTCGGCGCGTGGGTTGTAGGGCGCTGGAACAGGCAGAGGTGCATTATGTTCAAGACCCCCTACACAGTTGGTGGTTTCACGAGTCTCATTTAAGTCTTTTTCAATCTTTACTTTGTCTGTTTTAATTGTCGGATCATTTAGCGCATTCTCTGTTTTCGTGACGACCTTCTGACCTGTGTTGGAGTTGAGGGCTTTCTTCTGGTTGCCGAAGAAATTCGCAATATTATTCTTGTTCTCAGCACTGTCTATAGGCACAAGAAACGAAGGTGAGTTGTTGCCGACTTTGCCTACGTCTTTGTTGACCGGGTAACATTCCAAGTCGCCTTCGTATGGTTTTAGGAGCGACTGAAGATCGTCGCTCCAGTCGGTGCGGGTTGGATCTAGCCAAGTGCGTATAGCATTTGAGCCGTTGTCAAGAATCACAGGCATGCGGTCGTGTAAAAACTGGAGCTGTTTGTTCGAGTCAGTCGTGATGATTGTATACGTGAACAGTTTTTGGTCGGAGTCTGATGAGCTGTCAGTATGCGCATTATACAGAGAGCGGCGATCAAAGGTAATACACATTTCATGAAATATGCAAAAGACAAGAGCCCTTACCTTCGAACTGAACACAATCCCAGAGCCCAGCAAAGCACATGAGCTGTCCATCTTTGCGTTTGGTGAAGTGTGGTATCTTTTCCTTGCTGTTGTTCTTCTTCAGCCACTCGAAGAAGCCTTGTGCGATGATAATACACCGCTTCTTCTTCTTCATGGTCGTCCAAATCCCGCGGTCTTCGATGAGGGAGTCATCTCGGCAGTTGATGGTCTTCATCTTGGAGCCGTAGTCGGGGTTGCGTTTTGTCCAGAAGGGCACCAGACCTGTCGCATCGCATCAGTGAAGATGGCGATGTTGGACGCATCTAATGCATACATACCCCATTGCATGGCCTGCAGCTTGTACTTTGTGTCGCCAGTCACGTCTTCCTTGTTGGTGTCGTCCTCCTGCTGGCCGCCCTGCTCGGAACCACTGGCTCGGTAGACGAGACCGTGGTAGCCTGGAGCGAAATTATAGCTCTGACGGACAGTCTCGTCGTCGGGAGCATCGTCAACGGGCATCTGCGACTGCTGCAGCTGTTGTTGCACCTCGGAGGGCCGCTGCGATACTGGTCAGTTGGGCTGCTGCTGCTGGTCTAGTAACAGCATGCACTCACCAAGACCAGGACGTACCGACCACACATGTTGCTGTGCTTCAGTGCCTCGGTGTTTCAGTGCTCCAGTGCGCCATCAACATGGGCCCCCGCGGCTGACGGCAAGGGGCGCGTCGACGCGTCAATGATTTGCTCCTACGTCATGCAAAGCGCGCCTCTCAGCCCTACGATACGCGAGAGTGGTGACAGGCACTAAAAGTTGCTCCACCAAACTTCCGCCCGCCATCACGAGCGCCATTCTGTCGCCCTCGTCCGGCGCACAATGTTTAGCAGAACCATTCCCCGCGCCGCGCCGCGCATTCGGGCATTTGCACGCTCCGAGACGCAGCCGCCAATACACAGAGTCGCCCAGCTGCCTGCACGAGCATGGCGGCCTGCTGTCCAGCAGCAACTGGGGCGGCGCCATAAGGCGACCGTGAGCGAGCAGTTCAAGGAGCAGGTGCGCAAGAGCCCTGTGCTGTTTCCTTTTGCCATTGTGATGTAGGCTTGCTTCCCACCCCGCCCTCCTGCACACTGCTAAGCTCACCAGCATCACCGTCGTCTCAGGCATCTGCGTCCTCTACATTCCCTGGTACTACCGCAACATCATCGTAAAGCCCTACCACAACTTCCCCGAACCCGTCGCCAAGAAGCTGCGTAGGGCTCTCTTCTACAGCCGCGGCAAATGGCTCGACATCCGCGAGGCAAACAAGCATTTTCGCCAGGCCCTGCAGCTCGCCGATGAGCTGGGCATGGATCCCTTCAGCGATGAGATCATGGGCGTCAAGTACACAATTGCAGCGCTGTTCGAGGATGCGGGGTATTACAGCCTGGCTATTGATGTTCTGGAGATCATGAGGACTGACTGCCGGACATGGGAAGAGAAATTCTCCGACAAGCACTGGAATGATGGCAATCGGAGTCGCGTGAAGAAGAACATGGTGCAGATCAACGTCAAGTTGGCGCAGCTCTACGACACCAAATATGTCAATGAGCCGGAGAATGGCGAGAAGAGGCTAGTTGAAGCTGTCGAGAGCGCGCTGAGTGAGAAGCAAAGACGAGAGAAAGAGGGGTTAAAGACTGGGGAGGGGCCCTGGATGACAGATGATGAGATGGGCGCTACATTAGAAGGTGTGCGATACCTGCCATACCCACGTGCCTGAGGCTAATTATTGCAGCTCTCGGCACACACTACGAGCAGTTCGACGCTCATTACCTTGCAACCCCTCTCTTCGTCAAAGCCCTTGAGCTTTGCCCTCCACGATCCTGCCACAGCGTCATCCTCAGTAAGATCCCTCATTTGTTGTGCCGCTATTTGACTAACATCTACAGTGAACAACATCTCCACATCCCTCGCCCAGCAAACACCACCATCATCCTCCACCGCAATCGCCCTCTCCCCCGCCCCCTCCGACTTCCCCGTCACAAACTCTGCTCCCCGTGCCCTCCTCATAGAACAAGCGCGCCAATGGGCTACAAAAGCCCTGGCACAAGCTAGTGCCATTCAAGCGCCGGAACGAGATGAAGAGTGTGATGTGGGTTGTGCAGTCGCGACACACAATCTCGGCGAATTTTTTGAGATGGAAGGTCGATTGAAGGAAGCCAGAGAAAGGTACCAAGAAGCTGCTAGTCTGGCGAAAAAGTTGGGCTTCGCAGAGGGCGTTACAAATGCCAAGGCGGGAGTGAAGAGGTGTAGGGATGCGGAGAAGAACGTATTGTAGGGGAAGACCAAGAAACTGCTGTACAACACGTGTAAAGATTATGGTGGTATGAGTGTAACAATGAGCCTGTCAAGTGCCGTGTGTCAACCCTCCGCAGTTTGTACTCATCGGGACGATTGCAAGGCCAGAGGTAGAGCGGGAATCGAGGCTAGATTATCGCCGGATTTTAAGACAGCATTTTAGAGGTGCACAAGGTGCTGTTCATCTCACAGTACGACGTTTCTCTGGATTAGGTAGTAAGGAACTCAGAGCGGCTGTTGGGTCTATAAATGATCTAACTCAGTTCTAAATACGTCATTTGAGGCTGCCTTGTATACATTCTATTTCAACCAACTCTTCGCTAACGGCTCGAGCCAGTGCTTCGTGTCTCTTTTGAATCTTTATATCAGAAACATGCTCGTATTCGGGCAACAAATCTCAGAAGAGCTAGCTCTGCTAACATCAAACTAAATTATTACAGATTTTCCTTATTTTCTTCTGGATCCATTCCATACTTGACCCGTCCCACCTCGCAATTGTCTTCTGAGAAGTTGTATTCCTGCCTCAAAGATCCCCGGGTCTCGTCACCCATTACCTTGGTGCCAGCTTCACTCCTAAGATATCGATCAAGCTCCCCATCTCCAATTTCAGGCATGCACACCTTCCCCCCCGGTCTTCCCGCGAGGACCTTCCTCATCCGATCCCTCAACATCCAGATTTTCGTATTCTTCTTCTGTAACTTTCCCCTCACTGACGACTCATCTCTCAACTCCCTCTGCAGCAATTTCTGCCCATCCTTGCCTGTAAACACCTTGCCCGCGAAGAACGTATTCATTGCCTCCGTCACGGCTCGGGCGTTGGGTAACTTGACCACCTCACCCATCTCAACCACAGCGTTGATCTTTTGATGCAAAAGGACCAGCCAAGCTTCTTGTTCGGCTGTGTAGGGAATATAGGCCCTTTTTGGAGTGATATTGTGAGCGCGGAGGACTTGGATGCGCCAATTGTTCAAGGCATGGACAGCTGTGTTGCTGCTCCAGTCGATATCGTCTTCTTGGTAGGTTGGGGTTTTGATGGCGAATGACTGGGTATGGTATAGTTGGAATGTGAGCTTTTCGGGCTCGGGGACGCCGATACGAATGGGGGAGATGCTACCAGATGCGACTTCCCACTTGCCTGACTGAATCATGCATGGAGAAGGTGAGTTGGACGAACACATATCTTGGGCTACAACTCCTACAGAGCTGTCGTTTGTTTGAGGCCCGCTCTCTATGCTATCTAATCCAGACAAGTCCTTTGGTATTTCATGCCTCGTTTTTGTCATAAATGAAGCTCTGGAGGTCTTCAAGGTAGACTGCAATGATGATCTTGGAGATAAGTTCCTTTGTGCGATATTCGATGCGTTGACTGCAGTATGCATACCATTTTTTCCACTCTTGTGTTTCGCTTTAACCTTGCTTTGCTTACTATACTTTTCCTGTGAGGTGCAAGATTTGAGATATGATAAGAAGCTGTCGTGGTCAAAGTACTTATCCGCCAGCCATGGCGCATCTTCTTCACTCTGAATCTCGGTAGTTCTCTCTGAAGTTTGATCATGACAAACGTGTGCGCTCTTAAGATTTCCACCATCATCTTCCTGGTCGTCCTCTTCAATTTCATCGCCCATATCTTCAACTTCCACCTGCTCGGCCTCGAACTGACCGCCCAGAGATTCGTATTGCTCATTTTCAATCCAGCCCGTGTTATCCACAGATTGCCACCCTGATGTCGACAGAATTCCAGTGGTGTATCTAGACATTCTGATTTTATTTATTGGTTGCCAACCAATGTCGTACTTTTGCGACCTCGCGTCTTCTTGCTGGCTGAAATATACTCTATCACTCTTTTTATGACTAGACGGAGACGTGATTTGATGGGATGCAACTTCGTTAACGGACTTTTTTTGACGGGTGAAGCAAATGGGCTGACGGTTCAGACCAAGGGAAGCAAATTTGGACAGTTCAGTACAATCATTATCAGACTGTGAACTCGAAATACCGGTGTCTGGGCATGACAGTGGCTGCATGATATCGTTTCTTGTTTGTGCCAAATCTATAGAATTAAAAATGAGTTTGTACGTCTAGGTTTATGTCAGTCAATCCCAGCTAGCCTGTGGCTAACAATTGTAGCATGTACGGAATCCTCGTTTCCCCGCTTTAGGATCTGGTTTGCCCAAACTGACGGTGTTTTCAGACGGAGCCTTGGTAAAGATTAGAGTTGTGAAGAAAGAGATATCTGTAAGTGGCCGTTGGGTGATGCTCTAGACGACGACCAATTTAAAGATTGTCACATACAGAGTGTAGACTAAAAATCTCGGAAGAGATTTTGGATGTGAGAGTTGCGTGTATCCTCATTAACAGTGAGAGTTAGAATCGTGTCGTGATCTTGGAAAGTTGTTGCTTCATTCACTGCAGTTTGGCTTGTGAGCTTTCACTCATGGTATGCGAAATTAAATACTAACAAGAATATGGAGAGCTGAATCTAAGGTCCGATAGTAGAAGAGAATAATTTCCCACTTTAATTTTTACTTTGCTTTCATGTGAATGGTAAAGAACGCTTAAATTGTAAGATTTAAATGGTGACCATGTGACAAAGAAAAGTTGGAATTGTGATGAGGATCAAAGGTTTAAATCAATACTTTAAATTTCGAATGCTTCATCTGTTACTGAATCTATGCGTCGCTTTTCATTGTGCATCGGAAGACCACACCTCGTCTCGAACATAAGAAGATTTCTCTACAGCATGGACCGACAAAGCGAAAGTGAGGCAGATCCAACCATTGTAAAGTTTCAATGCAGACTTTCATGAGAATCGTGTGAACTTTGTATTGCCAGTGATTTTCGTTACATTGTATTTGCTCATAAATTAAGTATTGGCTCACACTGGATGCAGAAGTTAAAGTCAAGACTTGAATCGCCCAGATTTTGCTCTGATATTCTATCTCTTATTTTATCACCTGAATTCACTTTCATCATGTTTACAAAAGACGAATGGATGCGAAAAACCTTCCTGCAGATTAGAGTCTATTCGGGAGTCCGGGATCTTGTTCAAAACGGAAAAAGTAAAGAGGAACTTGCTGACAACTTGGTGTTGTGGGATAAAAGTTGCAGAGAAGAAGTAGAAGAGAAGAATAGAAAGGCTGAGGAAATTATCAGAGAGAAAACGGACGGAGAAAAAAAGTCGAAAGTCACCATGGGCTCAGGACATGATCAGACAACTGCATCACGACCTGGTAGAACGAAACGCCCAGGTGGTTCAATACCGGCAGAGCGGCCCCCAAAACGAGTGGATACTGGAAAGACGACCGATTCAAACCAAGATGGCGAGTTTGCCTTGGGAAGTAAACATACAAGCAAACCCAGGAGAAGTGGCCCAAGTAGAGCGTGTCGAACACGCTTCTCAGATGCAGCAGTTTTAGGTCCTGCAACGTCTTCAAAACCAGATGACGAGGCCCCATCAGATAGCTCTTCCTCTGACTCTAGCAGTGCGAGGCCATCTACAATTGACGGCCGAGAGGATTCTGAAGAAGACGAAGTGTCTGAACAGAGGCATTCAAATAGGCATAGTGGCACTCATCAAATTTGCGAGGAGTTGTACTCTGAGACAGAGGAGGAAGAGCGAGATATCCCCGTAAATTCTCTGGGTGGGCCTGAGCGGGAAAAGCGGAGGCGAAAGCAACGAGAACGCCTAGGCCAACCCAACCCTGTTGAGTGGGACGGTACCGATTCTCATCCAGATCACTGGTTGTGGTAGAAATAGACGGGTATTCTAGTTACAGGAATAACTAGTAGTGGATGAAAGAATTTTGAAAACATGTGCACAAAATGAAATAACTCGTCGATGCGAAGATTTAATACAGATTGTTTGATCAAGTACGCGAGAGACGGTGCGTGAGGCATTTATGAATGGCTATACAAATGCGATATCTCACACAAGAACACATATATTCAGGACTCGCGCGAAGCGGTATTGCGCAATGCGACTGCCTGAAAGATTCTTCAGGCGACCGAAACTCATCTTGGATGAGAATTGACTAGTCGCATGGACTAGAAATCATTTTGCTCCCATTGTCCGTCTATGCATGTTAGCAGGGACAAAGAACTTTGTACAATGTGTGTGTGTGTTCTAAATTGAACCTTTGTCTGGAAAGCGTTTTGAACCTAGAAAAGAGGGTCAATGCCTTTCGATCATATTTTGTGCGAGGAAACCATCAAATAGGAGGAATCGACAAGTGGCCATTTTGTGAACACCTCACCTGATATTTATTTTCACGACAACCGCGAGGAGAATTATTCTTGATTATTACAATGGCAACAACCGGAAGCACTGAGGGCGGAGAAGCTGCAGGGCTTCATATTGGCAGGACAACTCGTAGCAAAACCCGGAAATGTGACTTAGAAGCTGCGATCAAGGTCCCAGAGCCTGCATTGCCACTTCCGAGCAGTGGAATCAGGAGGAAAATGTATTTGGACTTCGGCAGCGGAAAGCATGCAGAAGTTGAGCGCTACCGGCAGTCGCTTGTGGATGATATGAAGCAGAAAGAACAAGATGCAGTAGGAGGCTCCGAAAACATTCGTGCACGTCTTTTAAAGAGGCATGAGCTGCAGGCGAAGCTAAACATAGCCACTAGCTGCAACCCCATCAGGCTTAGGAAGGCGATCAAAGCGGTAGAGAGGGATCTTGAAAATAACTACTATGCGATTGAAAGATGGAAGTCCGCTGTAGCATTGTACGAAGATTTTCTGTATTATCAGAATCCTCGGCACCGACAGCATTTCCTCAAGATCATCGAGACAATTCCAACAAAGGAAGAACAGAAGATGGCGGAAAATATTGGAAAACTACCGCCAGTGAAATTCAGTTCGAGTAAGGATTACAACAAGCAGATCGAACCATATGTGCAAGGGATGCGTCGTAGCCATGTTGAGGTAGTTAGTAAATTGGAGAAGTTGGCTATTCACCAAGAGCTACATCTGCGAACCCCAGTTTGGAGGCGACGACCACTTGGCGTAGGAAGAGCTTGGGAAATACCACGCGAGGCACCACTAGAATTGGAACTTGACTTCCCGCAGATTGAGCAGAGAAGGTTAGAAGTCGACACGAGACCTGACGACGGAACGCGAAACGTCGATTTTGCAAGCCACAATGCGCGAAGGATTGCGCAGAGAGAAAACAAACCCTTGAATGAAGGTCATTGCAATTTGAGAAAGCTTAAAACGCCAGAAGGCCTCTTCATCTCTGCAAAAGAAAGCTCGGATGATTGGCCACTGTCATACGACTATCGAGGAGGTTTGACAAATAACTTCATTCCGATGGTACCAGTAGCGGAGAAACGGCCACAGCCAAGTGACTTAGAGTCGTCTGAGCTTCTCCGTCCTTCCAAGAACCTCAGGACGGATTTCATGTACCGCATCACCACCCTATGGGGAAGTAAAATTACGCCTGGTAGGGCAGAATGGCATACGAGTAGGGTGCTCTCTCCAGCATCTCCAATTGGCTCGGAGATTAGTAGAGGAAGATACCCTGAGAATACACCGTTGGGAGAGAGGCATTCCAGTGCTGCTAGTGCCGATCTTCATCCACATGATGATCAAGAAGCTGAATACTCAGATGATGAAGGTGATATTTTTGCGGCTGCATACTTCGATGGAATAGGAGCTTAAATATAGAAATCTCTTTATTAGAAAGAATGTTAAAGGGTAGAAGATTGGACGAAGATGAGAACGACGACAAAGTACCCTGATGTGTGCCCACACAACGAAACATAGACATTTGCATTTTGAAACTCTCAGCCATAATTGGTGTATTATCACGCGCTTGTACAAAGAAGCAATTAGCAACTTTATGGTTTACAATTCACATACTTACTATAATGCCATAATCTCCTCTGATAGTTTCCTCACGTATTATGCATTATCCTATTCTATCGTGTCTTTGTGATTATTGCTTAAATTTCCTCCCATGCAAGGTGTTTCTGATGTAAAGATATCACTAAAAATAGTTGTGGCGCATGTTAGTGTGTAAAGTTTCCTTTTGTTGACGTGTCCTTTATTACCCGGCGCTGTGCAGAACTTTCGGCATTCCAAAATCATTCGCAGGACATACAATTTGCCTCATGAGACTTCTACAATTTTACGATGATGGCGATTACTGCCTTAAAGATTTTTCAAGTTTCTCCTCTGAGAATATTCCATTCTATGGCATCCTGTCACACACATGGGGGGGTGCCGATGGAGATGAGATTACTTACGAGGAACTTAAGGATGGTAATCGTAGATCCATGAGCGAAAGCCAGCGTCTCGGATTTCGCAAACTTCGATTCTGCCAGCGGCGAGCTGCTCAGGAAGGCCTTCGATACTTCTGGATAGACACCTGCTGTATTAACAAACTCGATCCTACAGAGCTTTCTTGGGCGCTTAATTCTATGTTTTACTGGTATCAGAAGGCAACTAGGTGCTATGTTTATCTACATGACGTATCATATAGTGTGGAGGAAGGATATCTCCAAAATATGACATTTGAGGGCAGCAAATGGTTCACGCGCGGCTGGACACTGCAAGAACTGATAGCGCCTCCTTCGGTTGTGTTTTACTCTCGACAGGAAACACGTATAGGCGATAAAATATCTTTGGGGAAATCAATTCATCAAATCACTGGAATTCCTATCAAAGTTTTGAGGGGATGTAAGGCTCTGAACGAGTTCAGTGTGGATGAACGGTTCTCGTGGGCAAGAGGTCGAGAAACAAAGCGCCCAGAAGACGCGGCATATTCCCTACTTGGAATTTTCGACGTCACACTGACACCCGTGTATTCTGATGGGCCTCCGAAGAAGCTTAGAGACAAGGCCATAAAAGAACTTATGGGGAAAGTTGAACAAGGCCGAGTGGCGGAAGTTTCCATCCGTATTGGCGGTGCGTCTTGGAATGATCTATCAGTATTGAGCGAAAAAGAGTTAGAAGAGCTAGATGGAAGGATAATAGAATATACGGATTGGTTCTGTCAGCAAGGTCAACCTCCGACTATAGAAAACCTTACGCTAATGTCAACTGATGCTGGCTGGAAGTTGAAGGAGCTGCTCGATCAATTCAAGGTCGACTATAATGACGATTCTGGTCTGCATGGAAGGATAGTTTCATGGGAAGAACCTTGGGGGCGCTTTCTGCATCAAAACTCAAAATTCGAACGTGTACGCGGGTTTTTGGACAATCGCTGGTGGATAAGTAATGGCCCGGAAAATTGTCACACAGGTATAATGGCAGCTAAGACATTATTGGATCTGATAATCTGGAGAGATATACGGAGCTTAAGATAGCGCTCCACTCATCAATAGCTAAAACCATGGCCCTAATCTACCTTGATGGAGGTTGTGACTGCCCAAAAGGAAAGCAGCGTCGCTCGTGCGATGGGCACTAGCAAAGTGAAGGCACTGCATAAGAGAAAGCCAAGACTTACATCAAGAACTGTTTTCTTAATCCAAATCGCTTAGGCACAGCTTCTACTTTTTTCGACATCTGCTAGCAGATCTCCGTATGCAATGGCTAAGCTGTACCCATCACTCTATGCCGTACGCAAAATCAGGAGCTGCCACTCATCTGAGCCATGAAACCGCCGGATTTTTCGCCTCAACGATCGTAATACAATCGAATATTGTCAAACATAGCGTTTGGAGTAAGAAATTCGGCTTGTATTTCCGTAATGGAAAACATAGCCGAGTTTGGGTGTGTGCCAAAGGTGACTACTTGAGACACAGGCTGTTGCTCTGAACAAAACGATCGGCAACAAAACCAATCTCATGCAATTTATAATCAGGGATCGAATCTGCCCATAGAACATACTTAAGAACGAGATAGTAAAGCTTATAATTCAATATAGCCGCATGAATAGTGTTAAAGTGTCTGAAATGTCGATTTTGATTTGTTCCAGGAATTTCTGACTACAATTGAATGCGCATCAAAGAAGATCACTTAAACTTAATAGATCTGCTGGAGACACAAAATCATAGAGGCACTTACTAATCACAGATGAGCCTTTCTTTAGAAAATCAACGCTCGTGCCTTGGATTCAATAACCATCTGGACATCTATTGTTTGCTGTAGAACAAGACACTTTCCTAAAGGCAGGTTGTCGCAAACCAGATGGTTTTTTTTGAAAATGATATGTCTCAATACTTTTATCTGCATCGGATCTGATTGGCAATTTCAAAATTGCAATACACCAAAGTAATCTTAGTGATTTAATTGGTCATGTACAAGCCTTATCAGTCTACAGTCTGTTTGTATTGGTTTATTCGATTCTACGATTTACCTGCACCTAACTGTTACGCTCAGTTACTTGTGACGCTCCTTGAAGTCTGTAGATACTGGCTAGTACACCAACTATCGTCATATCATCAAACACGCTCCCGTTGTCGCTGATTATTACCATCATAACCGGTGTCCTGATTTTACTTACGTTCAAGTGAATCTAGTCTTCTGGTAGTCCATCGTTCGCTTTCGCTAAGCTTAACACCTCGAACAAGCGGAATACTGCTCCTCTTGCCATTAATATTCAATTCATTCTCCCTCTTGTACTCTCTCAGGTACCAAGCTTACCTAACTACCCAGGAACGAAAAATGACGTCTTTCTATCCCCACATACTAGTAGGCATGTTTTGACCATCCGCTCCTTTCACGTAGAACGGGTCTTCGCCAAGATACCTAACACGGTTCTCCCTATACTGTTGACCGTCGGGACCCTGCTCCTTCTCCCAACCATTTTTGATCTCGTTGAACACATGCATTGTTCGCCTTCCAAGTTTTTTTGCAAGCATTCTTGCTTCCTGCAAATATGGACTTCCTTTGGGATCGGTAGAACGACGGTGGTCAAGCCAGTACAAGTATGCGTGACGTGCTGACTGAATCTCGCCCACAATCCAGGCTTTGGAGCTCTTTGAGAACTGACCAGGGAGGACGCGTATGATGAATGTCTCGTCAATCTTGAGCTCAGAATTATCCCACGATATTTTGTCTTGGGTACCTTTGGAAAGACCAAGGGCAGTGATAATTCTTGGGTCCATTATAATGAGGTGGTCGACAGAGCCTTGGTCAACATCTGCCGTAACTTGCGTTATAATGCCATGAACATTTCGATGAGCCCACATGGCGATAATCGTAGTAATTGGAAATCGTTGAGCTTGCACTTCTTGTATCTGCCCGGTAGGAAAGGCTTCAGGATTGGTTATGCGAATTAAGATGCAGTGTTTATCGGAATGACCATCGGAAGAGCTTTGTCTTTCACCACCTTCCTCGACTTTAGAAGTTCTAGGCATGATAATGGGATGATTAAAGACCCCGGGTGCGGATGTTTTTTGTCCGTCACCCATCATCAGCCGTGAAGTATCCACTAAGCTTTCTATTTGGGTGTCGCTTTCCTCCTCGCCCTCGTCAGTTTCTCCCATCCTATCGATTAATGGTAGTTGGTATGATTTCCGGGTCTCGCTTTCTGCATGTAGTTTCGCGTACTCCATGTAGAGCGACCTGATTCTTTTGTCGAACGAGACGATCTCCAGTATTTTTTCTCTGTGCCGATCGAGCGCTGTTGAAGTTGTACCCCCAAACCGTACGATTTGGTTGACTGTGTTCGAAAATGTTTTTCGTGTGTCAGCATCGAGGAATTCGTGGATGGCATCCCTTAGGCCTCCAAGCACTTCTGGGGCCGTAACATTGAGAACGGGGAGCTCAGAGCTTCCTGTTTTATGCGGCCTCGCACTCCGCCTGCAGATTTTTCTCTTGCGGAGCTGACCCTTGTCGTCTTCTGAATACTCTGATAATGAACTCTCAGTATCGTCGGCCGAGGTTTTGTTTTGTAAAACCATAGCGAATGTCTTCTTATAGATCGACTTGTTGATTTAGTCCATTAGTCGATCACGCGCAGCCGAATAGGGTGTGTGCGAAGGTATTCAAGTGTCGGATTCGAAGGTGCAAGCTTGAAACGGCAAAAACACCTTCACCGTGCTTGCTACGTTTGCACCTTCACCAGTTCCGCGACTTTTCAAATAATAAAATTCTAGGCGATCTTTCCACAAAATTTACGATTACTGGTCTCTGCGCCGCTGTCATTAGTAAAGTGGACAAGTTTGGCTGACCGTTTCATATTTCGTCACAACGCAAGAAAACAGGATGAAAGTTTTTCCATTTTCACTGGATAAAAAGAATTAAATATTTCCCATTATCCCCAGATTCAAAGTTTATATGAAAACTAGTTGTGTCCCTGTTGTGATTGAGAGATTGGTGGATTGCATTGATTATTCTACACATTAGAAATGTGGCCCTGGATAACATCACCCAAGACAAATTCAGCTTAATGCTGATAATTGCGTTTTACCAGCCCCATTTTTTCGTTCCTGATCCTGTCATGTAACAGTCTTTTGACGCGTATGATCCTACCTTCTGCCACCCTGACAACATAGTGAACCTTTCTCACCTTCCCCCCGGACACTCTTAATTCAGATTCATGTCTTTCAACAAAATTCTCAATATTCTGTTGGCTTCGAAATCTACAAGGAAAGTTGATGAAACAGCTTGTAATGACACCCGACTAGTCACAAACTACTTTTGGCTGATTCACGTGTGACATGTTACCCGTCATTACATCTGGTAGTTCGAGACAATTGTAGGTTGTGACAATTATTATAGGCTGTCATGTTGAGATGATTCTACTTGTAGCAACATTAAGCCCTCAAAAAGTTGTAGCCAGAAAGCAATTTGATGCTCACTCACATCATCTTATCAATGTTCTTGATGCCATGCTGATAAGGTACAGGCACAAGACCTCTTGAGTACCACTTTGCTCCAAATCGCTCGACCTCTTTTGTCAGTGACGAGTGGCTTCTGAACGGCCGAACATTCCTTGTCCCCTCAATAGATGTGCCCTCAAACTTTGCGTTGAACTCGTCAACGAAGCACTTCCAGCCGTCTGTAGGCTTGCCGTTAGTGAGATTGTCCAAAATCCACTTGCGTTCTTCAGCCACATAAGCGACGACAACATCACGGAAGCGGACACGGGTGTTTCGTCTAATTTGTTGCACTGTTCGTTTGTTGAGTGTGGTGATTGCGGCCTGGTTGTTCCAGTCGTGCGGTGGCGGGTTAGTAAAGATCCGCTTCTTGCCGTGGATGTCGGTCAGCTTGACAATAAGCTTAGCTTTCTGGTCTGCGACAGTATTATCTGGCAAGAGTTCGAAACGGCCAGGAACAAATTGAATGCTAGCGTAATATTAGCACTTGGTGCAGGGAGGTCTAAGTTTGGTAAGGGGGATCTTACAATTCAGGCTCCGTGGGAAACTGTGCATCGTTAGAGTAGTCCGTAGCGCATGGGCCCCACTTTACGTTGCGGAAGAGGTGTGGCTTAGTTGTGTCTTTGACAGGGCCGGCCAGGTCAGATTCGTCGCTATCGTAGTATTCAGCGCCAATCAGATTGGCATTAGCAATAAGATGTGCATGCTCTGGCTTTTCGGGATTGAGAATTCGTTTGTTGCGCTTAATCAAGGGTGTCATAAGCGATAGTTGTTGCGAGTTAGGCTTTTCAGAACATTCGCCCGCATTGCTAGCACCAAACATCGCATCGTCACAATCGGAATCCATTGAGTGATGATGACTGAGCTTAGCTCGCTTTGTCTTTTTGACAGCGATATCGTACATGTGCTTCTTTTGAACAGGAGCAGAAGATCTGGTAACATTCTCAACACGAGTAGCCGGAGAGATGAACTCGATTTCGGAATCAGTGTCGTCTTCATCGTAAGTGACGTTATGGCTCAAACCAGACTCTGTCAACGCAATCTCATTCCATTCTTGTAGTGCACCCTGAACACATCTCAGTTTAAGTTTGAAGTTGTGATTACAATCTTTAGAGGACCCGGTATGTGGGGTGGGTGAGCTACTGTCGTCGTAATTCGTGATATTGTCATTTCCGAACGTGCTAGATGTTGAACTAGAATCAGGCTCTTGACCGATGGACAAAGTGTTTTCCTTGTTCGAGCTGGGGGAACAGCTGTCTAGTACACTTTAGAGTAATCACAAATCATGCAAGAAAGAAGAACGTACATGCGCAACTCTTGTGACGGAGCATAGTATTGGTATCAACAGTTCTCTTACAGGTGTTGGTAAAAGATTTAGACTTCAAGACCCTTATTTGAGCAGCTAAAACGTTTTCTTTACTTCTGCGTTCAGGCGACATCTCGAAACGTGGGGTCTCACCTATGGCGAACAGAAGATATGCAGATTGGTATGTGTAGAGAAGCCAAACGCGGCACGTGAATTTGACTGACAGAACCGAAAATTCTGCAGAGAGGAAGGTTGAATGTCAAATATTTGAATGGAAAGAGGAAATGAAGGGACAATTTGGTTGAAAGAGACGGGGGGGGGGGGGGGGGGGGGAAAT